>JAPWIX010000008.1:3077500-3507500 GCA_028751805.1 Podosphaera xanthii
ACTTCTAGAGCATTCCAGATGATACTATTTCTGTCGGTGGTCTAAACTAATTCTGGTCATACTTATACCGATCCTAACCGAGATCAGTGTGGTCAGCGCATTGTTACAACAGAGGGAAGTTAGGGTCTCGCACAGGAGGGCAATTCTGAATTCTGTGTGGGGTTTTCGACTTTGGGATGGTTGTGCGTGCTTAGATCTCGGTTCGGATAAGTGCTGCTACCACTTTCTAAACTGGCTGCGCTTCCTTTGTAGAGGCGAGACATGCGGCTTCGGTCGTGACGACGGTATTCGGCGCAATTTAGTGTACTGTTGGGTAATCTCTTTGTTGCGTGGACGTTCGCGGCGGAGAGGAAGGGGGAGACACAGGGAGTCGAATCTTTAGCACTTGTGTGTCTTTTTTTTTACCTCATCCTTCGAGAGAGACTGGCCTCTTCTGATCACCGACGAAGCCTGGGTGCACTCAATTTTTTTTCTCAGCTCCCCCCCGTGGTGCTAAGCGTATCTCTGTTAAATTGAAAAAGACCAGGTTTGTGTCGAAAATCTGTCCAATCTGGGCCACATGATTTATTCATTTGAGCGATCCGCTCCATAGCGCTCATAATACCCCAGTGAGTTTCTCAAGACATTCCGGCATCTCATAGAAAGCAATGTATTATAGATCATAGCAGATATCTTGTCCCCGTAGAGATGGGGCTGTAGCCGTAGTTGATGCTCGGTTGTCCTTATGAATAACTAAATAAATAACGCACTGCTGTGCGAGATGCAGATATGAAGAACTCCTCAACCTTGACCATAACACAGTATAATGTGAACAGAAGTAAAAATATAGTACAGCACCATTTCCTCCAAGCCCTCAATCCATTAAAACACCATGTGGTGGCTTTGCGAGAACCATGGCGTCAATCAACAGAAAATACGACAATTAAACACCCCACCTACCATCTGGTATTTCCAGATGGACACAGGGGTAGGACATGTATTTACAATAGCAAAAATCTTGCTGTCACAAAATACAAGATGGAAAAAAACTCCAGTGGAAGCAGAGGGAGATAAAGCTTTCATTAGCCTCAAGATAGACCGAGATAAAATTTATGTTAATAATATATACAACCCACCACCTCTCTCGCACGGTAGCAAAGAACTAGGAACCTTAAAACATCTTCCCGATCTACTCTCAAAAGATGATCAATATATCCTCGTAGGAGACTTCAACCGGCACCATTCTAGATGGGGGGGACAAACGGTTCATAGCCACCATAAACTAGCAGAGGACTTGATAGAAATCCTTGGAGACAGAGAAATGGAACCAGCTCTTCCTGAGGGAACCATAACCTGGAATCAAAGGGGAAGCCAGAGCACACTCGACCTAGTCTTTATATCTAAGGCGCTCGAAGGCTCCATCATAATCTACCAACCAGACATCGAACTTGAAGCATCCTCTGACCATATTCCAATTTTGACGCAGCTGTCAATCTAAACGCATGTCAAAGAAAGATCCAGAACCTTGCACTCAATGGAAAAAAGCAAACTGGGATGATTATAACAAAAGACTCGCTGCAAAACTGTTAGAGATGAGGGCGAAAATTTGGGTCGGATGGTGGTGTGGTACACCGTCCGGGCCGTTCTCCCAAGTAGAGTCTGGGTAGCCAAGGCATATGCCCCACTTGAGACAGTAGAAAGCTGGTTCGAATCCGGCAAGACCCTATCCACATTTCTCGCGTGGTCATATATGTGACGATGACAAAGGCACGCTGGATAGTCGTGGGTGGCTGAAATGCGTTCCTGCGGTAGACATAAACGGTTGAGGGTTGAAGGGGCTGTAAGGCGCCTGACTTCTAGTTATGTCTTCAAACGATATTCGGGGGTAAATGCCTCTCATATCAAGTTGAGTCATCGCTCCATGTACCGTACCAGTGTCATTCGTGTCATAGCCTAAAGGCTGCATACACAAAAATGAATTTAAGAAAAATAAAAAAAGAGGGTGAAAAATTCTATTCTCGACTCCCGATGAGCTATCGACTAGAGAGTGGCCTTCATCACCAAATTAATCCAGAATATAGTCAAGGGAAGTGTAAACATGGCTAAATTATCTCAGTTCGCCAAACCGTACTGGACGACAAAATGGTCTGAGGCGGTGAAAATACAAGAAAGGCGAGGAGGAGGTAGAAACACTTGGACACCGAGGAAAGCTGGGTAGAATACCAGAAAACTACCAGTAGAAAAAAAGGCTCTAATTAAAAGAGCCAAGACTATTGGTTGGAGACCAGTAATTTCTGCAGCCTCCCGAGATCCGTCAAAAATCTGGAAACTCGCCAAGTGAGCAAGGAAAGATCCAGAAGAAAAACAGAGACTCACACAATTAGTTGATATCGAAGACACAAAAGGGAAAATCCGCACTGAATCTTCAGATATAACTAGAGCTATGGCACAGCACTTCTTTCCACAACCCGTGGTGGCAGATACTGAAGATATTTCCAGGACTATTTATCCTGAAGAGCTGGAAAAAATTTCAAACATCACTACTCGGGTAGAAGTTGAGGAGATCCTCTAAAAGCTTCCAAGCGATTGGGCCCCTGACCCAGATGGGATCCCAACTCGAATCCTCAAGAAATGCATGATAACCTTTAGTAAAGATCTGGTGGAGCCATTTAATGCTTGTCTATCTAGGATACCATCCGAAGAGATTCTAAGAATTTACGATAGCGGCTCGCCGAAAACCACAGAAGCCGAGATATGACACACCAAATGGGTATCGACCGATAGCACTTCTAAACACGATGGGTAAGATCTATGAGAAGTTAGTGGCTAACCGTATCTCCAAAGCTGCCGAAGACTACAACCTTCTGCTAGACGAGCAAATGGGGGCTCGGCCTAAGAGGTCTACGATCTCGACAGTCGAGCTTCTAACGGAATAGATTCATACGATATGGGGAAAAGATAAAAAACGGGTTGCGTCCCTTCTCAGTCTCGATATTTCAGGGGCATTCGATGATGTTTCCCATGAATTACGTATCCACAACCTGAGAGAAAAGGGTATCCCAAGATAGATTACGAATTTTGTAGAATCTTTCCGGGAAGGGAGAACAAACTCATTGGTCCTGGGGACATTTAAAGGTGATCAAATTCCTACTAACACAGGAATATCCCAAGGATCATCTCTGTCTCCTATTCTCTACCTGTTTTTTGTCAGCACACTCCTACCAATACTTCAAACCCCTTCATCTACAGCAGTAGGGTTCGTAGACGACACTAACATCCTGTCGTGGTCAAACTCTCCGGAAGGAAACTGCCGGAATTTGGAGAAACATTATGGTATCTGTGAAGAGAGGGCAAAGAAGTACGGAGTAAGATTTCCGCCGGAGAAGGACTAATTAAAGTACTTCACACGAGCAAGGAAGAGACACAACCTTGAAGCTACCGTAAGTATACAGGGGCATTTAACCTTACCGCAGTCATCTCTTCGAGTCCTTGGTATCTTCTTCGATCCCAAGCTCCATTGGGGGGCTCATGTAAAGAAGGTCCAGCAGAAATCGCACACCCATGTACAGTCAATTAGCAGACAGTCACAGTCATCTTCGAGAGCGACCTTTACAAAGTCTAAGCTGTTGTACAGCATGTTAGTGAGACCGACCCTCACGTATGAATCCTCGATATGGGCCGAGGCCGGGCCAGTGGGTAAAATACCTGAAAAGAGAGTGAAACCCTTGAGAAGTATACAGAGAAAACACTTGAAACTAGTTACAGGTGCATAAAAATCTACTAACAGCAGGATATTAGAACACGAATCCTCTGTGCTACCCATCGAAATCTATCTGAAGCAAAGGAGGACCCAACAAGCCAGACTGACAGATAAAACTTCTGTTTAAGTGACAATATCTTCGGCATGTACCAGGATCGAGCTGCCCGTAAATGGGAGAGAAGAAAGGCATGCCTTAAACAGGATCAAAGATGTTGCCGAATGTATAGAAATATGTGATAATGTAAGGGTTAGAACCCTTGTTGGAACTCAGGCCGTGGCCCTTGTATAATTATGCCACTGTCCGTGCAGTGCTAGCTTGTGTACATGTACATGTACTAGTTAAATCGGACGCTTAGGAAACAGGGATGCAGCCAATAAACTAATGAACCTTCACTAAAGCGTTGCTGACGATTATCAAAATACATACACCAAGCGAGATGATGATAGGCGTGTGTAAAGATTTTGTAATGGCGTTTAGGCGTTGATGATAATTCTTGTAGCTTTGATCTGATTCTGAAGTTTATACAATCGGTCTTGATGATCTTGGGTTGGCTAGATTCTAGAAGAATATGGAATTGGAAGAAAGGTATATAGGGCTACTTGATTGTATGTTAAACTTCACGCATTTCTTAATTTATTATATTGAAACTCTACTTTGAGTTATTCGAGGACGGGCCTCTCACAGATAAAGAGATGAATAGGGGTAGACAGAAAGAGGCTGGTAGAGTAGCAGCTTTCCAGGAGTGGGCAAACTCTCGGGCAACCAATAGGGTGCAGCGTTCTGGTCGACGAACGACTGCAGATCCCGAATTATGGAATGCAGCAAAAACAATCACAGACAAGCAAATAGGCAGAAAAAGACTCAAATTCAAGGAAATACCAGTAAATATCAACCAAAACCTTAGAGGGGCTCAAAGTAGTGTCGCCATTCAGCTAAGACGTGAGCATATCGGGCTCAACTCTTATCTGCACAGAAGAAAAGTCGCTGTAGTACACGACTCAAGTTTTCAATGTGAATATTCACCCCAAAATGTCAAGCACATGGCCTTGGCGTGTCAACAGTGGGCTAGGAGAAGAGGTGACGTTCTAAGATTAGCCAAAGATAGGTCTTGCGAAGCCATGATGAACAGCCCAGAAGATGTGGCTAGAATCACGCGCTGGATACTCACCCAGGGCTGAATAGAACAGTTCTGACTTGCTGGGGGAGTCGAGACAGCAAAGTCAAAATACATCGAGCGATCTGGAAAGAGATAGGATTGAATCCACACTGGCTGAACAGTGTAAATTGCACTTCCTTATGGTAAACTGCATCACTCATTAGATAAACCAGGCAGGGTCAGGGGGATTTTACGAAATCGGTTCCCTCCTTTGTAAATAAGAAAGATACAGTCACCTGCATGCACCCATTGGGTGCTCGACCGGGTTAATTGAAATCAAATAAAAACCTCCTAAGGAGACCCTTGCTAACTTCGGAAATAAAAAATCAACAATAGAGTGTGACGGTCCATGAAAATATAGATGATTCGAATGGTCAGATAGTAACTCTAACAGTCAGCAAGATATATTCACGGGTTGAATGGTGGTGTAGTACACCGTCCGGGCCGTTCTCCCAAGTGGGGTCTGGGTAGCCAAGGCATATGCCCCACTTGAGACAGGAGAAAGCTGGTTCGAATCCGGCAAGACCCTATCCACATTTCTCGCGTGGTCATATATGTGACGATGACAAAGGCACGCTGGATAGTCGTGGGTGGCTGAAATGCGTTCCTGCGGTAGACATAAACGGTTGAGGGTTGAAGGGGCTGTAAGGCGCCTGACTTCTAGTTATGTCTTCAAACGATATTCGGGGGTAAATGCCTCTCATATCAAGTTGAGTCATCGCTCCATGTACCTTATCAGTGTCATTCGTGACAGTCTTTAGGATGCATACATATTATTGTTATGAGCGATTGAAGGGAATAATGGTTGAAAGATTGACTGAGATTGGCTACTACACAAGTGGATGTAAGGTGTTTGGAATGCTTAGATGAGTAATGAGTATGTAGAATGTGGAGCTCAAAGTTCAGTAATGGTTAACCATACCCTTTTAATAGAGCTGGTCTACGTTGTAGTTATACAGTGAAAAGTAAACAATACGTGGGTGCTTGTTGCCATGTGCGATCCCTGATCTCACTTGCCCCTGCTATGCACTACTAGCATTAATGCATATGTCATTGTTCGTCCCAGGCGCGTTTAGCTATGTTCTAGAGTCACCCTTGCCACACTAACAGTCTCTAGTGCTGTAACACTTATACGCCATCGGCACTAATGTTAGGACCAGTACCTATACTAGTATGTGCATTACTTTACCACACTACATCATTATCATAACAATACACAAGAATGACTTGAAATATATATATATATATATATATATATATATATATATATATATATATATATATATATATATATACATATATACAGTCGAACCTGGGCTTGGTAATATTTATTATCCCACATGTGCATATTATAAGTCAGAGGTTATTGCCAAGCCAAAGTCGGCTTATGTAAGGATAAAGTGGAGTCATAGTAATTTCCTGCCTGATTTGCTATGAGATCCAACAGTCTAGAGTGGACTACTGCGCAGACTGAATAGATAACGGTTTAAGTTGCCTCAATATAATTTGTTGCTATCTCAGCAGCTCAGTGTTAATATCTCCTGAGCTTTCCATAAACTCTAAAGTCCTTTGAGCAGATTGCACTGTGGCCTGCACAATTGGGGGTTGTGTCGGTGGCTCTCATTATACCTCCTTGTCTTCAACAGGATTAATTGCAGCTGTATAGGCTTCACTATACTCCTCTGTAATTTCCCCGAAGATAGACTCTTCTGTATCTGCAATAGAACTCTATTCGAAGTCAGCCTCTCTCTCTGGGTCGCAGAGTTTGATGACGATAGTAAGCTCGTAATCGGCGTCTTTTGTCGTTACAAATTGTCTTCCTTTTCGCCATATTGACACTAAAGTCGACCTCGGCTTGGTAATATCGTGGGAAAAGTATGTCAATATTCAGAGGTCCCAGGTTGCAAGGTATTTTTGGTGGCAAAAGTATCGGGACCAAGATTGAGTATCATAAGAGCAAGGTTATTGCCAAGCCCGGTATCGCCAAGCCCAGATTCGACTGTATATATACATATACTCAACTATAATCAATAGTTGTAGAGCCGATGTATCATATTAAGGTGTGTCTTGACTTTGACTTTGAAAAATGATATAGATCTCGCGCCAATGTCGTGCGTAAAAGGTGAATTTCTTCTAGCATAATAAGTAGAATAAACCTCGTTTGTCTCGAAAAATTCGCAGTCTCGAGCTCTCTGTTACTCAGGGCGTTTATTCTCGGGCCTATGTAATAAATCTCATACACAACTGATGGCCACAACTCACATTGCACCTTTCATAATCTATGTTGTCATTATGTAAGGTATAAACTTATGATCCGGATAGCTACTGCTCGATGTTTGATTTTATATCGACTTTCCAGACTTCGAAAGCAGTTCGGTCGCCAGTCGTTTTTCATTATCATCGCCATCCATTGCCCTCAGTTGCTCTTGGGCTATGTTCGATTGTTATTTATCTCTAAATACCTCCCGCTTTCGGTTGAGACCTTTGAATGAACTCACGTGCTAGCTTCATATTGATCATCTTAGATCCTCTGACCAAGTGTCAAGGATGGAACTCGGATCATTTAATTGAAAATAACTTCAAATAGCTTGCCCAGTAGTGGCAAAATTTTGTACTGAAATATATGCTATCACTCCGATATTGAAAACGATAAGCTGTGATAGTGAAAGGCGGTCTGATGATGAATAAGTCCTGGCTGTGAAGGCACTCCTAGTGAATCGCTCTATGTCAGAGAAGTCTAGAGTAACGGCTGCAAAAAGGGAGTTCTGGAGCAATTATAGTAAACAACTCGGAGTTGTTACGGGATGAATCCGTGGAGTTGGAACTGGCTGCGCCAGTAGCTTGTTGATTGTCACTATATCTCGCGAGGCTGGTTCTGTGTGAGGCTGGTTCTGTGCGGCTGTGGCGTGTGTGGCTGATTATTATGTAACTGATTTTATATTTGGACTTGCTCTGGTGTTTACCACTATCAATTGATCCCGCGACAAATTATTAAAATCTCATATCTATAAACATATACCATTTTAGTGCATGATAATTCAGGTTCCAACCGACTCCGACTCATCATCAATTAATCAATTCGAGATCTCATCTGAAGACGAATTTCATAGTACATCAGAATTTCTGGAAACCGATTTGTCGATAAACCAAATCGCTGACCCAACCAATCTACCAACAATGACGGATACAAACATGGCCGATGTGCCCTCTCTCAGTTCTCGCCAAACCGGCTCCGGCGCTCAAATGATTCGAGACGTCACCTTTGGAAGATGGGATGGCGAACCACACACTTGGCCTACCCATCATCAACTATTAAAAGTTCAATGCGAAGTATATTTACCTTCACTGGTAACCGAAATCGCAGTTTGTATGAAAATATATGAAAGCATTCCGGAACCACAGAGACAACGTATCCGAAGCCTTTGGATTAAATATGGGACCAACCGATCCTATGACTGGAAAGAATTTTTGAAGGAATGTAATAAGGTTTATTATGACCAGGTCGGGGCAGAAAAAGCCGAAAAAAGACTGCATTCAATGAAGCAAGGAGAAGCCCAGATATTCCGTCAGTTTTTACAAGAGTGGGAACTTCAACTAGAGTATGCTGGTGGATATGACTGGCCAGAGAAATTTAAGATCAACCAACTGCGTCGGTCGATAAGCGAAAAACTTTTGGATAAGATCGACGTGCTTAAGCTAACCAAGGCCAATTATCAGGAATGGGTAGATGAAGTCGCAGAAGTCGCCTCTAACATCGAGATGAGAGATAACTTTATCCGTAGAGGTGAATCAAAGGTTACGCAGTTTACATCTCGGCAGTACGTCAACCAGCCGAGTGGAACAATGCCAATTCCGACTTGCAGCTCGTTACCCCAGGCGTCTGGATCAAGCTCAGTGGACCACGAGGGCGACGTGGCAATGGGGGGGGATGAAAATTGACCTCCATTCTCTGGCAGCCATGGTTGCCCAAGTCAACTCCATCGCCGCAGGGAAACAAAATATCGTGCCAAAACCAGCAGCACCATGGCGAAGCGAGTCTGAAGTAGCAGATTTGAGAAGAAGGAAGTTGTGTTTGCGATGCAAAAAGGGTGGCCATTATGCCATCTATTGCAAAACCTATAGCGCCCCCAGACGGCCAATGCAAGCTAATAATTTGCAAAATTCATCCGCAGCAGCTGACGAAGTAGAATATGCTTCGGGAAAAGAATAGCCTCCAGAAATAGTCGCTTCTGGAGGAAGGGAGGGTCAGATAGAAAGGAGGATATTGCTGAAACAGATGTACAAAAGATGTTGAGCAGATTGCATGGAAAGCCAGTTTTTATAGATGCTTTAATTAATTCAACTTTCGTTACTGCATTGGTAGACCTAGGCTGCACAATTTACTCTGTTTTCAGTAATAACCTCGCGAACCGACTTAACCTCCCGCGCGCAAAAGTGTCACCAAAAGAGCTTCGGTTAGCCAAGGATTCGAAAGACAAAGCTAGATTTATCGTTGATGAAGTTTGCTATGCAGATATTGATCTAGATGGAAAGCACGCAATCATTTGTGGCTACATAATCAATGATTTAGCTCACGATCTCATTCTCGGGGAACCCTGGATGAGACACAATGACGTCGTTTATAGGGCCCGAGAGCGAGTCTTATTTTTAAAAGGAGAAAATCATCAAATCCGGACCCATGGGTCATGCGTCTCAAAAAGAGATGTGGCAATGATACGACATACAGCTGTGTCAGCGTACTTAAAACGAGCCCATCGAAAGATTCGATCTGGTAACGATGTTGAGCAAATCTCTGTCTACTCTGCCTCAGTCCACGACATTAATAAGATGCTGGCACCCCGAAAACGAATCACCCGGGAAGAAATAATCTCAAATCTACCAGAGCAGCTCCGGCATTATTATCACGCTTTCGAAGCTGATAATAATAACGAAAGCGATCTCCCACCCCATAGACCAGGAGTTGATCTAGCAATAGAGATTGAGAAAGATGAGCAAGGTAGAACCAAGGATGTTCCAAGAGGGCCGCTTTATGGGATGTCGCGTGATGAATTGCTTTGCCTCAGAAAAGAAGTTACAGAGCTTCTTGACCGTAACTGGATTAGGGCGAGCAGTTCACCAGGAGGTGCCCCAGTACTTTTCGTTAAAAAACCCGGCGGAGGCCTACGGTTTTGTGTCGATTATCGGTCTTTAAATGCCATCACAAGAAAGGATCGATATCCCCTCCCTTGGTCAAAGAAACCTTCCGGAACATCTCAAAAGCTCGTTGGTTTACAAAAATTGATGTTAGTTCAGCATTCCACCGAATTCGAATTAAAGAAGGAGATGAATGGAAAACTGCGTTCCAGACACGACTTGGGAAATTTGAGTGGTTGGTTATGCCCTTTGGTCTCACAGGAGCTCCGGCGGCATGGCAACGGTGGATAAACGACCTCCTTCGCGAGTACCTCGACGAGTTCTGTACTGCTTATTTAGATGACGTACTTATCTGGAGTGATGAAACTAAAGAGGATCACCTAGAAAAGGTTAAAAAGGTACTAGGAAAATTAGCCGATGCAGGATTAAAACTAGACATAAAAAAGTGTGACTTTGCAGTCAAAAAGGTTAAATACTTGGGGTTTATAGTTACAACCGAAAAAGGAATATCTGTTGATCCAGAAAAAATAGAAGCCGTAAAGAAATGGGAACTCCCTCAGACCCAGACGGGAGTACGCAGCTTCTTGGGTTTTGCCAACTTTTATAGAGATTTCATTTCCGATTTCGCTGAGCTGAGCGCCCCTCTTCAGCGTTACACTCAGAAAGAATTTTCAGGAAAAGGAAAGATTCAGTTGGATCAAGAAGCTCACAAGGCATTTGAAAAGCTAAAAAATCTTTTCATTTCAGCACCTATCCTAGCTCTATTTGACCCAGAACTAAAAACAGTGCTAGAAACAGACTGCTCGGGCTGGGCAATGGGAGGATGCCTGTCGCAGTGGGACTCAACAGGGACACTCCGACCGGTTGGATATTTTTCAAAAAAGCTTACACCCTGTGAATGCAATTATGACATCCATGACAAGGAGCTGCTGGCTATTGTTCGCGCCGCAGAATTTTGGAGATCAGAGATAATGTCTTTAAAACATCAAATTGAAATTCTGACGGATCACAAAAACCTTGAGTATTTCAAAACAAAAAGGAACTTATCCGAGAGGCAAATTCGTTGGAAATCTTTTCTGGATAGCCTTCCAGATAAAAAGTTGATTTATCGTCCGGGAAATAAAGCGGCCAGACCAGATGCATTATCGAGGCTAGAACAAGATGCCCCAACTGACCCAAATGATCCCCGCCTTAGACATCGAGAGATGCTACTCATAAATCCAAAATGGCTTGCAATGACCGAACACACGGATAACCTAGAAATAAACCCTGTCAAAGCTGACGACACACCACCTTTCGAGGATGCAGAGCTTAGTCGTTTATGGAATGAAGGTATCCAAGCTGATGGTCAATATCGAGACATAAGAAAAGCACTATTGCAAAAAAGACGTTGCTTTCCACCCTCTGTAACGTGCAAGATATCGATTGCGGAGTGTAGAATTAATATAAGCGGACATGTTCATTGGAGAGAACGATTGTTAATACCGGGATACGAGCTTTTACAGACTGCCTTAATTCATAATGCACACGACTCCCCTATTACTGGACACCCAGGACGTGAATCAACGTTAAGCATTCTCAGTCGAGATTTCTACTGGCCCAGAATGAGTAACATGGTCCGCCAGTTTGTGAGAAACTGCGATGTTTGTGGGCGAACCCATATCTGGAGAGATAAAAAACGTGGTTTCCTAAAACCATTGCCAATACCGGAACGATTCCACCAAGAATTGTCTATTGACTTCATGGTCGACCTACCTGCTGATAAGGATCAACCGCGATACTTAATGGTTATCACTGATAGACTAAGCAAAGAAATAACTCTTGAGGCAATGAATTCAATGTCAGCAGAAGCTTGTGCGGAACGTTTCCTGCAGTGTTTTTATCGATTCCACGGTTTTCCCCGCGCAATAACATCTGATCGCGGCAGTAACTGGGTAGGCGACTTTTGGAGACGATTGTGTGAGCGAGCTGGGATTGAGCAACGATTATCCACGGCTTTTCATCCTGAAACCGATGGGGCTACGGAGCGTGCCAATCAGGAAGTGCAGGCATACCTCCGAGCCTTTGTCACCTATTCGCAGAGGGATTGGTCAAACCTAATTCCCGCAGCCCAGCTAGCTCTAAATAATAGAGATTCGTCCCTTGGATATAGCCTGTTTTTCCTTAATCATGGTTACCATGTTTCCCCAATCCCCACACTAACATCTGATGATATCACGGATGCAAAACCAAGATCTTCAAAAGCTCGTCAAGCCGATGCATTAATCAAAAAACTGGAGGAAGGCCAAGCCCTAGCACAATCATCAATGGTGTGGAGACAGCAAATCATGGAAGATACGGCAAACCGTGGTCGACAGGAAGCGGAACTTTTCCAAGTTGGTGATTACGTCTGGTTAAATCTCAAAAATATTGCAACCCCACGACCGTCGAAAAAGTTTGCTTGGCTTCATGCGAAGTATAAAGTTCTCAAATCTATCTCTCCTCATGTTGTTGAGCTAGATGTTCCAATCGGCATTCACCCTCGTTTCCATGTTGACTTACTTAAAAGAGCTGCAGAAGACCCTCTACCTTCACAAAAACAGGATGATTATCAACCTTTGCCTGTTAATGCCGACTTACCGCGCAGTGAACAAGAGTTTGAAGTAGAACGCATACTGAGAGCTGAGAAGCGACGTCGTGGTAGGGGATTTCGAAAGATGTTGCTGGTAAAATGGAAAGGTCAAGCAGAACCAACATGGGAACCCCGCTCAGAATTAGAAAATACTGTAGCTTTGGACTTGTTCGAACAAAATTATGGAACTGGAGATAATGTGGGGGAGTTCAATGTTGGCATGCACACCGGAAGGCGGCCAAATCCCTTGAAAGGGGGGTGATGTTACGGGATGAATCCGTGGAGTTGGAACTGGCTGCGCCAGTAGCTTGTTGATTGTCACTATATCTCGCGAGGCTGGTTCTGTGTGAGGCTGGTTCTGTGCGGCTGTGGCGTGTGTGGCTGATTATTATGTAACTGATTTTATATTTGGACTTGCTCTGGTGTTTACCACTATCAATTGATCCCGCGACAGGAGTTGACTGTTGACAGAAAATTCTCTAGGCTTGTAAATACGGGATTCAACGAAACCATGTGTCGCGATGTTGTTGACCACTAACAGAAAACATGCCTTAATCTCGTTTAGTAGTTCGAACTCAATCGTTTCTGGTCATACCTGCAAAAGGGCGTCCCCGGCCCAAGTTATCACCTGAAACATTTAGGAGTCTGAAGTATCTACTTAAAAAACGGCATAGTCGACGAGCAAGTAATTGTCCTATTCTTTCATAATCCTGATCCGAGAAGAACACAATCAAGAATTTGGGCTAAAGAAAAACTAATCTTTTTTTTCGAACAGCGTTCAGTTCAACGAGTTCCATCTTCCGATTATGAACCCATCATCTGATATGCCTATGTGAAATCAATGTTTTAGCACTGACCTGTCCTAAAAATATGGGACTGATTTTTGATTGCTTAAAGAAAGATACTGTGTGAGTTTCCCTGTAACATAAAATTTATCACTTCTTTTTGCGGAAAAGGTTTGAATGGCCCTATTTGGGGTGTTCTTGAGGCGTTAATAAGCTTCTTTTGATGCTTAGATTTTAACCCGATCATAAGATTGGTTTTCAGTATGTGGTTGATAATCGAAAGAAGTACTAGCAGCATCCGATATCAATGCTGAATGACCGGTCACGAAATTAGGGGAATACTGAGAAAGAAAGCCTATCCTGTTGAATGGAGAGAATTTGAATGAAAATCTGATTAACATTATAGGACCATAGATTCTTTTGCATCATTTCTCCCAAGAAAATCAAAATTAACTGCATTCTATTTGAAATTTTCTGAAGCTCATTCTTGATAGTTATCCCAACGATAAAAACGGCATAATATGAGCATAGACCGACGATTGAATTGAATATATTTTATTTAAAGCCCCAATTGATAAAATAAACAACACATCATACTGTATGCATGAATAGGATTGCACTTGGTTAAAGACAAATAATTCGAAAAGTTTGTCAATTGGTGGTTTATTAAAGAAATATGTGAATCATTAGCATCAGAGATCCGTTAAGAGATTTGAAAGGTTTTAGGGCAGCTTGAAGTGGAAGTTGAAGAGATTCGAGACAACTGTCAGAAATATCGCCTATTCAAAGATAAACTAACTTCAACCTTGAGTGCCATTAGACGGAAAAGACAGGGTATATCTGTTACTATTTGATCTTTGTTAATGCCAAGTTGAATATCAGATTAGTCCAAGTTACGTTGTAGGTATCCTTGTTGTCAAAAATACGGTGCTCTCGTGTGGCTTTCTAAGCTTTGGAAACAATTTCTAGTATGCATTTGGTCATGTGTAAATGGTAGTTTGGGCTGTCATTTACTGGTTAGTTTAATGAGAGTTGTTTCGTTTGGGGGATTGTGCAGCACAGTTTTGCACGACTGCTTTTAAAGCTAGTGTGAACTGGAGATAGACACGATGAAATAGAACCTTATTTTCACCATCGACACTAAAATTTTACTGGGTGACGAGATTATGGACGCTATGGCGAAAAATTTTTTGCTTCTCTCTTCATCAGAATTTGATCTATAATTCCCATTTCCAGAGCTTCTTCGGCAGTCAAAAATTTATCACGATCCATTAGGTTCCCAATCTCTTCCAGGCTTAATTTTTTAGTCATATGTTTTTGAAATATACAATTTATGTTTTTCCTGACTCGCAATATCTCTTGTGCATGAATTGATAGATCTGACGCTTGCCCATGGTAGCCTCCAGAGGGTTGATGTAGCATTACACTCCCGTTCTGTAAACTGGATCGTTTACCCTTCTCGCCTCCAACTAGCAATAAACTACCCATAGATGCAGCTTGACCGACACATACAGTCGATACAGGAGATTGAATATAATTCATGGTATCGTAAATCGCGAGCCCAGCAGTCACTGATCCACCGGGAGAATTGATGTACATTGTAATTGTCTTGTTAGGAGATTCGGATTCGAGATAGAGAAGTTGAGCGACAATAGAGGCTGAGAGGCTACTCTCCACCTCGCCGTTGAGACAAATGATACGCTCAGCAAGCAGTTTGGAGAATATATCAGAGCTGCGCCAGCCACCACCCAACGTCTCTGTGATCATTGGGACAGGAGTCCAGGCGTGTGGTTTCCGTGAGGGCGCAAACGAATTGAAGTTTCTGACTGAGGAACGAAAGTTAAATTGTACTCCACGTCGTAGGATTTGACCTGGTAAGGATACCATTTTCTGTAAGTATTGGATGGACAATAGCCTGTTGTTATGCCCTTCCTAACGAGTGATAATGGACTTAAATAGCGAGTCTTTCTGGGAGTCCAATAGTAATTATCCAAGGTCTTTTTAGCATCACTGTTTGTCTTCTTTTTGATGGCGGTTTCTCATGGAAGACCTTAACAATGATCTAGCATAGCGTCACAATAATAAAGAGTGCTTTCAATGAGCTGGCTCTAGAAAAGGAGGACTTTTCATGCATCATAAAAGAAGGTTTACTGCATTTCATCAACATCATTCCTAAACCAACCCCAAGATCTGTTACCTACACGCGCACACATGTTAAAGTGATTTTGTGCCATTTATGAACTGTCATTTTACCTAAATCGGATGTGGAATTATTGGGTAGCACTATTTGTACAGGCGCTAGTACTTTTTTGGTATTTTCCGGTGAACTTCGCGCTTGGACTCGCGTAATTCCGCACGTTCGACAGACAATTCTGTAACACTGTAGGCATATCTGGATGCAATGGTTTGGATGTTTCCCCGCCAGAGTGCTTTGACAATGTGGTGTATCAAGAAGAAGCTATCGACATCTTCGGAAATTCCACCACCTCGATGCCATTCTCGCTCGATCACACGCCGAATTCGCTAGCGCCCCCACCCTCATCCGATTAGGTATCGTTTGAGGATGCAAAGGAGGGAATCAGCGCATTCGCTGAGCGACAAGGATACGCCGTGGTCACTGAACGCTCTACCAAATCCAAGATCATGGGCGATAACTGGAAGGTTTGGCTCATGTGCACCAAGAGCTGCCAGCCTTAGCTAAAAGCTACAGGTTCGTAGCGTCTCAAAACAAGATCACAGCGAGAGAATTGCTTGTTTGGTCTGTGCCTTACCAAGGACGCATCTGACGGCCTGGCTCGATGGTCAGCACACTCAGATCCATATCGGGGCGTTGTGCATAACCATCTGCCAATTACTCCGGAGGCATTGGCAGTTCACCGAAGGCGTTCGAGGGCCGAGGATGAAGCTATTCTTGTCTCTAGCAGCCAGCGCCTTATAGATTCTGGCTTTACTCCCGCCCAAGCCCTCCGGAATCTCCGTGACCAGTACCCAGCGCTGAAGCTGAAGATGCACGATGTGTACAACATCTGCACTAAGATTCGCCTTGAACGCCAAGGTAATCTGACACCGATACAAGCCCTCATTCGACATCTCCATCAGGCGCCCGAATGGAACACTGCGGCCTCTATCGATAGGGACACGAACCGAGTCGAAAGATTTTCTTCGTCCATGTCAAAGGACTTGAATAACTGCGTCGCTGGCCAACTGATACCGCCCTCGACGCGACTTACAAGACCAACCGATTCGGCACGCCCTTTGTCCAGATTGTGGGCTTCACGAGCCTCGACAAATCGTTTTGGACTGGCCTTTGCTTTCTGGCGAAAGAGGAGGAGGTCGACTACAAATGGCTGGCTCAGCAGCTACAACGACTATATGCGGATGGCTCCATGCCCGCTACAGTAATCATCGACAACGCGCAAGTCATCCAGAATGCCTTGAGCGCTCACTGGCCCGAGACGACTCCTGTTTTCTGCCGTTGGCACATGAACAAATACCTTGTCAGACAGTGTCAACCGGCATTTCAAAGCCAAGAGGTCTGGAAGGAGTTCATAGCAGCGTGATGGAGATGTTTGCGGGCTGTGACTCGAGATGAGTTCGATAGCTGCTGGGCCCTGCCGATTGCTGAGTTCAAAAGCTCATACCCTCTTGAGGTTGAATATATCGAGAGCTACTGGGTGAGTAAGGCGGACATGCTCTGCGACTTTGCACTTGCCCAGTTTTTCCACTTCGATCAACTTACGACTTCTCGCGTTGAGAGTGCTTGCAGCATCCTCAAACGTGCTCTATGGACCTCTGCAGGTGATTTCGGTAAGGTTGTTGCCGACATATCCTCTCATATTGAGAGGTTCTGACGATCGCCTTCGGGAGCTTGAGGAGGATCGCAGTCGACCTCTCCACATCTTCCGTGCTGATATCTTTAGCCAGGCCCGGCATCACGACTCGTCTTTTGCGCTTGTAAAGACCAACGAGCTTCTGAAGAAGCTTCATTTAAAAGCATATGACGATGCTGGTGGCGATATCAATGCTCTCCGGTTGCCAGATTGCACCGGAGTGTACACAAGGACTTTGGGCTTGCCTTGCAAGCATACACTGCTCAGCAAGCTTCGTCAGGATCTCGTTCTCTTGAGGGACGAGTTTCATCATCAATGGGTACGTCTTTGCACAGCTTTACGATCTCTACTGACTTACATAGTTTCTGAACCCTTTGGATGACTCAGTACTGGTCACAAATTTCGAAAGCCTGTTGTCCGTCTGCGACCCAATCTTGTATCGGCAAGTGGCTGCACGACGTACAAATGCAGCCGCTTCTTCAATACTGCGGGGGCTTACCGGTGCAGAGTTGGTGGAGCAGGAGGTGGCGACATGGGAGAGAGTGGCGCCTACGCAGACGGCTACTCCTACGGCGCAATCGACATCTTCGAGAGGCGGAACTTCGGAAACACGGGTTAGGCGCAGCAGGGCAGGGGGAGCTGGGTCTCGGTGCTGTGGGCGTTCTCAAGCAGAGAGAAATCTTTTGATCGCCGCAAAGAAGCGCGAAAAGCTTCAAAAACAGCAGAGAAGGCTGCTGAGGCTCTGATGGAGGCGGAGGAAGAGGTTCTTGCTCTGGTTGAGCAGCAAAGCCAGGCTTAAATGACTGGTGATGCCGCTTGACAGCATCAAAACATTAGAGTTTGGGCGTGGAGCGGTCTACAAGGGCCTCAAAGCAGTGCCAATAGGGCAACACATAGGTTGACTACGAATACATCGAGTACACCACCACAAACTAGCCCAAATGCGTCTACATATGCCTTAAAGAACTTGCTACGTTTGCCTACAAGAATTTCTATCTAAGCCTACAGCTACAACGCCTGTACAAGTAACCAAAGCGCGAAGTTCACCGCGAAACACCAAGAAAGTACTAGCGCCTGTACAAATAGCGCTACCCGGAATTATTATGCATGAATTCCGAGTTACATGTATCTAAATCTACATGTGCTGAGATAGTATGCCATATCTTGCTACAAATAAATTGCAATATCTGTTTATTTTTTGAAGCTAGTAGTAGACATCAAACCGAACATAGTACATATTCAAACCAGCCCCAAAAGCAGTATCGGGCTTACATGCATAAAGTACACTCGCGTTATAACAATGTGGTGCAAGACTAAAACAAGGGCTCTCATTGGCCAATCCAATAAAATCCTCCAATGAGGAGCCTCATTTAAGTCTTGCCCCAGATTTTTATAACGAGAGTGCACTGTAGCACACCTCTTTTTTTTAAATCATTTCAGCGTATGCAGCCTAAAGCTATGGCGCGAATGATTACGGAAGATATGTATGCGACGCAGTATGACTCAGTTTGACGTTTGGAACACTCATACTCAGATTTTATTTGCAGATACCACTACGAGAATAACGCCTTACGCAACCCACTACGCATCGCAGAATTTCTTGGAATTTCGTCAAAACAAGCCAAATATAACGTACCCCACGACAGTTACCCTCTTCCCAACTCCTTGAACTCGAGAACCTGTTCAAACACTTTGAAACGCTTACATTTACTATCTCGAATCATTGCGCACCTGTACGCTTAGATGGTCGCCGCATATGGATACCCCCCCTCCCCCGAACAAATTCGCCCGACCCAGAAGACCACTACTGGTCACGTGCATACAATTCAAATTTTCCTGTCAACCCCCAACTCTTGCAAGAGAGCGAGAGTTGGCGCCCCCCTTCCTCACTCTGCTCGACACCTCCAGATGTCGAAATGGCCGATTTTCGGCCGACCACCTTATCATTAAACCACAACCCTACCACGCGATCAAGCCCCTTCGAAAAGAGCATGACCGAATTCCTTGAGGCTGAGGCCCATAAGCTGCAACAACGTATGGCAGAGGCCAGACTTATAATCAGTAGATTCTGCAGATTATTGGACGAGATTACAGACGAAGAACTTCGACGAGAGACCGAAATTGCAGCAGCTGGTCTTAAAGATCAGATCGCCAACATCCTAGCAGGCAGACATTGCCGTCCGGCAGCAACTAAACTGTCGGCTACAAGAACGCAACCTACACGGACACAGGAGCCAGCTGTCCCCCGTGTCGCCCAACCCCGCGCGCAGCTACAACCTTCCAAATCTTCAAACGAACCAGCCGCAATCCTACCATCGGCTTCAGCCGCGCGACGACCTCGGAAAGCGGCTGAGACTCTAGTTGAAACTACAATGGAGAGCCCTTGGACAAAAGTGTCCCGCAAGAAGGCCCCCAAACCTAAGCAAGCTCCGCTAGCACCTTCAACGACAACTTCAAGGCCACTAGGCCAAACTACCAACAGAGCAAAGACAACGGATGCCGCCCTCCCCGACGAGCGTCTTTTCCTTAGACTGCATGAAGGACATTCGTGGCGATCAATGTCGCCATACTACGTGAAACTGAGCCTCGCTGCAAAACTGAGAGTCGCAAACTCGGCTATTCAGAAGGTCACAGTAGTCAACTCAGGATTTGCCATCACGGCGGCCAATGAAGCAGCTAGAAACCGTCTTCTCGAGGAGGTCCACCGCCTTGAAAGTGAAGTAGGGGAGGGAGACGGGACAACTCGCGGAAATCCTTATGCAGGCCCGCTCACGCAAGGCCTCAAGCTGGAGGCAGCATCAAAATGGATCTCAGTCCTCACACCCAACGTCCCAGATCGCCTACATTCTGTTGGTAACCCAACAGTTCCGATAAAACCAGGCGAGGCAGCTAAGCTTGAACATGTTGCAGTCCCTGTCACCAAGGAAATGGTTATGGAAGAAGCCACTCTAAAAACCGGCGTGACTCCTATTTCGGCCCGAATCTTAGCAAGCAATATTGATCGACCAGCATCCGACTGGGTGATCCACTTTCCGTCAAGCGCCCCCAAACTTGTAGAGCGACTATTTGAGGAAAGTGGCCGCCTCACAATATTCCATCGCAGACCCCGAATCGCTCAGTGCAATCGCTGCTGGGGCCACCACCCGACAAAGATATGCTCCAGAGCAGAAAGATGTACCAGATGCGGCTCACTCGAACACAAACTTGATGCATGCAAACAAGAGATCCCCCGCTGCATCAACTGTCATGGGCCGCACAGAGCCGATGACCCAAGCTGCATGGCGCGCCCAAATCGTGTAAATGGAAAAATCATACCACGAACCAAAGACCAACTAACAGTCATCCGCCAGCGAGGACAAAAGGATAGGTCAGCCAAGATACGAGAAGCAGAAGCGAAGCAGAAGGCCGAAGAGGCAACTGCCGACAACATCACCCCTTCACCCTCTCAATGCCCGTAATGGACCATAACTCTTCTGATGCAACCAATCATCCGACAATCACTTTCCTTTGCGCAAACCTTGGCAAAGGATGATCCTCAAACGATATCATTCTTCAAGCCGCCTGGGATGCAGGCATAGATGTTTTGCTCATTCAAGAACCTTGGGCGTCTAGAAATAATGACAACTGGCTCATGAAGTCGCACCCCGGGTTCGATAGACACTCACCAAATACCGGTGGAACGGATGCGCCTCGGCCGAGGTCAATTATATACACCAAAAAAGGGAAAGCTACCCAGCAAAAATTTCTATGCGGCTCTTCTCCGGATTTCGCAGCAGTAGTGGTAGAAAATGTGACATTTGTCTCAATATATCGGGCCCCAGGTGTATCCTTACCACCCCTTCTTTCTTGGAATCCTACTGGGCCAACGGTAATTAGTGGAGACTTCAATTCAGTACACCCAGAGTGGCAACCACTAGCAGGGCGTTCACACGGAGATGGCCACATTTTGATAGAGTGGATGCTTGAGCACGGCATGACTCTGGCCTCGAGTCCAGGAGTCCCGACACACGCAAGGGGCAACACCCTCGACCTAGTATGGTCCAACGTCGGGGCTATCGCAGACGTGGCGCCAGATCTTGACTCCACCTCGGACCATAAGACACTCGCAGGCGATGTCCCGCGGCCGAACACCAGGGGGGCAGCCACTATCAGGCTCAACAACCCTATCCGAGTAAGTGACGATGCACTGGAAGACTTTACTAAGGTAGTAAGAGAATGGAGTAGAGACCTTGGAAGACACGAGATTAGGACAGCTAATGATGTGGACAACCTTGGCAACGACTTAGTGGAAGTCCTAAGCGATGCAATAAAAGCGACCGGGAAACGCAGCTCTCCCCAACCTGGACAATCAGCACCCTGGTGGACAGACGAGTGCCGGGAGACAAAAGACGTATATAGAGCACTGAGGGATCAAGCCAGCAAGAAAGCATTCCGACAAGCTGTTAAGATGGCTAAACGTCAATACTGGCGGCGTAAGTTCCCGGAAGCCAAAACTGATGCCGACATGTACCGAATGGCAAGGTGGGCGAAACCAAGACGACAAGGCGCAACAGCTCCTCTCCGAACCCCAAATGGTTTTGAATCAGACCCACGCCGCCGGGCGACCCTGCTGCGCGACATGCTTCTTGCTAGATTTACGAGCGAAAATGATATCGAAGTTCCTAACCCTCTGTTAGACTTGGAGTATGACGATAACTGGTTACCGTGGTCGACGGAGGTCACCGAGGAAGAAGCTAGATGGGCAGCTACATCGTGTCAGGATAAGGCTCCGGGCGCTGACAATATCACTGTCCGGCTGCTACGCGCAGCATGGCCGGCGATAGGACAGGCGGTACGAACTCTCTACGAAGGGTCACTTCGTCACAAACACTTTCCGGCCACATTCAAACTAGCCGAGGTCATCCTGATCCCCAAGCCAGGACGTGATCTAAGCGCAGCAAAAGGATGGCAGCCCATCGCGCTCCTCTCATGCCTTGGAAAAGGGCTTGAGCGTCTAGTCGCGAAGCGAATGGCGCACACGGCTCTTAGCAGCCAGAAGGTACCTCAACAATTGATCGGAGCTTTACCTGGCCGCTCAGCCAATGACCTGGTCGCCTGCCTCGTCCACGATGTAGAGCATACACTTAGTCTACGACACAAGGCTGTACTGGTGACACTAGATGTCCAGGGGGCGTTTGACGCGACTCTACATGGACGACTTTTACGGCGAATGAAAGAAATGGGATGGGCGCTTGAAGCAATTGAATGGACCGCCTCCTTCCTACGGGGACGGTCTGCACGCGTCCGATACGAGGGGGGCGTCACCGATGCGATAAACCTCGAGTGCGGTCTCCCGCAAGGATCACCGTTATCTCCAATTCTCTTCCTTCTGTACATGTCGGAGGTAGCAGGTGGAAGCAAATGGAGGTTTGGCTATGCAGACGACCTGGCAGTACTGGGCATAGGAGCAACAGCAACTTTAGCAGCCGAGGCCGCTCAACGTGAAGTGGACACCATATTGGCCTGGGCAGAGAGAAACGCAGTGGCGTCTGACCCAGCAAAAGCGGAAGTTTTGTACTTTCTTGGTCCCCGAGCTCGCAACACAGACCTTCCACCAATCACAATTGGAGACGTAGCAATCCAAGAATCCGAGACTGTCAGATGGCTGGGAGTGTTCCTGGACAGAGGGCTTACCTTCCGTAGCCATGTCGCCGAATGGACAAAGAAAAGCACCCGGCTTGTTCAGCACCTTCGCCGACTCACCAGGTGCACTCAGGGACCTTCACCGGGACCACTGACCACTATCATCCGCACAGTAGTAATGCCAATCGCCCTTCACGCCGCCGGGGTTTGGTGGCCCGGATGCACCCGGGACACTTCTAGAGGCGAAGTGCACAACTCCTGCCGGATGCAAATTGAGGCAATCGACCGAGTGCTAATGTCTGGGATCCGCGCAGCGCTACCGGTTTGGCGAACTATGCCAGCAGCGGCCCTCCAAAGAGAGACTGGAATTCCACCAGCGAAGGTTCTGCTCGAAGAACGGCGTCTATTAGCTGCAGCCCGTATACGCCGCCTCGACGAAGACCACCCTTTACGCCTTCGCGCCCTAGAATCCACAGCGTCCGCAAGACGCAGACTCGGCCTGCGTACCTCCGATAGAGGCCGGCAACCGGCAAACCGAATTCATGACTCCAGAGCACAGAGAACGTCAAGATTGCTACCGGAAACAGAGGCTCCGCCTCCTCTGTTCAGGCCAACCCCACCACTTGCACGACTCTGCGGAACAGATAAAGTCACAGCTGCCAGAACCACCATGGAATGGCTCAGTCGACTACCACTCGACTGTCTATGTGTCTATAGCGACGGATCTGGCGCAGCTGAATCACGCTCAGCCTGGGGCTTCACTGCTTACTTCGGCGGCACCGCCACAAATCTTGTACTTAACAACTCAGGCTCCCTGACGGGTGCCGAAGTCTATGACGCCGAAATACACGGCGCGATGGCAGCACTCGAAGCCATCACCACGAGCCTCAGCGACCATCAAATCTCGACTATATACGTCATGCTGGATAATGCTGAAGCGGCACAAGCTCTACGGACAGGAAGAACAACGTCATCTTACTGGTGCGTTCGCAGATTTCGCAGGGCGGTGGAAAGCTCCACAGCTCCGGTACAGGTGAAGTGGATACCAGGCCACGAAGGCATCCCCGGCAACGAGGCAGCAGACCAACTGGCACGAGAAGCGCTAGGCCGGATAACTGAAACCGAGGCATTCGGACCCCTCACCTTGGCCGCAGCCGGACGCAAAGCCCGAGCTTTGGCACAAGATCTATGTAGAGACTGGTGGTCATCTGCTCGCCCTAGAAGATATGAGAATCTTGAGCTACAGATGCGCCGCAAAAAACTACCAGAACTGGCTCTCTCAAGGGCGGTATACGCTCGTCTTATTGCAGCCCGAACCGGTCATGGAGACTTCGCGTCGTATCACCGCCGATGGAACCACGACAACGCACCACTATTGTGTGAGTGTGGCAGAGAAAAGTCGGTCGGTCATCTAGTCCAGTGTCGAAGGGCGCTGAATAGATGGCGGCAGGTTAGCGGACGACGAAGAGCCCCAGCACTTCACACTTTGTTGGGAGCACACGGATGGTAGAACTTCGCAGAATACGTTCAAGGGAGCGGAATCTACGAAGGAGCGGTGCTCGGCATGGCGGGAGTAAGGGCGCTGGGGAACGAGAGAGGCTAGATTTTGCTGGGGGGACTGCACCTGCAAAGACAGCAGAATAGAAGGGAAGTAGCTCGGTTGCGTGGTGGCTGAGGTTGAAGTTTGAGACAGGTTATAAGGGGACGAAAAGCAGAGAAGCGTAAAGGCGCGAGACAGATTTTACTTTATTTTATTTTATTCTTTCTTTCTCTGGAGTTTATTTATTCGTTTTTCTGGGCTGCTGGGATCGACGTGTTTAACACATGAATGTATTCTAGCATGGTTCCGGTCATTATGGTGAGACGAGGTAGAGCAGTCAACCTGATCTCACCCGGCCTCACACGTGTTTGACCCATTAGGGGTATTACGGCACGGTAAACCACAAAAAAAAATAAAAATAAAAAAATAACGCCTTACGACAAGTACTCTCTTCCGTGAATACCCACCACAGGGAAAAGTGAGAAAAACCTGTGATTATCTGAGTATGCTCTCGTCACCCTACGAATAAAATATCACCGCGAGAGAAGTGGTGTGCGGGGCTTCCTGGACTTGAACCAGCTTTCTCCTGTCTCATGTGGGGCATGCATCCAAGCTACCCAGACTCTTCTTGGGAGAACGGCCCGGACAGTGCACCACTGCACCATCCGACACGTAGCACACCTCGAGCGACTCCTTGAAATAGACATTGATCTAGTCCATGTCAATCCTTCAAGCTTTTATGATAGAATACTAATCTTATTGTAATCATTACATCGTTAAAAAATTTCCGAGATGCCCAAATTTGCGAGACTAGTCTTCAACAGTTACAGGTACACGTTTGGAAGTAAGAGACCAGACTTTAGAGCCCGCATGGTTCTTTGTGCGTGTGTTAAATCTGTATAGATGAACCCATCTAGTAGCATTTCCATATGGGGGCTTAACTTGGAGTCGATATAGGCCTTTTCCAAGACAATAAGGTAACTAAGATTTCGGGTAAAAACCCTTGGAAACGAACATTTGTATGACCAAATACATACCCTGTGGAATATGTCTAAGGTAGCAGCATCTATGGAGAGGCAGTTCTTGGTATTGCGGGTGTAAGAGCGACTGGGAATAGCTAGAATCTGCTGAGGGACGGTACCGAGAAATAAAGGCGGAATAGGAACGCAAAAGCTAGTGTGCGTGGTGACCAAGATAGAACCACACTTCATGCATCACATGTAACTTAAGCCTTTAGAAAATACAATATGGTATATATACCTCATATTACAATCAAATTCAAGTCACATATTGTGGCTATAGCTAATATAACTTGTTATAAATTATTTAGTGCTTAGTCATTGAATTCACCGCCATACTATGCTGCTAGGGTAAGAAGGGCACAATGGGGCCAGACCTCGCTTCAGGGGTTAGCCCCTACTAGTGGGTATACTAGACAGGGGGCTGATACTGCTGCCTGATAATTCAGAGTGTCTCTGATTTCCAAACGATAATCTCCACAGAGCTCATCTCAATATCGACTGTGCGACAACCATTATCATCACATTTTCATTAATTTTGATCTTGAAAGCTTCATACTTATTTCGCCTTTCATATACAGATTTTCTGTCAGTAAAATCAGAGGTATGTTAACATGCAGGCTGACGATTCAGTTGGCTGAGTTGTCTTTAAAATAGATGGATCAACCTCAAATACCCCCTTCTACGCCCTCATCCAAACGATTAAGCAGAGATCAGTGCATCAAGGTGAATATTTAGGCAAGAGAATGATACAGAAATATAGAATAGCATAGGTTAAAGCGCTTCACGTCGCTGGCATAATTCAATCAAAAATTGCAGCGCAACTCAACATTTCGCCAAAGCAAGTTGGTTAATCTCTTCGCCGCGGATCAGTGACGCCCAAAAAAGCTCGTGATTGAAGTTCATCGCTTTCATCCGAAGATGTCGATAAGATTGAGGAATTTATCAAAGAATCTCCTGAAAACCGACAAATGACCTACTTTGAACTTGCAAATGGACCGTTCAAGCACTTGGGCGTGAGTGAGAGAGTGATAAAAAGTGAACTTGTGAAAAGAGGTTTTAAGCGCTACACATCGTTGAATACGCCTACTACATCTCCTGAGATCACAACGAAGCGAAGAGAATGGGCAGAAGCCCGCATCGATTGGACCCTTGAGCAGTGGATGTCCATCCTTTGGTCAGATGAAACTTGGGCAACAGATGGCCATCATTCGAGACGCTGGCTTACCAGAAAGGTTAGTATCTTACTGTCCAGCTTGGATAACTCACCAAAAACAAAAACTTTATCAAGCCAGGGGAGGAACACAAAATTAATTGTATTGTTGAGAAAATCAAGAAGAAGATTGGTTGGATGTTTTGGGCGTCCTTTGCGGGGTCCGAAAAAGGTCCCTCTCAGTTTTGGGAGAAAGACTGGGGGAATATCACTTCCCCAAGCTATTCTGAGAGGATAGTACCTCTTTTAGACGGTATGACTAGATTTAGACCCGGGCTTTCTGTCATGCAGGACAACGCTCCTCACCACGTTGCCGCGAGGACGATGGAAGAGTTCGAGGAGAGGTCAATCACTCCTATTGATTGGCCCCCTTATTCGCCCGACCTCAACCCCATAGAACACGTCTGGAAAATCATGAAAGATAAGATCGAATAAAAGTATCCGGATTTGAATGGGGGCAAGCGGCGGTCGTCAGATCAAATTCGTGCAACCGTGAAGGAGGCGTGGGATTCTGTTTGTACACAAGAACTCACAGATCTTATCGAAAGCATGCATGACAGATGTCAGGCCGTAATCGATGCCGACGGAGGCCCAACTTAGTATTAGTCTCTAGATTCTTTCCGCCATATTTGTAGATTTTGTAGTTAGATAATCAAAATGTTCAAAAGAGGCTTAGGTCTAGGAGCTCGCTTAAAAGTGCAAAATCAACCGTCTGGTAAAATCACCATAAAAATTATCCTTGCCATTTCATTAAAGCGGGGCACGCCTTTCTTAACTAGGACTAACGGACCCACTAAACACTCCTGTTTTGGATCCATTATGCCAAATCTACCCATGAAGCATATTTTTTTATTTTTTTTTTAAATCATTTTTGCGTATGCAGCCTGAGGCTATGACGCGAATGATTACGGAAGATATGTATGTGACGCAGAATAACTCTGTTTGACGTTTGGAACACTCATACTCAGATTTCATTTGCATGAAGCATATTAGGCTGCAGTTTTTTGACTACTTGTCCCAAATGTACATGTAGAGGTTGTCATGGCCTTTGACTGGTCTATCTGCCCACCTATCATTAATTTTGGTAGCAATTTGCGAGCGAATCGTTCGCTATTTATTTCTGGCTCATATAAATCTCCGTGAACAACTAGTCTAGACATACCTTGGGCTATTATTGAGCGAGAAACTATATTACGAAGAGGTATCCTTGTTTGGAACAACAAACCTCATTATTATCTGCAATGTCTCCTATTTTTCTCTTTAGCCGTCCTGCTAACATTCCTAGAAGATTAGGATACGTTGTAGATGAAAAGAGCTCTATTTTGAAATGAATCCACAGGCTTGGAGCTCTTGAAGCAGCCATTGCAATGGAGTCCTCCCGCCAAGCTGGTTTTGCCATTACTTTTTAAGAATATTTGAAATATCCTTAGTTATGAGATTAAATGCTTTCCTGGTGTTAGGGGCTGTGCCCTAGTTGAAGGTGGTCTCAAGGACCACCCGGGTATAAGTTGGGCTTCGATATCTGGGGAAGCCGACTTAAAGCCTGAGGACAAGGGGAGGGCTCCGTCCGGGGGCAGGGGTCACAGGGGCAGGGGGGGAGGGCGTACCGGAATCGGGTGGGGGGACACTAAGCGGGGATCGGAGTCGGAGTTAGGCTAGCGTGTTCGGGTTTGATGTATAATGGGGATTTTGCCTGTAAACTTTGCTTCTCAACTGAAAAATTGTAAACCGTTTTTTATAGTATCGAATCATCGTGAACAACGAACATTCAATCCTCTCACATATAATGTTTCAGTTCGCACTAAAGTCTTTTATTTTATATTTTGCCCTGTGTCTTATCGCTGGCCTATGCCAATTCGGGTTCCGGAATCAGATACAGAATCACTTTCTTCGTCTTTCCATAGTCTCTCCGATATGGATCCGGTCAGCCAACACAATCAAGACGTTCTGATGACCGAAAATATTGAAATTAGCCCCAGGGATCTGCGGGAAATAATGGAGATACTAAACGAACGTCGAAGCCAGGCCGCCCCTAATCCAACACTTCAACCACGACCGGCAAGGAGAGAACCGTTGCTACCAAGGTGGAGCGGGAAGGCGCAGGAATTTGCCTTCTACATTGGGCGTCTGGAAGCAAGAGTCGAGACCGACTATGGCCCGTTTTTTGATGAATGCTCGATCTGTCTCGATCTGATCGATTCTCTACCGGAGCATTTGAGGTCGCGGGTGTCAGGGTGGTTTGAGACACGGAGGGCGCAGGGAAACTTCAGCTGGAAAGACCTAGTACAGAATTTTCGCGACACCTTCGCCGATCGTCAGGCGCGACAGACAGCTTCGGAACTCCTGGATCGAATGGAGCAGGGAGAAAATCAGTATTTTGCTGATTTTATACAGGACTTTGAGCATGGGTTGGCCCAAGGTGGGGGAGACGAGGCGTATACTCCTCTTGGCAAGACGCAAAAGCTCAAGGCGGCAAAAAATGGAAAATTACGGAGGGCCCTTATAGGTCTTAAGCTTCCAGAACCTAGCAAATACGAAGAATGGGTAGAGGAAGTTCGAGAAGTAGCCTTGGATTTGGAGGGACTAGCAGAGTATAGATGTGTAACAACATGGGCTTCTCACGTAGCCACTATCGGAATGTTTCAACAGGTTGCCTTGTTTTTTTTTGTTCGTTTCACGTGGCTTCTTATTTCTATTTTCATGTTTCGTCTCAAGTGTCGCGAATTGTTCATTATAATGTTTCAGAGTCTTTCAATGACAACTCCATGCTTGGAAATTTCTTGAAACAATTATCTTAAGACGTTTGGTTTAATGTTGTATCATGATACAGATGAACATGGATCGGAGGAGATTTTGGTTCTTGGGAAACGGAGCACAGGGAGGACAAACGGGAAGCATTTTGATTTTATATTGGATTAAATAGAACAGACAGAGCTGGAGAGATTTTTTTCTGGCAGATCAGACCTATTATATTCATTTTTCATTACGTGATTCTATTACAGAGTTCATTTTTATTCTCGCTGTATCATACACAGCATCTTCTTGAAGTCCTACACTTTACATTTTTTATAGCTGGATTATACTCAGCATCTTTTACCGTGATTATCGTTTTCATAGTCACATAGTTATGAGCCCGGGTTGCCACGACTGCACTCGGATATAAAAACTGACTCTATATACTCGCAAGGTGTCTTCTGCTTCATTTTCGACAAACCCATCTAGTGGTGTTATAATTCTGAAAGGCACTCAGAATTACTTGGAATGGATTTATACGATCAAAATGGCGTCAAATGGAAACAGCTCGACAGATATTAAAAATGTTTGGAAATTTATTGATCCAAAATCTAATGAGAAACCTGATTTACCTGGACTCTCACCCCGACCAACTCCCGCAGATGTCAATCCTGCAGTCACATCTATCTCAAAACTCAGTGTTATAGAACTCGAAGATTTCAAGTACCGAGACAACATTTGGAAAGAAAGAAAATTGGAGATCCAAGAGATTGAGAGAAGATTAGAAGGGATTCAAAATAAAATTATAGGGTCAATTTCGGAGAGTCTTTTGCCACAACTCAAGGGTGCATCAAACGTCAAAGAAATATTACTTCATCTCAGTAATAAGTTTCGGCCTTCGGACCAAGCACGAAGACAAGAAATCATACAGAATTGTAATTCTCTTAAGTCTCCACCAAGCGATAGGAAGATTCTTCCCTGGCTAGATGAATGGGAGTCAGTATATGAAGAAGGAAAAGAGTTGAAGCTATCGATAGTGGAAAGTCCACAAGCTCAATACGATTTCTTGTTTGCTGCACGCTCGATCAATGAAGCATGGGCTACAGCTAACCTAGTTGCAATCGGAATCGACATAGAATACGAAAGGATAGTATCAGACTTTCCAGGATATCTAAAAGAATTTCGACAGCATCAGAGATTAAACGAATTATTTTTGCGGAACGCTGAGAATTCTACAAATCTCAATAATTCATCTGGGGTTTTTGCGGCAAGTAAAGATAATAGAGATGGAAGTTCGTCTGATCCCTCCACCATCCACAAAGGAAGGAAGCAAAATGGGGATAAAATCTGTTTGTGTGGATACAGTCATTTGTACGAGAAATGTTTTTACCTCAATTTTAAGAACACCAAACGTCCATCGAACTTCAAATTTAGGAAGGAAATATTCGACAAGATAAACAACAGACTTTCTCAAAGTTCTATGGAAAATTTACGAAAAACTTTCAAGTCGAAGTTTGGCTATGATCCAACGTCAACACCTTCACAAGCTTTGCAGTCAGATTATGCAGGTTTTTTCCAACAAAGAGATTCTGAAAACCAGGGTAATGATCTAGGAATTTTCACGACATCTCTAGAGGCAAGTCCTGACGTTGAAACTTCATTAATTACAGCGGATCAAACATCATCTTCAGAATTCCACTTAAAAAACCACTGGGTTCTAGATAGCGGCTCAGATGTTCATATCTGCAATAATGAGAATCTTCATGGATTTCAAAGAACCGAGCCATTTCTCGGAAACCACCACATCGTTTCGGGGACCACAAAGTATCCTGTCAAAGCCTGGGGGACCTGCAGAGTAAAAATTTTAACGGGAAAAAGTAACGGTTATATTACCTTGAGCAAGGTAGCCCTAATCCCAGGATTTATGACAAGTCTTGTTTCTCTACATCTGATGAATATTAAGAACGTTCATTGGAACTCCATGGAACCATTGCACCTGTTTCGGTCGGATGGGACTTTATTCTGCAACTTATTCCAAAGTGGACGACATTGGACGTTTGAAAAATCGCCCATCGAAAACAATTTGACTACTAACAGTTTAGAAAAATCCCAATCTGTGTGTTTAGGGGTAGCCGGTGATAAAAAAGAAAACAAAACCCGACACAAGACCTTTGACAAGGCTCAACTACATCGGATTTTCGGTCATCCATCACCAGAAATTGTAGATCGGATTGCAAGTGCGGCACGAGATGGAACAATTACTGTGCTGGACACTGTACCGGCCCCAAGAACAATTCAATGCGAAACATGTGCTCTATCAAAGTCACATCAACATATATCGAAAATACTAGACAAAGAACATCCACAAACAAAACCTTTCGAGAGAGTGACAGTTGATCTCATTCCAATGAGAAAAGGTTTCAATTCGAATACTCAAATTATACATTTTCAATGTGCAAAAACCTTATTTAATATGATCTTCACTATGTACGCGAAATTGGAATCATTGAAATTCATGAGAAAGGCCATACAATTGATAAAATCGCTGGATTATCGCGTAAAATATATTCATCTAGATGGTGAATCTTCACTACAAAGATCTCTTGATGAGCTAGCTATAGATGAGGGATTCATTGTTGAACGCACGGCTCCTAGGACACCAGAGCAAAATGGACAGTCTGAGGTAAATGGACGGTGGATCATCCTCAAAGCAAGAGCTTTCGCAATTGAGGCAAGTTTACCACAAGATCTATGGCCTCAACTTGTAGTCACGGTTGGGTATATTATGAACCGAACTCCATCAAGAAAACTGGATTGGAAAACGCCGTTTGAATGCGTTTACGGGTATAAGCCACCTTTATCACACCTTGACATCATAGGAAGTAAAGTATATGTTTTGAATAAAAACATTCCTCGACTGGATAAATTGTTAGCGCGCGCACATGTCGGATACCTAGTTGGGTGGGAATCCACTAATATCTACAAAGTTTGGATCCCGAGCATAGGCAGGATTATTAATTCAAGAGATGTCACCATTGATTCCGGAAATCTATACACTCCTCATGATTTGGACGTGCTGGCAACTAAGCAGATCACCGAACAAGAACTTATCCAAGCTCTTGAATGGCCTAGCCTTGAAGAAGACATCTGCTCACAGCCGCTTGAGACAGAGTTAATAAATCAAATGAATGTTTTAATCCCTACAAATCCATTACTTCAAGACGATAAAAAGAATGAAATATCTTCGAGTTCAAGTAATAAAGAAAAATTTAACTTACCTGGAATATTTCCAGAAGAGACACCACCGTCTTCTGCGCACCCGAAGATATCTAAGGGGTATGAATACATAGATGACCTAAAATCACAAATACCTTCTCGACATGCAATTGACGGAGATCGTGAACTGGGTAGGGCTCAAGGTAACCGTGCCATAAATGCTGCTCTTATCAATCCTGACATCGATCCTCAAAATATTATCTCCCGAAGAACACGAAATTCGAAAAATTCAGCCTATTTCGCACAATACTGTTATTCATTTAGCTCTGCAATTATGAACACAAAAAACTGGACAAAAATAAGAAGGGAAGAACTTCCGCCTGCACCGAAAGGATGGGACCAAATGCTCCGTCATCAATTTTCTGTTGAATTTCAAAAAGCTGCGGAAAAAGAACTTCAAATTTTAGAAGAGAAGGAAACTTGGACATGTACAGGAAAAGAAGAAGTCCCAGAAAGTTGTAAAATTGTACCTTTAATCTGGATTTTTACTTATAAGTTTGATTCAAATGGATACTTAATCAAGTTTAAGGCAAGACTATGCGCCAGGGGTGATTTACTCGGATCTGAAGAGGATCCATACGCTGCCACACAAGCAAGTCAAACTTTTCGAGCTATGATGGCGATAACAGCGGCTCATGATCTCGAAATAAGACAGTACGATGTTGTAAACGCTTTTGTCAATGCTCCAATTCGGGGGGAAGTCTACTGTCATGATCCAAAAGGGTATAATGGGAAATTTCAGGGCAAGCCAATGGTTCTTAAACTGTTGAAAGCCTTATATGGTTTTAAATTTTCACCTTTGTACTGGTATGATGAATTTTTGTCCTTCTTACTCCATCACGGATTCCACCAAGTTCCAGGAGTCAAGTGCATGGTTACAAACCAATACATTAACCTGATATTCTACGTCGACGATATCATGATAACTTTCAACGAATCAGATACGAGTCAAGCCGACAATTTTGACCATGATCTTGCAACTGTCTTCGAAGTCAGACGAATAACAAAGACTTGCTCTTTTCTCGGAATAAGAATTGTTCGAGAAAGGCCCGCTAGAAAACTGTGGTTATGTCAAGACAGCTACATAGAATCATTGGCTTCAACCTTTAATGTAGTCGGTGGAAAATCGCCAAAAACGCCTATACCACAACTCATATTGATGCCATTTAAAGGTACAGCAACTGCAGCGCAGATAAAAGGTTACCAGCAAAAAGTTGGGAAGGTTAATTTTGCTGCAGTCACCACACGGCCTGACATAGCAAGAGCCGTCCCAATTCTCTCTCGATTTTTAACGAATCCAGGACCTCAGCATATTAATGCTATAGATCATCTCATACAATATTTGGTAGGTACTCCCTACATGGCAATTTGCTATAATGGCAAATATTATCTACAAAAATCCTCCTCAACAAAAAGAGAATTTATGACATTTAGCGACGCTTCATATGGCGATGATCCCGAAAAACGGCACAGCTCCTGTGGATTTGCTCTCATACTTTACGGCGGTATAGTCCACTACAAAGCTACCAAGCAAAAAACAGTGACGACTTCAAGTACAGAAGCGGAACTGCTGGCAGTTTCCACATTAGCAAAGGAATATCTATGGTGGATAAGACTATTTGAAAATATTGGACTCGAACTAAACCAAGATGCGGTGATCTCTCTAGATAACCAGCAAACCATAAGATTAATCACGAAAGACGCACCGAAATTAGTCACAAAGCTGAAATATGTAGATATTCATCAACTATGGATAAGGCAGGAATTCCAAGCAGGGAATATCAAAGTCGAATGGGTGCCTACAGCAGACATGGTCGCAGATGGATTTACGAAAGAACTCCCGCCTCAAAAACATGCAAATTTTTTAAAACAATTAGGTATGGAAGACATAAAATCGTTAATAACCAATCTGACAAAACTCGACGCAATATCAATCGAATAATTTCATGCAGGCCCCATTTCATAAAACCTGGGGGGGGTGTGTGTAACAACATGGGCTTCTCACGTAGCCACTATCGGAATGTTTCAACAGGTTGCCTTGTTTTTTTTGTTCGTTTCACGTGGCTTCTTATTTTTATTTTCATGTTTCATCTCAAGTGTCGCGAATTGTTCATTATAATTTTTCAGAGTCTTTCAATGGAAAGCTGTGGATGGTCAGCTGGAGCTTGTGTTTCTGCCTCTACCATGGAATTATTATGATCACTCGGATGTGGACTGTCTAGATCAATCAAATCTTCTTCTTCCGTCACGATAGAAATAAGTTTTTTTGAATTGCGCGGCGTAGTTGCCATAACGACATATTTTTTGCCATTCCTAAGTTGAAAATAGCTTCCTTCGACTTCTTGAATGGGTTTTTCCTCCATTGCAAACCTGGATAATGCGGATCTTGATTTTCAATTGCCTGTAAATATTTATTTACAAGCAATTGAAAATCAAGATCCGCATTATCCAGGTTTGCAATGGAGGAAAAACCCATTCAAGAAGTCGAAGGAAGCTATTTTCAACTTAGGAATGGCAAAAAATATGTCGTTATGGCAACTACGCCGCGCAATTCAAAAAAACTTATTTCTATCGTGACGGAAGAAGAAGATTTGATTGATCTAGACAGTCCACATCCGAGTGATCATAATAATTCCATGGTAGAGGCAGAAACACAAGCTCCAGCTGACCATCCACAGCTTTCCATTGAAAGACTCTGAAAAATTATAATGAACAATTCGCGACACTTGAGATGAAACATGAAAATAAAAATAAGAAGCCACGTGAAACGAACAAAAAAAACAAGGCAACCTGTTGAAACATTCCGATAGTGGCTACGTGAGAAGCCCATGTTGTTACACAATAGACCTAGGGGGGCTACCCAAACCAGGACGAAATATGGTGCTCCTAAAAGCGGTACGGTTCCGACATTGCCACGAAGGATGGGAGTGGACTAGGAAGGGGATGCCAGGATGGGAGGGACGAACGCAATCCTTGCGGGTATACATCGTTTAGCGGGGGAAGCTAATGAACGCGGCACGATCGAGGGAATCGCTGAGGTGGCTCAGCCTTTGGAGGTAGTAAATGCGGTGGGCCATGACGAGGGGAGAGCCGGATTGCCCAGGGCGCCATGGAGGAGTTCGCAGGAATTACAAAGGTTGATGGCGGAAGGTCTGTGTGTCAGGTGTGCAGGTAACGGGCACTACGCTCGAAATTGCCAAAGGATTCGCAGGGCTCAGCGTCCAAGGTATTCGCTAAATGATGGACTTAGGGCGAAGGGTAGGGAAATGGGAACCCCTAAGTATAGTCGCACTTGGGGGGGCTAAAGAGTACTTGTCACACGTTTTAGATAAACATTCACAGCCATTACTTATAGTTGGTCAAATCAATTCTTCATTCCACAGTAATGCAATGGTGGATACTGGATGCTTGTGTCTTTCCGTAGTGGACATGGACCTCGTGCGCACCCATCATATTTTTACACAATTAATCCCGCCAAAACAGCTTAGATTAGCAGATGATAGCAAAGTCACTTGTATTACACAGATAGCAAGATATAAGTTGAACATTAACGGTCACGAAGAGCAGATGTGGGGGTACGTAATACCGAATTTGGCGTATCCAATCATCTTAGGAAAACCATGGATGGAAAGGAATAGAGTTATTTACACTGCTGGCGAAGAAGTCCTGGAAATAGGGAGGGGCAAAGATAAATTCCTCTTAAGAGCGAGCGGTGGGATCGGCACATCCTTACAAGGGCCAAGGAATTCACCAGCGCCAATACGGACGGAAGGGGCGGAATCACCCTACCAAGGTTCTTTAAGGTCCCGACGGGGCAGCTGGCGGGAGTCGCTAATCTCGACGCAAGCGATTGGAGCAATTGCGGTCGAGGATATAACAAAGGCGTTAGAACAAAAGAAAATACCTTCGAGAGATGAAATAGGAAGAAGCCTGCCCATCGAATTGAGGAAGTATACCGATCTGTTCCTCGAAGATGGCACCGACGGGGTGGAGGCATTGCCACCGCATAGAAGCGGAGTGGATACTAAGATTGTCATGCAAAAGGACGACCAAGGACGGAAAAAAGAGGTGCCCTGGGGACCTCTTTACGGGATGTCAAGGGATGAGCTATTGGTACTTCGGAAAACCCTTACAGATTTAATGAATAAAAATTGGATCAGAACCAGCAGCTCACCGGGAGGAGCACCAGTTTTATTTATAAAGAAACCAGGAGGGGGCCTTGGGTTTTGTGTGGATTATAGGGCGTTGAATACGGTTACGGAGCGAGACCGATACCCGTTGCCCTTGATTAGGGAAATCATGCAAATGTTATCTGGGGCAATGTGGCTGACTAAGGTGGATGTAAGGTCGGCATTTCACCGTCTAAGGATCGCTGAAGGCGATGAGTGGAAGACGGCCTTCAGAACTAGATTTGGATCTTTCGAATGGTTAGTGACCCCGTTTGGGTTAGCCGGGGCTCCATCAGCATTCCAACGATGGATAAATAAAGAACTAGGCGATTTACTAGGAGACACTTGCTCCGCATACGTGGACGATGTCGTTATATTTTCCAGTGGCAACCTAAAAGAGCATTGGGCGAAAGTTGACCAAGTCCTACAAAGGTTACAAAAAGCGGGTCTCAGGTTAGATCCAAAAAAATGCGAGTTTGCACGAAAGGAAATAAAATACTTAAGGTTTATCATTAATGTGGATGAGGGGATCAAAGTAGATCCGGAAAAAATAAAGGCCATTGAAGCATGGGAAGCACCAAGGAACGTAAGAGGAGTGCGCAGTTTTTTAGGCTTCGCAAACTTTTACAGATCCTTCATCGCCGAATTTGTCCAGATTTCGGCTGCCCTGCAAGGCTTAACTAAGAAAGGCACTCCTTTTCGGTGGAAGAGGAACAACAGAAATCATTCGAAAGATTAAAGTCACTCTTTATCACGGCGCCCATCCTATCATTGTGGAACGGGAATAATGAGAAAATTTTAGAAACGGATGCTTCAGGTTGGGCCACAGGTGGGTTTCTGTTGCAAAAGCAACATGATGGTCTGTTTAAACCCATCGCATATTTCTCAAAAAAACTGTCCCCGGCTGAGTGCAACTACGATGTGCACGACAAGGAATTGTTGGCCATAATAAGATGCCTCAATGAGTGGAGAAGCGAGCTGTTGGGAGTGAAAGACCCATTCTTAATCTTGACCGACCACCAGAACTTGAAATACTTTATGACTTCTCGCCGATTGTCAGAAAGACAGGTAAGGTGGTCGCAGCTTCTATCCCAGTTTAATTTTAGATTAGATTTTAGAGCCGGAAAATTGGCAGGGCGCCCGGACGCACTATCGCGAAGAGCTCAAGATGTGCCGGTCTCGGTCGAGGATCCCAGGTTAAAGGAAAGGGAGTTCAAATTGATGAAGGACGAGTGGCTGCCAGAAGCTTTGTCCATCGCTAACTTACAAAATTTTAATCCCAAGGAGAGCATAATTCCTATCGGCACGAGTTTTTTCCAGGAGGAAGACTTGCAACAGTTGTGGGATAAAGCTATAAAAGAAGACATGTCTATAGTAGAGATTTATGTAACGATTTTAAGGAATGAGCCTCAGTTTGCCCCGACACTGCAACTGAAAGTGTCAGTTGCGGAGTGCGAGATCGATCACCGGGGAGCCCTATGTTTCCGTAAGAGATTGTGGGTGCCAAATTATGAACCTCTACGTACAGCGCTGATACAGCAAACCCACGACTCACACCTCACGGGGCATCCAGGAAGAAACAGCACAATAGCCATCCTCGCTCGATCGTTTTTCTGGCCAGGTATGACGGCTATGGTTAGAAGATTCTGTAAGAACTGTGATGTGTGCGGCAGGACAAAGGTTTGGCGCGCTAAAAGACAGGGGCTGTTACTACCTCTACCGATTCCCGAGCGATTTCATAGCGAGCTATCTATCGATTTTATGACTGATTTGCCAGCTAGAGGGCCAGATGAACCAAGGTATTTAATGGTAATTACAGATCGGTTGTTGAAGAGTGTTACGTTGAAGGCTATGCATTCGATGAACGCGGAAGATTGCGCTGAAAGATTCCTGCAGTGCCATTATCGGTTCCACGGATTCCCTCACGCGATTTTCTCCGATAGAGGCTCTAACTGGGTAGGCGACTTCTGGACGCGTTTGTGCAAATTAGCACAAGTGGAGCAACGACTGTCAACAGCGTTTCATCCAGAAACGGATGGTGCCACGGAAAGAATGAATCAAGAGGTCATAGCGTATCTAAGGGCGTTTATATCGTTTTCTCAGATGGAGTGGGCATCGATGATACCGACGGCGCAACTGGCTCTGAACAATCGAGATAACTCTACGTCTAATCTCAGCCCTTTCTTCCTGGCACACGGATATCATGTGGAGCCAGTGCAACTTAAGCATGGTGATAATATTGTAATTAAGAGCTAGGAGGGGTATGGCAATTATATTACTCTGCTGTCCTTCGGCGGAATTACACGGGCTCGGGTGCGGTGGTGAGTTGCAGAATAATGCACTCACGCTGGATTGACGGCACGATGGATAAATGATGATCTATAAAGGAGATACTTGTTGCGCACTCCAACAATGGATGATATCTTCTAATGGATGGTGGGAAGAATGATATTCATGTATATGAGATAGATACAAACTTAACATAGAAGGTAAAGAGATTCTGTCGTACATTGACAACATCCGTGCGCCAGCCTGTCTTACACCCTTTCCTTATTCGACAGCCATTCATCCTTCTCCCTGTTCTGGCACGTTTTCACTGAGTCAGCACAACAGATAAGCCGACTTCAGTAACATCTAGGAGGGCGGACAAGTTTGTGTACAGAATATTAGAAGCCCAGGATTATGCCGCAGCGGCGATGGCGGCCGCTCAGCAAACTATGGAAGAACAGGCCAACCATCATAGGTCACCAGCAATTAAATACAAGGTGGGGGACAAGGTCTGGTTAAGTTTAAAAAATATACCCACGCCCCAGCCAAAGAAAAAGTTAGAATGGACAAATGCTAAATATACGATTATAAAGATTATATCGCCTCACGTGGTTGAGCTGGACGTCCCTACTAAAATTTGGCCCAAATTTCATGTTGAATTATTAAGAAAGGCTAGTGAAGACCCGTTACCTTCCCAACTTCAGGACGATCAACAACCAGCTCCTGTAATTGATCCCGCTGATGAAACATCGACACCGGAGCAAGTGGTTGAGAAAATTCTAAGGGCTGAAAAAATAAAAAGAGGGCGAGGGCAGGTTAGAAGGGTACTCGTCAAATGGAAGGGATTTGCAGAGCCGACATGGGAAGATAGGTCTGAATTAAACGACACGGAAGCAATGGACCATTTCGAATTAAAATTCGGCTGTGGAGACGGGGTAGGGGAGAAAGAGGGAGCAAGACAAGGGCGTCGTAGGTCAAAAGGAAATTTTTTGAGGGGAGGTAATGTTAGGGGCTGTGCCCTAGTTGAAGGTGGTCTCAAGGACCACCCGGGTATAAGTTGGGCTTCAATATCTGAGGAAGCCGACTTGAAGCCTGAGGACAAGGGGAGGGCTCCGTCCGGGGGCAGGGGTCACAGGGGCAGGGGGGGAGGGCGTACCGGAATCGGGTGGGGGGACACTAAGCGGGGATCGGAGTCGGAGTTAGGCTAGCGTGTTCGGGTTTGATGTATAATGGGGATTTTGCCTGTAAACTTTGCTTCTCAACTGAAAAATTATAACCCGTTTTTTATAGTATCGAATCATCGTGAACAACGAACATTCAATCCTCTCACACCTGGCTCTGAAAGCACTCATAATTTGGCCGGTTGAGAGGCCAGATTTTGAACATAGAAGTATTTCCTTTCGTAATGTTTCTGGTAGAGTCGCAGCTTGATGGGCTGGATGAGCTCTACTCAAGGTATACATACCGTGATTATGTGTATTTTTGGAGGATATTTCCCATTGCTTGTATCAAAATGTAAAGTTCAGTATACTATTTGTTGAGAATCTACACAGGAACTCTATATACAATTGGCAAGATTCTAGCTTCGCACTAGCTTTCATGCTGATCATCAACACACCCCTTCAGCGAGAAAGTTGCCAATGATTATTCATGAGCCCTAACTTCTAATTCTAACTTTGATTTCCATAATTTATATCTGACTATCAAATTCTTCCATGTGAAGCATCCTCACGAATTCCTTGTGTGATGCTGCAGAGAGAGGTTTAGTCAGGCCATCTGCGGCCATCTCTTTAGTTGAAATGTATTTGTTATCGACGGAACCATTCGCTACATGACTTCGAATAAAATGATGTTTGATGTCAATATGCTTGGTGCGTTGATGCAACTCGGGATTTTCAGAGAGCGCTATAGAGCTTTGGTTATCGGTATATACTCGAGTTTTAATTATATCATTTCCCTGATAATGCATCTGTCCCATTATTTGCTGGATCCAGAGTAATTCTTGAATACACGCTCCTAATGCGTAATACTCTGCTTCGGTCGAAGACAGTGAGACAATACTCTGACGTTTTGTCGATGCGGAGATAATTCCACCAGCTAAGAAGAATATGCTACCACCTGTACTTACTCTAGTATTGCGACAGCCTCCCCAGTCGGAGTCGGTAGAAGAATGTAACTTGCTCTGACGTACTCCTAGCATACCATCATACACAATACAAAGATTGATCGTGCTAGCAAGGTAGTGGAAAACGCGATTAGCAGCTTTTATGTGTTGGGGAGATGGATTAGTCAAAAACTGGGAGAGTGTCGAACACTGATACGCAATATCAGGTCGAGTATGTATAGCAAGATATAAAAGAGAGCCGATCTTTGATTGGTACTCAGAAATTTCGGAGGCGGTAGCTATCCCCTCAAATTTCACCATATGGATACCACTGCCTGAAGCGGATGGACAGTCAACTGTGCCACTATTTTCCAAACTGTAACGCTCAAGGATCTGCTTTATGTAAGCATCTTGACAGAGATATATTCGCCTTAATTTACGATCCCTAACTATTCGAACGCCAAGAAAGTAGTTTGCGATTCCGAGATTATCAAGATCAAATTTCTTGCTTAATATATGTGTAAGAATAACCTCTTTCTTCTTTCTTCTTTCTTCTCAAGCATTCGGATGAACTTAGTTTCGGTGCTAAAACATATCTTGGTCGTGTGTTTCAGTCGCTTCGGGATTTGTTCGGTCTCGGAACACTACCAACTCCAAGGGCGTTTTAAGCTGAGCTGTAACCATAAAACTTATTCCGTTTCGCAAAGCTCTCAAGTTGGGAAACAGGATGTATATAGACAAGCTGAAGGCCTGGTAGTTAGTTCCTTACGCTTTGTTTTTGGTCAACTTCTCGACCTCAACACCCTTAATATTATCATTCGTACCTCTACCATTCGTACCTCATTACCATTTGTACCTCACTACCAACCTTAAGTTAGACTCACGTGCTGGCATCACGAGTGACAATATGCTTCAGTTCATCGATTTTGGAGCGATATTTCCCGATGATGAGAAAATCATCGACGTATGTCACAACTAGAATTCCCGTGCTTTTCTGTCGATAAATACAATTATCAGATTTAAGAGGTGTGAGGCCAACTTCAGAAAGCTTCAATCGGAGGTGATTTTGCCAAAGGCGTTGGGCTTGCTTTAATCCATATAAAGCTTTCAAGAGCTTGCATATAGGATCATCTAGTTCTTTGAGGTCGGGAACACTCCACATAGGCGGTAGTTCGACATATATATTGTCATCAGTGCTGCTGTTCAGAAATGCTGTCACGGCGTCCATTTGATCGATTTCAAGGTCAAACATAGCGGCCATGGCGATTGCAATTTTCCATGAAGCGCTGCGACAAACTCCAGTATAGGTTTGGGTGTAGTCCCTTCCATACAGCTGTTCAAATCCCCTAACAACCCAGCGAACCTTTCTTTTCAGTATTTCTCTTTATCCCTCTTAGTCTTCATCACTACCTTGCCAGAAAGCACTTTCTTACCCTTCGGTACTTCGCTTCTTTTTAAATAAGTCCAAGTTTTATTTTTCCTGAGAGAATCGTATTCCTTTTAAAAAGCCCGTCGCCAATCAGAGCTATCTGGCCCATTTAGTGCTTCGGATACACTTTTAGGATCCCTGGTTGATGAGGTTGCTGCCAGAAATGAGGCGAATGCTATAGTTTCATCAGGAGATGGTGGAGTTGCTATAATCGAGTTTTCTGATCGCGTGACCCGAGAAGTATGTTCATAAATCTTCTTGCTTCTAGAGGGCCGACTTACCTCTTCAGTTAAGTTTTCTTCGATGATGTTCTCTTCGTCTAAATTTCTGTAACCATGAGCTAATTCTTCGAATGGAGACGGCGATTCAAGGCAAGGATTTTCATCGGATTTTTCGAAAATCTCCTCATTCTCAGATTCCCCCCTATTTTCGGAAAATTCTGGCTCTCCTAGATCAAAAGGCAATTCATTTGGAGGTGATGTAATATAACCGTTCTCATCAAACCGAATGTTTGAAGAACGTATGACAATTTTTCGGGAAGGAACATAGACTCGAAAAATATGGGAGCCTTCATAATCTACCAGAATACCAATTTCTGCTCGTGCATCCAACTTGCGAGATAAAACTCGTCTTTCTATAGGAATTTGCATATAAACTTTAGAGCCTAAGACACGCAAGTGTGAGAGATCTGGAATTTCGTCATTACCTAATGTTAGTCGATTTAAGGCTTGAAATGGTGTTTCGTTTTGGAGAACAGATGTGGCAACACGATTTACAATATAAATCTGCGTTCTCATGATTTCTGGCCAAAGAAATTGGGGAATTTTTTTGATCTAAAATAACAGCGCGAGTTCGTGTGCCCAGAATTCCGATAGAGCGTTCACTTTGTCCATCCTGTTCGGGATTTTATGGCGTTGTGAGTTCAACAATCTGGCCTAATGATTCCTATTTGCTTTGGCGAATACTCTTTCCCTCCATCTAGCCGCTAACGCTTGATAGTGCAGTTGTATTGTGTGCGAGAGAGCGCCTCAAATTGCTGAACTGATTCAAAAGCACCCCTTTTTTCTTTATGAAATATTCCCCATCTATAACGAGTAGCACTCTCGGTGAAGATTGTTGCGTGGTTTATTTTTGACCACGACTCATCAGAGAGTATTCGTCCACCTGGTTTGATCGTAACCACGTCAACAGATACTTGGTCGAAAGGAGAGAGATTGCGAGGTGTTATGTTTTTCCGAACATGTCTCAAAGGTCGAGACAGCTCACATGGCTCACATAGAACAGTTTTATCATCGCTGTTAGGATCTATCTTGATATCAACGTCATATTTAATGCCTTGGGTAATTTTTTCAGTAATTTTGACATTTTTTAGTCCGAGGTGGCCAACACGGCGGTGCCAAAGTGTTAGGGTTGGCCTAGCTTGATGTAAAGCAGCTGGGAAAGCAAAATGTCTCGGCTCTTCGTTAATAAGAAGATTACTATCAACAGTAGCAATTTCAAGGTTATTTGAGTCAAAAACTAATCCCTGATTCCCGATATATCCCCCTTGATGATACAGTTTGCGTCCACTGAAAAGGTTCAATGGGCAACTGGGTAAGTATAAAATATCAGTTAGATAAACTTTTCGAGTCTTACCTGAACTAAGTTTGCAATTTAGGGTGACTGTTCCCGAGCCGAGTGGTCGTGTAAGTCCGTTTGCAGTACCAATCATAGGGAGTGAGTCCTGATGTAACAATGAGTCGAATAGCTCTATATCCTTAAAAATATGACGGTCAGCTCCAGTATCAATGATCCAACATAAAGAGTCAGTAGATGATACGAAAGATGACTGGAGTGAAACAGGTAGAATATATGAGTTAGTGCTTAAGGTAGATGCCGCTATTCCAGCGAAGCTTGATGGCTGGTCGTCATTACTATCTCCACCTCTATGATGTTCGGTATTTCCCTTCTTGTTTTTTTCAAGAGTTTTTCTTTTCTTGAAATCTACCCATTTTTTCTTGTTTCTCCTCTCCCAAGACGCTCTTGAATCCCTATTTCTTGGGTCTTCAAAACATTTTTCTGTAGTATGGCGAGCTTGTGGATTGCCACGACATTTGCAGTGATGTAGATAGCCTCTACTTCCACTGCTACTGGGAAAATTTCCATTTCCATTTCCATTACCCTTACCCTTTCCTTTTCCATTTGTTGAGCCAATCATTGCAACTTCCGAATTTGTCTTGGTTTGGCTTTCCCTCGCTTCATCAATAAGATCAGCTATTAGGGAGGAAAGACTAATTTCGGAATTTGCTCTTATATTTGACCGTTGTCTTTCTGTCCAGATTGGAAACTGATCTTTTACTCCCATGACAAACATAGTTGGATGCCATTTTTTTACATCTGTAAGATCAAGAGTCACAAGTCTTTCACAAGACTTTTGAAAATGCTTAATGTATGTTTCGAGATTAGGGAAATCGGATATAGATTGTCGAACGTAATCCTGGATTGCAGAGTATTCGAGTACTTTGCCTGATCCCTCATATTAGGACTTGAGTTTTGCCCACATATCTTTGGCGGTTCTCTCTGTGGCAATGATAGCCATTGGACCTGGGTGGAGGTTGAACTCAATTGCTTGCCTCATCTTTGCCTCCTGGGCAACCCATTCTTTCCAAACTTTCAACTTAGCCCGCCCTTCAGTATCTGCGATCTTGACTGTAAATTCATTAACTCTTGTAGGACCTGCTGGGGCATCTGGATGATAATATTTATGCAGATCGAACTGATCTGCAATAGACTCGATTGCCCTAACCCACTGGGCATAATTTTCTTCCCCCTTAAGCTTCTGCGAGCCTGATAGGATAAGACTGCTTGATGGGGCTGATGACATGTTGTAAAACAAAATTCAACTCGATTTGATGGTCGTGTTGATGACTAAAACTATTCTTCGAGATTTTCTTTGCAATCGTATTCGTCAGTAATATGTGATGGCGAACTTAGAAAGAAGTTTATCTGGAAAAATTTTAGAGACAGATTAGTCTCATAATCTATCAAAGTGTAAAGTTCAGTATGTTATTTGTTGGGAATCTACACAGGAACTCTATATACAATTGCCAAGATTCTAGCTTCGCGCCAGCTTTCATGCTGATCATCAACAACTTGCCGTCGATGAGTTTTATTATGATCCTAAATTGGCATCCTCACGTCTTGCTTCCAGTTGTATCTCTCTGCTTTGATATTAATGTGATCTTGGACTTCTATTAATGAATTTTAGGTCCCATACTCCAGTTCTAACAAGGAATTACGAGATTATCGTAATTATACTCTTATGAAAAGGTTTGAGAGGCGTATCCTCCATTATTAGCTTGGAACTTGGGCCCACGAATATGCATCTGCTTCAATATTAAATATAGGTATTCTTACGGGTAATGGATTATATTTGCAATTGGGTAGTCCAATTGATAGAGAGGTATCAATGATAAGTCTGGCTGAATAGGCGAGCAAAGTAATGAACAATGAGGGGTGAAATTGTGAATCATTTAAGGTGCTTTTAAACTTAAATTGGGTTAATAAGTATGATGACTATTCAAATAAAATATGAACGATATGTGGTCGAAAAATAGAAATTAAAAATTGGGCTGCTTGAGATACTGAAGTATTTCTAAATTAATCAACACTTAGTTTATCCATTTACACTTTGTTCGGTTGCTAGGTCACCAATGTGACTAATCGCAGAAGAAGGTTATTACAGAAGAATTCTGGAATGGGTTTAGCGCAATTGAATTTAGCTAATGTGAACTGGAATTTAGCTGCGGCCTCCAAAACAAATGCGTGCTTTTCCACTTGACCGGTCACTTTATAAAGAAACCGGCAAATAAAAAGGCTCGCTTATGAAAAAGTGACCGGCCTTGTTAAATTCATGCCTTAGGTATCTAGAATAGATTACTTTAGTTTCTACGTAAGATCAGGGCTTATAGTCCTGTAGCAAAATATTTAGAGAAGAATCTTAATTTATTTCGAATCTATATCCTTCAATCACTAGTAGATGCCTACAGGTTTAGTGGTAAAGGACGTTACTTAAACTCAATCTGTCAGCTGTTTTTGCTAAATGTGTAATGGTTTCATTGCAGTCACGATGGTTATATTAGGGACTAATCGAACAGTATCCTGAGATCTTCAATTCTTACAGGCGCTTGTCTCTTTCTCTTCATCGTTCCTTTTCATCATAAGATCAAGTTCCTCGGGATTATTTCTGGCTACACATGAATGTTTAGGAGAGCGAAACTTGAAAGGACAGTCATTTTATTTTTTAAATCACATTGTATTTAGCCTCATAGCTATGACAAAAGATTTAAATAACATTTTTTTTATTAACCTTTTTCCCTGTATCCCTAACTCCGCCCTCCTTTGGCACTAGTCTTGGCTCATAACTTAATAAAGACTATCCAACATTTGTTTTATCCGGTGGTTGCACTCCTAAGCAAACATTTAGCAATATAATAATTTTTTTTTAAAAATATTTCTTGATGGAATGGTCGGGCTGTTTTTTGTTACATAGAAAAATAAAATAAATTATGACATAAATTGTTGGAAATATGCCAGATAGGATTAGTCATCTGTTCATGTTATTGGTCTACACGTGATCCAAGTTTCTGTACTTAGTTTCTCCCTCGTAGCTTACTAGAAATGATGCGCTCTACAACACCATGACTGAGGAAGTCATTATTTCTCAATATAAATCAATTTTAAATAAATAAATAGAGAGACGATGTAGATAAAAATCCAAAAGAAAGCATCAAAATTTTGTAACGTGAAGTGATTGATAGAATGTAATTGTGCTATGTGTAAGTTTCAATTTGTGGGGATTTATATTATGAAATGCACTGACTGGATTGTAAAAATTTCAGAAGACAGAGTCTACCAACTTTGGTGTTGAAGAGAATGGCCAGATTTAGTGGTTCAAGTCCATAAAATTCCTTTTTCCTCTCTCCATCAAAATAGGTGCAATCAAGTATCAGATGTGGCATAGTTTGTTTCTCCTTGTTACAGAAGTTATAAATGTCACTATTTACTTTCCCAATCTTGTAGAGATAGGCCAGGTTGTTCCCAATCCCAGTTCTTGCCTGAAAGTATGATGACTGAGCGCCTCTACTGAACATATTCAGATTCAAAGCCTTAGACTTGAAGATAGGTATAGATATCCTTGCAGATGTCCTATAAAATCTGCCGAGTCCAATGGCCTTTCTGACTTCTCTTAGCACTTGCTTTATCCATTCAGTTTGCCAAGTTATAAGAATTTGTTTTCTTATTTTTTCATTTAAAAACGAATAAGACGTAAATATGTCTTTGGATAAGATCGGTTGGTCCAGACGTTTCCTTGCAAGGTTGTCGGCTAGTTCATTGCCCTCAATTCCTTGATGGCCCGGACACCAATGTAGTTGTAGATCGATCTTATTACTCTCAGATCTAACCTTATGTGAAAAGAAATTAGGAGCTTTGGAAATTTTGAGTAGAGCAGCTTGGCTGTCAGAGAAAAGGAAACAGCTTGCTTTGGGTGATGTTGCAGAAATATGACTTAAAGCCTTATAAATTGCGTAGGAAGGACAGTCATTTACTAATTAACCATATCCTATGGTTAAGTTAACAAATAAATACTAATGTTAAACACTTCATTGCTTTCTTCAAAGTACAATTAGTAATACTCGGTCTTTGATTTTTCATCTCTTATACTTGACGAGAAATTTTGATATAACTTTACTTTAATTTAGAGGACTTTGCCTGACAGAATTTGGATATGTTTAAAATCTACAGACTACAAAAGATTCTCTTATTGATTTTTAATTATTTTTGTTTGGTATCCAAGGAGTTAACTCCATACCTTAACCTTAGTACTTCCTGTATCTGCGTTAGTCTACTTTTCATATACACCACAGGATCTTTGCAAACTAAATTATTCGCTAATGGCCACGCTATGTTTCGTTTATCAGAGACTAATGCCTAGGAATGAATTTGTATTCAGATATCTTCTGATTGACATCATATAGAAAGGGTCGATAATAATATGCTCATAGGAGTTATTTTTATCGGAATTATCCGAAATTTTGGCTTGCTTTGGTGAAAGGATATTTACCTATGTTAGAGCTTTGAATCTCCTTTGACGCGACTCAAAATCCAGTTTCCCACATCTCGAGCAAAAATTGCTCTTGTTTCAGGTAGATCAGCATGTAATTGATGATACCAACCGACGTAGGCCTTAAATTCCTTGTCTTCGACATACTTACACTTTTCTTCATACCAATTTTTAGTTGCATCGAAGCAAGTTGCTTTATCATCAGTGCCATGTCCAATCCAGATGCTTCTGACCTCTTTGTTAAGCTTGGTTGTTTCACAGGTTAAATAGGTCATCCGATCTAGCATACCCGACAATCCTTCCAATGTCCCCAAGCCATGTAAAAGGGGATCTGTTTTCAAACTTTTGACGATCTCGGGATCTCGCGTCAAGTTCTCGGGAGGAAGGGCCGAGAACCGTTGTTTTGTTGGCAAGAGCTGTTTTACGACACGGCTGAAGAAGACAGCAGCCTTATTAGGCTCGTTTCCTTTTGCAAAACCTATGAGAGGACTTTCTAAGATCCATCCTCGTATCTGACCGACTATTCCAGCGTACTTTGGGTCACATGCTAGCACTAAAGCTTCGCCACCGCCCATAGAGTGCCCCATAACAAATAATGGTATACTAGATGGCAATTGCGATGATATGAAACTAACGATGTCACTGATAACAATGTCCGTGGGACCTGTCAACCCCCTCTGGGATGGGTTTTCAACTGAGCGACCCCATCCTCGCTGGTCAAATCCAGAAACTTCGATTCCGCGCGATGAAAGACTTGCAAAAATTTCTTGATAGCGGTTGATATGGTCGTTGAATCCATGAATGAAAATCAACTTAGCTACTGGAGGCGTTGAAGGCTGTTGTAGTTAGCGAGAGATAAGTTGTAGAAGACAAAGTGTGATACCTTCCATGTTTTAGTATATAATGAGATATCTCCGATTCTATGCTTTCCTTCGACTTCTGTGACTGTCGTCATAACTCTTTAATCTACCGCAGGATTTTAGGTTCGTGATAGTGTAGGCATCAACTAAGATCAGTTGGTAATCAGTTGAATCGGTCTCACCAGTATCACTGGCCACGGCCGCGTGAGTGTATTGATTTTATAAGCAACACGCTTACAAAATTTCACATTCAATAATCAGATACTAAAATGTTCACAACTCATCAATTTTTGAAGTCAAGTCTTTTGGTGGGACATGTTAAACATTCTTCACGTCGATTTTACACCGGAAACACTATTAAAGGTAGATTATTGAACAACAATAAAAAAAAGTTCTATTAATTCCGCCTGTAGAAAACGAAACAATTATACTCAAATCTATTGTAAATGATAGAGCTGAGCCTATTCTCGCCGGGCCTCTGAAACCGGGCTCCTCCGTGAGCTACAAGAAACTCAAAAAAATTATCAAACATGAAGACATCATTGGGCATCGTGTAGAAGGCCTTGTGCGGGCAAAGAATCAGATTTTATACAAAGTCGACCGGCCTACACTTGCAGAATATACAGATAAATCATCAAGACTAGTAACCCCGGTAATATCCTCCATACCAAATTATTGACTTCAACTGACGAAGAAGTAGTAGATCTATTCCCAGGATGCAAATGTCATCATCTCACTTCTTGATTTGCACCCTACAGTCCCCGGTGTAGAAGCAGAGAAGTTGGAAATATTTGAGGCAGGGACTGGAACAGGAGCACTTACTCTCTATCTCGCAAGAGCCATCCATGCTGCAAATAGTGTCGCACCAGAAATTCCGCCAGATATTTTGTCAATAGACCCCAATGAAGACTCAGTCAAGGAAAAATATGATGAATGGCGTGCCCAAAGACGCGCAATTATTCACACACTTGACATAAATGGCGAAAGGTCACGACATGCTGCTGCTAATATTAAGAATTACCGAGGTGGAATGTATTTTCCTCACATTGACTTTCACACAGGGTCTATCGAGGCACTCCTATCTGAAAAATTAGCTGCTAAATCAAATGTTCCGTTTTTAGACCATGCCATCCTTGATCTTCCATCGCCGGAAAAGTACATGAAAATAGTTTCGCAAGCGGTTAAGGAAAGAGGATATCTGCTCCTTTTTGTACCAAGCATAACTCAAATTAACAAGGCTGCGTTATTTGTGAGGAAAATGGCACTACCGTGGAGCTTTGAGAATGTACTAGAGCTTGGAGGAAGTCTAGCAACTGGTGGAAGAGAGTGGGATGTTAGATTTGTTCGGCCAAGAGCATTCCTCAAGGCTTTGGCTGCTGAGGAATTGAAAACTAATGAATATTCTTCTGAGGTAGATGACACAATCAAGGAAACAGAATCAACGGAGAGCTATAAAGCTGAAAATGAAGGGGCGGAGTCTACAGAAAACTTGGATACCCCAAAGAAAGAGACTGAGTCAACTCTAATAATAGATTCTGAGAAACAACATGTTGAATCTGATGTGAACCCAGGCCCTGAAGCAGAAGGGACTGAGTCGGCGGCCAATTTAGGCACACGCAATTTAACCGAAGAAAGCGCGAATCGGAACGTTTCTGGCGATGACGGCGGTTGGGAGATGGTTTGTCGTCCGAAGGTTGGTGTCAGAGTCACTAACGGTGGCTTTGTGGGTATCTGGCGCAAGCTAGCCCTGAATAAGCCCAATTAATATCAAGAATTAACCGATATCTGTTGACACACTTAGTTGAAAGCTAAGGCTGATTCGGAGAATAAAAAACGTTCTTATAAACCAAGAAGAATACTACTTTAGATTCTCTATCTGACTTGGAAATTAACCTTATTAGATGGAGATATCTGATAAGCTTTTGATAAATTTAAGCTGTTTTAGGTAACATTATGGCTGAGAAGCCAAATCAAAATGACTTTACTATCGCACCGGAAAGATTTCCCGTGCATGAATAAAAACAATCGTGCTCATGAATAATAAGAATTAAGCCTCTTTTCTATGACAAAGTTTTTAATCACAAGACAAGCAACAATGCGCGCGTAAAATGGTTGGGCAATCTCGAAAAGTACTAGAGGGAGTAATGGTTGGCGGGCCAGATGGTGGTACAGTACACCGGCCGGGCCGTTCTCCTGAGTAGGGTCTGGGTAGCCGGGGCAAATGCCCCACTTGAGAGCCGTTATACAGTGTCTCAGCCTTAAAGATTGTTAGTGGCTGATGTTGGTATTATATGTCTATACTTTGCAGTTACCTATCTTAGCATACAAAACTAACATCAGCCATTGACAACCTTTAGGGCTGAGACACTGTACACTCCCCCCCTTGAAAAGACTGTTCTGCCTGGTAACATGAGTTTATCAACTAACTCCATGACATTTACGGAAAAACTGTCTAATTATAATCTATAAATAAATACTAAAAACAAATGCACATAAATTTGTGCTTATTTATTTTTGCGTATCTTTGTTGAGCAACATCTCAAAATTTTTACAGACTATTTATTACAATATGGTTTTTGGGCAATGTACGGATTCGTTTTCGTCTGGATGAAATCGAATCAGATACTCTATCAAGTTCGTAAATCTAATGTTCACATGAAATGTTTGAGTATACATTATCAAATGAAATTATTTCCTGGTCAAAGTCAAATTCGATAATACAAGATAATTTCGCTCCGTGGCATCGTTTCATTTTTAGGTGAGGAATGTCCCTAGACATTAGGCCAATAACGAGTATGGCCAGTTGCTCTACATCCTTGATATCTTGTTCTATCGTATCCGAGCTCAACCCAGGATGTGGAATGTCGTAAAACTTTTGGCATGGATTCGTGCTGAGAGAGGCTCAACCAGCCGCCTATCATGAGCCCTCATATGTGTTTAGTTGTGTTTATTCGAGCTATCTTGAGTCCAAAACTATTACAACACTAGGGCTCCTCTCTGGCCTTAAATCTGAAAGGACAGTTGGTCTTTTGCGCCAATCTACATCGTTTCCTACATGTCTCGTTCACTGTGCATTATTATACTTTTCTAACAGTTTAGGAGTTTCATTCTTCGCCATTATCTCTCTACTGAATTGCTGGTGGTGATGGCATATCCAGCAGACCTGACGTGATTTTGGACCGCCACATACAGTTTTTTAATAGAAACGTAAGATCCGGGTAGATTCAATTTCGACAAAGTAATTCTGCCATTGTTAGTTTTAGAGCTGGACGTCGATTACGCTCAAGTTGATAACAACGTACATGGAAACAGTTAGAAAATAAATTGGTTATGAAGGATTACAGGATAGAAACTTTGTAATTGAGAGACTGTGAAATAAGTAAATGGCCTGTAGTACATGTGATTGACTTTTTTATATTTTTTTTTTCTTGATTCACCTTGCATTCGGCCTGTAAGTTGCGACAAGTTTTTTAAGAGTTGAAAGTAGTAAGAAATAATTCGCCGGTGTAACTGTACGCGATTGTTTGTAACAATCTGCACACAATGTTACTGGACGTGATTACGTCTGCTGCTGTAGCGACGCGGATATCAAGCTCTGTTTGATTAGTAATTCAATTTGCGTTCACCGCTCGACGGATTCAGCACCAATAAACTGTTGCAACAAAATTTCAAGGGTGGGTGGGTTGTGCCACGACTCATATTTGCAATTTGGTTCACTCATGGACGTGGAATACATGATGAATTTGATATTAACCAACTTCGCCGTCCATCTGTTCCAATTTTTTGGCTGGCAAAGACGAATTCTTCACCTTCACGCGGTGCCGTCTTTAATCGCTCAGTGTGTTCGCTGCACATCTAAGATAGCCAAGAAGAGTCGCAATCAGATCGAAACCAACGCATGCGCTTAATCTTCCTCAGTTGATGTCCTCCAAAGCGTCAGTCAACCCAATCCAAAGAGGCCACTTTTACCATTCCGCCGCCTTCCACCTCCCGAAGTATCAAACTACGAACCCTTCTGATGACTTCAATGACCGGACTATCACGATCTTCTATGTTACTTTGGCACGCCTCCATCTACAAACCCACAATGCTGCGAATACCCGACGGAGGAAGAAAGTCGGAGGGCACAAAGATGGAGAGGTCGTAATTGCTTTGGAAGGCCAGGTTATGGAGGGAATATACGAGAAACGGAGGGATAGGGAGTTTGGCTTGGGAAAAAGACGGGATGGTATCTGAGGGAGTATGTCTGATTTTGACGATGGAATTTTGACTTCGGGGGAGTTGTGTGTGCCGAGGTTTTTCGGTTCGGTTAAGTGCTGCCACCACTTTATAAACCGGCTGCGCTTCCTTTTTTGGAGGCGAGAAATTCGGCTTCGGTCGTGACGACGGGACTCAGCGCGAATCGATGTGCTGTTGGGAAATCTATTTGTTGCGTGGACGTTCGCGACGGAGAGGAAAGGGGAGATGCAGGGCGTCGAACCTTTGGCACTTTTGTGTCTTTTTTTTTGCCTATCTTTTTCAGCAACTACTGGCTAGCTACAGTCAGGGAATTAGGTAGTTTAGAGTTCCTAGGGATCGGCCACTCGTATCACGCCTCTTAGGTGCAGAGCTTGTGCCTGATACGTCAAGAATTCAATCATTCGATCAATAGCGGCTGTTATTTTGTTTTTGTATTCATTTACGTCGTGCCTGCGCGCAGCACGCGATCCAATGGATCTCGTGCCGGTTAGCTCAGCCTACAAACTAGCTACCCGACGTGCTGGTGTCGGGTCGGATGATGGTGTGGTGCACCAACCGGACCGTTCTCCCAAATAGAGTCTGGATAGCCGAGGCATATGCCCTGCTTGAGACAGGAGGAAGCTGGTTCGAATGCGGCAAGGCCCTTTCCACATTTCTCGCCTGGTCATGTATGTGATGATGATGAAGGCACGCTGTATAGTCGTGGGTGGCTGAAATGCGTTCCTGCGGCAGACATAACCGGTTGAGAGGGCTGTAAGGCGTCTGACTTCGAGTTTAGCTTTCACTATGATATTCGAACGTGAGTGTCAAGTTGAGTTTCCCCTGCATGTACCGTACCATTGTCATTCGTGTCATAGCCTCAGGGCTATATACATAAGATTGAATTTTTTAACAATAAGACCTGTTAGCGCCTCTGAGGGCCCAGCATTTCCTATTTGGCCCAAGCCTTTCTATCTGGGACCTTACTACTTATACTAATACAAATACGCAAACCCTTCCGCTGAGTTGCTTACTATCTAAATAGCAGACATAACAATCTAAATGTCTAAGTGGGAAGAAAAATAGTTTGAGCTCTATGTATTTCCTCGGAGAATGAAGTTTTCTTTGCCCACATCTTGAAGGAAATGGAATCATACGATGATCCAAGAACCCACTGAATTCTAGCTGTGGGGTATCGAGGACTATTGAGTCGAGCCTGGCGTCGTTCGGACTGACAGAAGAAGTGACCTAGTGACTTTTCTTCCCTACATATGCAAGTAAGGAGAGCGACGTCGTGATGAAAACGACGGTGGTAGTCGGCGAAGTCACCGTGCCCCGAGCGGGCGGCGAGGAGGCCGAGAGTGCGACGGTCGAAACGTCTAAATCCTGGGGATATTTTGGCGCTGGAGATGATACTAAGCTCCTTAATCTCGTAGGGGCATTTTCATCCTAAAACGGCTGATCATGTGCGAAGGAAAGTTTACCTCAGTAGCAGATGCATCACGAGACACATATGATAATGACCTCGCCAAATCCAACATTGGTAAAACATCATGCCTGTTTATTGTAATGTAAACATTGACTATCCTTATTTTCCTCGTGAAAACAAATGGGCTAGAATTAACCTTTCTTATTAATGACAGCCTCATCTCCAGGATAAGTTGTGATTCAAGATGACAAGAAGAATTGTTCGTATTGAGTACCAGGCATCTTGAGCGTTACTAACAAGACCAGGTCCGCACGATTATTCAACTTGCAGCTATTACCTTCTTCGCACTGATAACGGTATACTTCCTCGATTCAAGGTTTCGAGTGCTCCCTACTTCTATCCACAATCATCTTCCGTCCCACCATCCAGGGCTTGTTGTCACAGATATTACAGTTGTCTCCTGTTCACGAATCAATCTTTTGACCAGCTGTAGACTTGACCCTAACATCTGGCATCGCATTGAAAAAGATCTGTACCTGGGCAGTAGCTGGATCAGTCGTGCCTATGTTCACTTGCGACTCAAAAAAGAGGAGGAATTGCTACCTAATGATAAAGTTGTTTTTGATGTTACTGTGGGAAGACTGAACCCGACACTTGAAGCTAAAAAGGATGGAGATCCAAGTTGGGAAACAAGACCCTCTGGGGTTTGGCTTAAACGTTTCCCGAAACAACACGTCAATGATTTACATCAAGCTATCAAATCTGTCGACGTATTATTCGGTGCTGATGCTGTAGATCCCAGAATCGGATGGCAGCTTGTAGGAACAGCCTTGCTTTTAAACACAAGAGGAGAGGAGCAAGAAGCGCGGTTGAGTATTAGAAAAGGCAAGGCCGTTGAACTGCCAAAACCAACACCAAAAATCAATGAGCATGGAAGATTTAAGATAATGCAAGCGGCAGATCTACATCTTAGTACTGGGACAGGGAAGTGTAGGGATGCAGAACCTCCCGAAACCGCGGCCAAATGTGAGGCAGATCCTAGAACTATGGAATTCCTGGAAAAATTGCTTGAAACAGAGAAGCCTGATCTTGTAATTTTGAGTGGTGATCAAGTTAATGGAGAAACAGCAGCCGATGCCCAGAGCGTACGTCAACACACGGTCTCTCCTTTTCGACGAAACTGACTCTTTAGGCAATCTTCAAATATGCTGCTCCTTTAATTGAACGAAAGATTCCTTTTGCGACAATTTTTGGCAATCACGATGATGAAGGTTCTTTGCCTCGCAATATACAGATGGAAATAGTTGAATCTCTACCATACTCACTCTCTATTGCTGGCCCCCCTGAAATCGATGGGATTGGAAATTACTATGTCGAGGTCCAGGCTTATGGCTCAAAGCACTCAGCTTTGACAATCTATCTCCTGGACTCTCACTCCTATTCACCCGATGAGCGGAATTTCAAGGGATATGACTGGCTAAAAAAAAATCAAATCGATTGGTTCAAGAATACTGCGAATGAGCTTAGAAAAAGCCATGAAGGTTACAGTCACATTCACATGGATCTAGCATTCATTCATATTCCTCTGCCTGAATTTAGAGATGAATCCCTTCCCCGAAAAGGAGAATGGCGAGAAACTGTCACTGCTCCGGCTTTTAACTCTGGTTTCCGGGATGCCTTGGTCAAGGAGGATGTACTGCTTGTCGGCTGTGGTCATGATCACGTGAACGAATACTGTGCTCTGAGCAGCAATACTCAGGGCAGTCCTGCCCTATGGATGTGTTATGCTGGTGGTGCTGGATTCGGGGGTTATGGTGGTTACGGCGGATTTCATCGAAAGATCCGTTTCTATGAGGTCGACGTAAATGAGGCGCGAATTACGACGTGGAAGAGAGTCGAGTTTGGACCAGAAAGTGGTCGAAGGATTGATGAGCAAGTGATTGTGGATGGGGGGCGAGTAAAGGCGCTGGGCGAAAACCAACCCTGATTTCTCGATGTGACTATTTGTGCGGGTTTCGGTGTTTTAGGCTGGGTTAGGAATACGGGGGCGTTGGGCCAAAATTCCTCTACTACGGGAGACTAGATCGATTTTAATTTTCCTGGCTTCGTAAACTCTACTAAACTAATCAATACAAAAATCATTCTCGATTATTGATCAGGGGTAAATGTTTAATTGGCTCTTGTAACATCAGGTTGGAGCCTACAGGAATCCGATTTATTCCTGATAGGCGGAGAAATATTTTTTTAACAATCCTTGTGTTTGTGGACTAGAAGCTATGACACGAATGAGCTTGGTACGGTGTCAGACACCAAGGCTCGGGTCGGATGGTGCATTGGTACACCGTCCGGGCCATTCTCCCAAGTAGAGTCTGGGCAGCTTAGACACATGCCCCACTTGAAACAGGAGAAAGCTAGCACGAATCCAGCTAGAATGTCACTCCGCATCACTTGAGGAGATATCGTATTCGTGGGACGAGGAAAGATCACTTAGATAACCATAGGTTTTTCTCGCCTTACCCTTTAGTAGGTATTCACGGAAGAGGATACGTTCTGTAAGGCGTTATTCTCATAGTGGTATCTGCAAAAGAAATCTGAGTATGAGTGTTCCAAATTTCAACTTGAGTCATTCTGGGAAATATACATGCACTACACAAAATGATGTCCTTAAAGATAGACAACTTTGTACCAACGAACGTGCAGCGTCCGCAAACCCCATCGGAATAACTCAAAAATTGGTAGAGGAGTAAATTAATAACTGAATATTCATTCTTCACATTTCTGAGTCACAAATCAATCTGGAAGAAAAGTTATGGTTGAGAGAAACTGATCAAGCGGCGTGGACCTTGTATTACCACCTTTTGTAACCACAACGGCCTCCATTCTTCGCGGCATTGATTCTCTCAGAGTCTGCCAGGTGCTAGCTGGTATTTTGTTCCACTCTACAATGATCCGTTCCTTTCATTCCCCTACTCCCTTGGAGTGATCCGGATACCTCCCAAGTCTCCTCTTTAATTCATCCCATGGCTGCTCTATTGGGTTTAAATCAGGTGATTGGGCGGGTCAGTGCAAGCAGGTGATATTCTTTGATCTTAAAAATTCTTTAGTGTAACCCCCCCGGTGTCCTGTATCCTAATAGGGAACTGTAGGGGTCGTGCAGCAAGACAGTTGAACCACTCTTACAGTCGTCTCTCGTTGTAGCGATGTGGGGCAAGAATTAAACAAGGGCTCTCATTGACCAATCCAATTAAATCCTCCAATGAGGAGCCTTATTTAAGTCTTGCCCCACATCGTTACAACGAGAGGCGATTTTAAGAGTGGTTCCACTGTCTTATTGCACGACCCCTCCGGAAGAAGCGAGTTCTATCACGCTAGTCCCGGGATGATGGCATCCGGGGACGCCTCATCTACCATTTCAGTGCTTGCGTCGAGATACTTTTCATGCCAGCTTTAATTGCCCTCGACATCTCCATCTTCTCATCATTTGCTTCATTACCTTCTCTGAGTGTAGTTCAAAACGACTGGAAACCTTTCAACGGTAGACCCATCTTCATCTCGATTCCTACAACAATTCAACCAAGAAATTACTTGATAGTTCGATTTCATTCGTCGTGTGACTAGAGCATCAGTCGTATGAAACGGATCATTGAACAAGTGTGACTTCCTAGACCCACGCACTGCGGCAGGCCTTCTCCATCTACACTTACAAGATCAGAGCGGCATTTCTGTGAGTGTCAGTCTTGGCTCCGTCAGTTGCTTCAAGTTGGTCATTTTTCAACTTGTTCAATAATCATGTACACCATCCTGCTCATGTCATACTTGGAACTCATGATCATGCCGATTCGTCATGATTTACATGGGAAATAGTCGACCCATCGATTAATTAAATTGTTCCCCATCATTCTAAATTACAGCATTCGAGACGTGCCTCATTGGTTATAGGATATCAAAATATTGATCAAGTGTTGAGCTAGGGACGGTTGACACGTCTGGTCATGAGGTAGTGCTTGTAGTGGTGTTCGAGGAAATAAAAGTGCCGAGGCTAGTACAAATTTGGCTGATCATGTAAATTTAGGTTAAACAAATCTCAGTACATTGGCACTAGATCCTGGCCCTGCGGCCCTTCGCTTCGCTCCGGGGCAGGGTTCCTCGCGTTGCTTCGGAAGTGGGTGGCTAATCTGTTGACTTGTAATGCAGTTAGTTGGAGATAGTCTGTGGAGGTTTACACGTCTTTGTCACATGAAGCGGAGGCAGGTCGTTTGGTATTGAGTAGTACGGTAAATTTGCTTCACATGTTAGGGGACATTTGGATTGTTTTTATTTACGGTTGTTAGTATGGTTCACATAAAGTGGAAAGGCGATCTTAGTTACGTTAGTCTGCGTTAGTTGGCATTGTTCACATGCAATGAATGGGAAGATTTTGCCTTTTGTAAGGTCAGATGAGAAGCGTGTAGTTTGTAGCTTCCATCTGGTACTTGGACAGGCGTGTGAATTTAATGAGCCAATCTTAAGTATAATTTGGATTACTTTCATGAATAGTGTCATAGATGATCTTTTGGATCCAACCGAATTCGTGTGGAAGTAAATTTGGTTAGTTAATGTCGTCGTTGATGTGTCAGTCGAAGGGCATGGCTTCAACAGATGCTATACTATCTTCATGAGAGCCGTTAGTTCTTCTCCAAGAAAAGTATGAAGCATTTCACAAAGTTTAGGGTTAGTACAAATCAATAACACGAATCATAAGATAATTATGTCAGATTACGGTCTACTTGATTCACATGAATTGGAGATGATGATTTTGCCTATATCAGAGCCAGATGAGAAGCGTAGAAATACTAACTTCTATCTGTTACTTGAAAAGAGGCATGTATTGTTTGGGCCAAACTCAAGTAGGAGTTGGTGGCATTTCGATATAACAGCAGTTACGCATGTTCGACCTGAACCAAGATAATTTGTTAGTCAGGGAATGGTTAGTCTATTCCCTGAACGTGAATTTTCAAGTGCAAGGCATAACTACAGTTCATGTAGTATGATGTTAAAGGCTATATGCCCTTTCCCGCAAAGGTATTATAATCGGGCATTGGAATAATGTGTTTTGGTCTTGCTTGTAGGATGCATACCCATAGTGCCTGTCGAGTCGAGACAAAGCGTTAATCTGTATGATTAAATGAAGAGGGTCATAGATTGAGATTCTCAATGTTGATGGAGAATGATGATAGGTAGGGTCGAGTACACAATATGCATGTGGTATAAGGACCTTGCACTGGAGGAGAGTAATTCCACAGACATGTTCAAATCGTGAAGAGTCAGTGAGGTTCTCGACGATATAGCAACAGTAGCTGAGTTTGTGCATCGTATGCCTCCAGTAGGAGTCTAGTGCCATAGCCTTCTTTGAGACAATGGTGGCACATGTTAGGTGAATGGTAGATGTGGTGGATGAAAAAAATTTTAAACCCCTGATGATACTGTTCTGTTTTTGTTGACATTTTTCGTTCATATATATTTTTATTTGCGTCCGATAACGTCTCTTGTGTTATATGTCTGAGGTATTGATTCCAGTTGCGTGCACAGCTACCTTATGTAAGATGATAGAATGCTCGTTGTGTTTTATATTTTTTGATACATTATCTCTTTTCTTTAGGAGCAACATTTTTTGCAGCGTCTGTGGGCTGTCTTTGTAGCCTTGGCTTTCTTGCGTTTACATGTCAATCATAGGTCTAAATTTTTGTGTCGTACGCGTAGCTAGCGGAGCATATGTTTCATGCGTAAACAGAAAATAGTCGACTTGAGGTCCTCGATACAGGTTCGACTAATGTAAAGGGTGTGTGGTGTACTGTCAATAAACGTGTTAGGTAAGTAATTTAATCGAAGTAAATACCAACCTGATGAAGGGTGAAGATTTATGGCGAAACCAGTTGAGATCAAAAGCGTTTGTGAAAAGTTGAAGATGGACTGGTGAGCTGAGCAGGATGATGAGACATATTTATAGTTTGTGCGGGTGGGGACTTGCTAGCGTCAAAAATAAGCGATACGCAATCATTACATAAGAATGATCAAAAAGTTCAAAAAAAAAAAAGATATTAAGAAAGTCGCGTGACCGTTTTGCTGAATATCATATTTTTTTTTAAAAAATAAAACATGGTACATTTTCAGTAGTATCATGTGTAGAATATTACTTGCTAAGTGGCAACTAATAAGTACGCCATTTAAAGACTCTGAACCACAAACTGACCCTTATGATTGCGCCGGCAGAATAGAGCAACTTTGACCTTGCCATATAATTGTATGATAAAGATTTGTTTTGTTTTTCAAAGATATCCATATATTGGGTCATTGACTCGCGTTGTATTGAGCATTCAAAGTGTGGCCCTCGTAAGTACAATGACCACAAACTACGTGTTTCGAACGTCGGGAAAATTGAGCATGATTGCAAAACAACAACTGATTATCGCATCTTATATCTTTGTATCCGATTATTCAATACCTTGAATCGTTATCACGGCATGCGTTCATGTTGCGTGTCGAAGGTGAAAATTAACAAACTACTTTTAAATGATTTGATCCACAAACTGCCAAATTTAGTAGGTGTGGCGTAATGACGTCGCAACGGATATTCCCAAATCTACAGGTGTGATTCTATAGGACGCGTAGATGGATCCAGAAAAATGCATCCTTGTAAGTCAATCTGGTAAGATGACGGATTAATAATGTAGGATCCATGTTCACATCGCCGCTATAACCCTCAAGCTTATTGTAGCATGGGTGTAAAACCACGCTTGATATATCGTGTCGGATGTCAATGTCCCGCTATGACGTGGATTAAATGAAGTAGATGGGGAATAATGGCTCTCCTCTAAAATTTGATGACATCGTGTCTATATGTCCGTACCTTATTATGATTATTACTCGTTTTTATTTGAATGCATTTTGCGCGAGGACATTGTCGTGAGTCTGCTACTCGTAATTAGCTGCTCCAGATGCAGGTCATCAAGTGTTTATCCATTCAGCTTCGCGGGTCCGGTAAACAGACTGTCTAAAAATCAGCTAAGGGAAGTGTACAACACCAAAGTGATTCTCTCGACTAATCTGTCAGGATACATGACGGTGATCCTTTCAACTGTTATATTAAAATGTAGGCGATTCAAGCAGAGATTTTAGCCAAGGATTCATCTTATATGAAATGAGACTTGATAGATTAGAGGTCACCCGGGCCTCAGTGCATTATTACTCATCCATTCAGAACGGTTAATAAACTCAGGACATGAACCACAAAGTTCTTGAGTGGACAGTTCAACTTCCATTCATTTACTCATTTTCTTCTCAACATGATGACTATTTTCTTGATAATTTTGTGCTTCGGGAGGATCTTAGCCGTCATGGCTGACCATGCTATTAAAACATCTGATGTTATTAGTTGTCATGGCATCATTTACAATGGTAGAGAAGTCCTTCTAGCATATTCCAAAGTATATTTGCCTTTGAAAGCGGGACAGAGCACCACGCATGAAAAAATTAATATTCCTTCAAATACGTATCCCGGGAATAATTTTGTATCATTTGACTTTGGACGGCGTCGCTACAATTGCCCTGGAGGTGAGTCAATGCCATCAATTTATGAGAAAAGTTCCCTAATATCTGCCAAAGATCATTCAGAATGTCAAGATGTTATGGTTGCCAATGGACTTTCCAACTTAGTCGGTGTCGGGACGGTTTGCCCCGGCAATTTTTTTCCATGCGAAGTGATATCGCAATAAGAAGCGACAGGAAAATGGGTGCAGGATCGAGCTCTTAGGCGGCAGTTCGGGTGGACAAAGATAGTGATAGAGTAATTCGCAAGGAATCCTATGTCTTCAAAAGAGTAAAACTATTCAGGAAAAGCGTGAGGGTAGATATTCGTGATTGTACAATAAACTGTATAATAACAGACACGTTCAGATGTGGTTCTTGGACGGCTGGGGTAATAGTACACCACCTAGCGTTATCATGTGGATATGGTTGAACTACAACTGTGGCGAATGTATAGAGCGAATGGTTAATACCACCCCATAATTTATATTTTCGTCCCACGTCGAGTTTTTACCCTTGTTGTGGGAATCTTAGAGTCGTGATACACCCCCACCCCCTTTTGAAATTTGGTCACAACGGCTTTTTGATGCTGAATCCGTCGAGCGGTGAACGCAAGCTAAATTACAAACTAAATTTAGTTCGACACCCGCGTCACTATAGCAATAGATGTAATCACGTCTATTTTTTTTTTTTGAATTACTTTGCGTCATGTCTGTACGCAGCACGTGTTTTAAGATACAACGTGCCAGTTAGCTCAGCCTGCGAGAAAGCTACCCGACGTGCCGGCGTCCTTAGGGCCATGACGTTTTCTAAGAGGCCTAGATCATTCTACCTAGCACCTTTCTGTACGTATTTATGTACAAAGAAGCCAGCTCTTCCACTTGTTGAAATTAGTTCTACTTATTGGTAGGGTATTCTAGAAATGTTAACGATTGAGCCGTTATAGCTCGGTTAACATTCTGCGCTATACCTATTATATGTCCTATTCTACGCTAGTCCGTATTGACACACAATTACCAATTAGTTTTATTAGATAGTATTTTGTACTTACAGTAGTAGTTTTGTTTATTCGTGCTATGTAGAGGCCAAGACTATTATAACACTAGGGCTTCTCTCTGACCCGGGCCACACCTTTTACAGTGCTCCTATCCCCTTTTACCTCGAACCTAAGATCATTGATACCTTGACCCATGACGGGTAGCCATTTAGCTCAGTAATTACCCGTAGAATTCAACCACCTTTTCTACGGAACCTTCTGCTCAAAAAAAAATTGAAAAAGAGCAGCCATGGAAACCGGTACGCGGGAAAAAGTCTCAAAAAACCTGCCACTCCAGCCAGGCGAGGCCTAGACACCAGAGCCACACGAGGAGCGTATCCCCATCTGTATCTCCCTAATATCCCATAGTCCAGATATCCTCCTTATACCGACACCACCAGCGCTCAGGTAGCGGTGCTCTTTCCTCGGGAGACAGTATAATGCCAGAATATCTGTAAACAGTGAGAATTCATCTTGGTAAAAAGGGCCAACTTAGTCTGATCCATCACCGCCATAACGGGAGCTGGGTACGCCCCGGAAACTCGTTTGGATGACTTTTCCTCCGTGACCAAGTAATGCGTGTTTCTGTTGGCTCTGAAGATAAACTCCAGGTTCGTAGGGAACACCACGTACAGGTAGAAACGCCGTCTTCGTCCCCCTATTTTGTACTTAGAAAAGGTGCTACAGTTTGGGGTGGGAGTAATCAACAACTCCCACTTGATCCCTTCTACAGCCTTCAATTGTCCCATAAGTCTGATCCTTTGTGAACACAGGCTTAACAAGCCTTAATGTTGAAGGATAAAGGTACAGAGCATATCACGTGCTAGTCGGGTGACGCGGTATACGGAAGGAATGGTGATGAACGAGTAAGCGCCAAACTAACGCGTGTACTATCAAAGGACTCGCGGACGCGCACAGTAGAGATTAAGTCAATTAATTCAATCCTATGATTCAGTTCGCAATACATAGCTTCCGTTCCCTCTGTTGTAACTCATTCTTACATGCATAGTAGGGCTCTCGTTTTAATACTTAAGAACATTCCATTGAAGCGCTTACCATTCTACAGCCTCAACATCCCCCACGAGGCGAAACTGCTCGAGCCATCCATCTTTTAGAATCCAACTAATTATTCTTGCGATATCTTTGGCACTATTCATCATTGTTTCAAAGGAGCTTTCTTCTGCTTTGCACCACACTTCAGCTCTTCCTTTCGACCATTGCGGGCAAGCCATAATCATATACTTCATATTTTGAGAGGGGTATCTACATGGGCAACTTGGGGTGTCTACTCCAGGGACTTTTCTTCGGTGAAGATAAGAATTGAACCCAATATGTTCGCTTCTTATCTGTGTGGCTATGCTGCTTTGGGCCCTTGTCAGATGTCGATTGTGATTGATAGATTGAATTCAATACGTATCAGGCACAAGCCCTGCACCCAAGAGGCGTGATACGGGTAGTCGATCCCTAGAGACTCTAAACTACCTAATTCCCTGACTATTACTAGCCAGTACAGTCGTCCCTCTCTAACTTGATATTGGGTCCCGGTATAAGTGTTGAAAATATTTATTGAAACTTGGACTTTTATTTTTGCAACACTTACCCTTACAGGTAACTTTGCGTGCAGTGGTAAGTATTGAAAATGTCAATGGTTGAATTCCAATAAATATTTTCAACACTTATACCGGGACCCACTATCGATTTAGAGAGGTACGGCTGTAGTGCAATGAGCGAGGCAAAACCTAGCGAGGGTCGGTGTGATTGTCTACAGACGAGAATAGATCCTGGGTCAGAGTACTGATAACGTACCCCACGAGTTGGCAAACCACTTTTGCCAAGCCCCCAACAAAACCACCACATTTTGGCGATGAACAGCCCATTTTGGCCGTCCTCGTCATTCTGAAGCTGTAATAACTGCTCCTGTAGATATCTGACCCATCACGAAGCTTGCCTCGTCGAAGTTGAACGTATCTTCATCCTGGATGCCGTACTTGGCTTTGATGTTGGCTGCTAGGCCAAACCAGCCTTGTATAATCTCAGGATCCTCGCAAAGGGCTCTCTTGTCGTCTTACTTGCGATTGAACTTTGTTGTGAGCTCAGGGCGGCCTTTGACAAACGTACTGGGCCAGTTTACGCCAACCTGGCCCATATCACGCTCCTCGCGCAAGGAATTGGCCATATCAGCCACGGCTGCGAGCCTGGGGGGAATCCTCGCGCAACAAGCTCAACTACATGCTCAACAACCACGTCCTCCTCAATCTTAGTTGGTGTCAGTATGCTGAAGGCACGGAGGCGATGATGACTGGGTAGATGAGCTAAGGGAAGGCTGAATGGCTCGAAAGCAATAGGACTGGTGGGCTCTAAGGCACGAAGACTGAAGGTATGGTATGAATAATTAGACAAAAAACTAAACGTAAAGAAAAAGAACTCTGCAGTTCTTGTTAGCTCTATATACACATGTCTTACCCTATGACCAACAAGCAGAATAATCCAAATAAACAAAATCAACAAATGTTTCCTATGGATGCATTGAAAAATAGCCCAAAGTAAACAAATCCGTGAATCCTTAAGCGAGATTTGTCCAATGTTCTCGCAATCCTAATCCCAATCCCAGCCCTAAGAATCCTAATCCAGATCTCGGAAAATTCTGACATTACCCTCCCCCTTTCTTTGAGGGTGCGAGCTCCCGCTAGCGTGGAGCTTCAGGATAGGTGTCGTGAAAGTCGGAAATTAGTTCTTGGCAGCCTTCTAGATTTTCCTCTGGTTCCCAGGTTGAGTCCTCACAGCCTGTCCAGTAGACAAGGTACTGTACTTCCCTTCTTCGAACACGAGAGTCTAAAACAGCTTCCACTTCGTAAATATCTGGACCATAGCCTTCATTTTCCAATGACGGTGGGTTAGTTTGTTGTTGGGATTGAAAGCCGGTATATGCCGGACGTAAGAGAGATACATGGAAATTATTATCTATTCTAGATTGGAAAGGGATTTCAAGCTTTGCTACGAGGGAGTTTTTCATAGCGGTGATGCGCCATGGGCCTGCTCGAAGATGGTCAAGTTTTTTCATAGGTCGGGATTGAGCGAGGTTCTTTAAAGATAAGTATACCCTATCTCCTACCTGATAGCGGGGGGCTGGAAGACGTTTTTCGTTAGCGTAATTGCATTGAAAGGCTTGGGCTAGAGTCATATTTTCAGAACATTGATTTATGATGTTTTTCATACGTGCTACAAATTCAGCGACATCTCGCTGGTCGGGCGCATCTGAGTCTGGGCGGAAGTCGAGCCTTGGATGGTGGCCGAATGTGGCGAAGAAGGGACTAACACCAGTGGACGAGTTTATATGGTTATTCGCACAAAACTCTGCGATTGCTAAATGTTTGACCCAGTCGTTTTGGTAGTAATTTACGTAATGGCGTAGATATACTTCGAGAGTCTTATTTGCTCGTTCTGTCTGACCGTCTGTCTGTGGGTGATAGGATGTGGATAATTTATGGCTTATTTGGAAACAGCTACATATGTCTTTCCAGGTTCTGTCGATAAATGCACGACCTTGATCAGATACTAATGAGTCAGGTAGCCCTGCGAAACGAGTTACGTGATTAAGAAAGGCTTCGGCTGTTTCTTGAGCAGATGGTTTCTCCATCGGAATTATCCACTCTCTTCGTGAGGCGATCGACAATTTGGGGGATGAAGCCATATGTGGTATTTTTGACTACGCAACTGGGTAGCGGCCCAACATAATCAAGGGTAAGGTGTCTAAAAGCAGCTTTCGGAGCGGGTAAGGGTTGGAGGTGGCCGTATGTTGTGCCTAGGAGCATAGTGGACATGGCAAGGCTGCATAAGCAGTAGATGAGGTGACACCACCGAGGCTAGGATGAAGTGGTGGGACTAGTTAGGCGAGGTGTGGGTCCCACGAGTCTAGATGTTTGCATTGTTTGCTCTGTTAGCGCACGGATGATTCTGGCGGTATAAGTAGGCCTAGATTCGCCATTATTTAACACATCATCTACATCATCTTTATATTACACAATATCAAGTACCTCTACTTCACGCATTTGTTTCCCATAAATCAATCTTAGCTGCCTTCATACAAGTATGCTCCCAATCATATTCCTGGTAAAACACCGTAAGGTTTTGTTACTGATGAATTATTTCTTTGACAGGCTTCGCATCCGCGGGCACACTTCGGTGAATCCTTATGGCAGTTCGGCCACCAATATCTACGAGAGAGGAGGCTATATAATGTTGCTGCTCCTCGATGGCCGTAAAGGGGAGTAATGCGGAGTTCTCGAAGGATTGTTTCGCGAATAGTGACAGGTACGTATTCTTTATTGTCGAAGCTAAAGGACTGGGGCGTGAGCTTACAGTCAGCCAGTTGAATATCTTTACAAGTAGCAGGGTTTGCGAGTGCTTTCCAAATTTCCTGACAATACGAATCAGTGTCACATGCATTTTTCCAATTTTCCAAAGACATTTCCGATGTGGACAACTGTTCCGACCCATCATCTTTATCTAGCGTCATTATATCATCTCTTCGAAGAATCTTGCAGGGCTTTAAGAGCGTTTGGTGCTAATACCGATTTCGTTCGATCGTCTCATCTGAAGGTCTATCGGAGCTGATTCTTGTTAGGGCGTCCGGCTTTGCTCCTTGCTTCCCGGGTCAAAAAACGATTTTAAAATCGTAGTCAGCTAGTAATTCGTTCCGACGGGCTTGTCTCCTGTTCAACTTTTTGGTAGTGGTGAAGTGCTCGAGGTTTTTGTGATCGGTTAAAATGAGAGTTGAAGATTCTACAGACCCGAGTTCTGCCGTCCAGTTTTCAAAGGCTTTTACAATGGCTAGTAACTCTTTGTCGAATATTTCGTTGTTCCATTCGGCAGGAAGCATTTTCTTCGACATAAAGGCCACCGGACGGAGGGTTCCAGATCTATCGTACTGAGAGAAGACAGCAGCCGTCACAAAGTCGGAGGCGTCTGTTTCGAGAGCTGTCAGGAGCTTGGGGTCAAAATGTGAAAGCATTGTCCCCTCCTTGAATGACTTTTTGATTTGGAAAAACGAAGCTTCGCATCTATCATCCCACATAAAGGGCACATCCTTTTTAGTTAAATTGACTAGAGGGTTAGCCAGACGAAAGAATTCCGGGATAAAACAGCAGTAAAAATTGGCAAAACCAATGAATCTTCGAATGTCTTTCAGAGCACGGTCGGGGCCATCCTTGAATGCAAGCTACCTTTTTAGGATCCATACAAATTCCCTCCGTTGAGATGATCAGGCCTAAGTAGGTCACTTGAGTCGCCTCAATACTGCACTTCGATATATCAACTTGTAGACCATGCTCGCGAAGTCTTTGGAGGATCGTTTGGACGTGGCGCCTACGTTCCTGAAGGGTATTGGAATATATCAGGATATCATCCATGTAGGCTGTACAGAATTGATCTAGCAGTGTAAGGGTCTTAAGATGATTGTTATTCACAAGCTATCCAGAGCTATATACAATAGAAAATCTTGAAGTGAAGAAGCGAAAAAAAACCGAGAGCAAACATCATATATCTATTCCTCATGTTCAAAATTTCCTCCCTTTCTTCGCATGATCTAAATCAAAATCGCATGATCTACAATCTCTGCATTCGCCTCTAACATCTTATGATGCTTTGGTGTCCTTTGTGCAGACAACCAGTGTCTCGTCACGTCTCACTCTTCATCGCAAACGAAACTGTAAAATCAACGTATGTTACCGTAAATGTTTGGGGAAATTTGCGTGTCGGAGAAGTTTCAGCTTGGAGCTGCTTAGCAAAGAGTATTCTTTTTGCCTTAGGCACCTGCCTTAAAATTACCAGGCATTGGCCTGTGACAAGCAGTCCCCTTAGCGCATGGTTTATGTACGCCTGGAACGAGGCTGGCCCGTTACAGAGTCCAAAGGAAGGACGACAGGCTCGAATAACCCATAACGGCAAGTGAAGGCGGCCTTCCATTTATCACCTGATTTTATACGGAGCTTGTTAAAAGCGGATATTACGTCTAGCTTAGTATAGAACTTTGCATTCGCTAATTGGTTTAGCGTCTCAGATGTAAGGGGAAGAGAGAGTAACGATTCTTAATGGTGATAGCATTGAGTCCCCGGTAGTCAATGCAGAAATGAAGGTCACCATTCGACTTTTTGACGAAAAGTACGGGCGCTGCAGCAGGGGAACGAGATACGCGTATGAAGCCTTTATCGAGCTCTCGGTCGAGGTAGTCGCGGAGAGCTTTGAGCTCATGCTGATTCATGGAATAGGGACGCGAGGCTAGTGGCTATTTGCCAGGTTGGAGGTCGATAGCGTGATCCCAGGGTCTATGTGGTGGTAAAGTGCTTGCTTTTTGTCAATCGAAAACATTGAGGAAATCGTGGTATTGGGAAGGTAAGAAGTTTTTTGGATCTACATCTTTCGGGATTACCAGGACCGAGTTACCAGTCTGAATTGTGGGCTGTCGTTCCATTGAATCTTCGATTAATAAGTCCAGATCCCGAAGGCTAAGAAAAAGGTTTTGATTCTCAGGTCGACGGGATATGGTTGCGAAAGCCGATGCTGACATTTGCTTAGGGGGTAGCCAAGCGGGTACTAGTGATTCTGATGGGTCGGGTTGATTCGAGGCCCCCTCATTGACGATAGGATGTTAATTCAAGGCTTTGGAGTTGATGTAAGGGATAGTAGTTTCGAAATTGCAGAAGCTGTTTTCCAGACAAACTTCGCCGAAAGTGATGGTGTGGCCCTGTGAGGGTTAGAGCCCTTGTTGGAACTCGGGCCCTGGCCCTTGTATAATTATGCCACTGTCTGTGCAGTGCTAGCTTGTGTACATGTACATGTACTAGTTAAATCGGACGCTTAGGAAACAGGGATGCAGCCAATAAACTAATGAACCTTCGCTAAAGCGTTGCTACCGATTATCAAAATACATATACCAAGCGAGATGATGATAGGCCTGTGTAAAGATGTTGTAATGGCGTTTAGGCGTTGATGATAATTCTTCTAGCTTTGATCTGATTCTGAAGTTTATACAATCGGTCTTGATCTTGGGTTGGTTAGATTCTAGAAGAATATGGAGTTGGAAGAAAGGTATATAGGGCTACTTGATTGTATGTTAAACTTCACGCACTTCTTAATTTATAATATTGAACCTCTACTTTGAGTTATTCGAGGACGGGCCTCTCAAAGGCCCTTTCAATCAACGTATGGTGAGTGCATCTCAAGCCAGGGCAGGCCTAAGATCAGATCATGTTTACAGGGATGGATGACATAGGCAGAAAGGGTTTCACAATGTCTGTTAAGGGCAAGTTGGAAAGATATTTGTTGGGAGATTTGAGCACCTTGCTTGCCCTCGAATCCAATAATATTTATAGGGCGTTTGAGTTTACGTGTGCTTAAATGAAGACGATCACACATGGACTTAGAAATGAATACTGTTCCGGACGCGCCACTGTCAACGAGAGCAAGGAGAGGTATGTTTTCTACTTTGGCATTTATATACTTGTGTCTTGAGCCAGAAACCTCGTTAAGCCCCGCTTGTCCCACTGATAGTGACTCCAACAAGCGACTTAGTGCTGGAGTTCCTCTTTTAACTCCTCCTGCATGGTATTTGAGGGCTGGATAATTGCAGAGGCGACGGTTCGTGAGCCACGTGGGCAATCCTGAGCAATATGTCCTACCTTGTTGCACCAAACACAGCGACCGAGAGCCCGACGTGCATCTTTCGCTTGGGGAGCGAGGCGACCATCTATGCCTCTTTGGCGAGACACAAAGTCAAGGTCCATTGCAGATCTACCTTGAGATACTGTTGGTTCGCGAAGGATTGGGGGCACAGGCGGGGTGAAATGTTGATAGTTTGCTGGATATGTCGTGCGCGAAGCTGCATAGTCAGGGGCAGAGAGTGCTGGAGAAGATAATGCCATGGTTGAGGCCCGAACCTCCTGAAAGCCGGCGTCTTTCTTTCGGAGATAATTTACGAATTCGTGATAGTCTTCGGGGATATCACTAGCCATGATAAGGGCATCACGTAATTTGGGCAAAAGACGTCGACGCAGCATTATTTTCCATTGTGATTTTTCCTGGTGGGCGTAGGATGAATCGGCCATATAATCCTTGAAAAGGGTGATAAATTCATGAAACGGTGTTTTCTTCTGGTAAAGTGACTCCGCTGCCCGACTCGCTTTTTCTTCGAGACCTGGATCTTGGCATCGTTGTCTGAGAGCTGACAGAAAATCTGTCAAGATGGTAATTTCGGGACTCACTGAAGGGTCCTCCAAGCATCGAAATGATGATCTCATTTTTTGTAGAGCTCCAGGGCCCAAACACTGGTTGGCAATCCTAACCTTAGCCATTTCGTTGGGGAATTGGTCCGGAGACCCGAGGATTTGATTCATTAGTTGAGAGCAAAAAGGGCGGAGATTGATATGCTCTCCATCGTAAGGAGTAATGGCTGGGGCTGATATGCAAAAAGATGGCAGGTGAGGAGTTAAAGCAGGCGCGGGTGGTGGAGTAGGCGGTTGATTCTGGTTAATTTGGGCAGAGGCAGCAAATAGTTCGCTGACTCGGCCTGAATTGATCTCTGAGGCTGCAGGCATGATATGAGGTGCATGAAGCAGGTAAGGTAAGTTCTAAAGATGTGAAGGGATGAGTTTTACTTCCTGGGGTGCTGTAGGGGTGGGCATTTGTTGTGTGTTAAAAGCTGTTGAAGTTGTAGGCACGGGGAATGGTGCAATTGGGCCGACTTGGGTCGTTTCTGGTGAGCTAGACATTGATCTGTCGATAGAGTCAATGGGGGTTCTGAAAATATTCATTTAGCGTTTAATAGGGTTTTTAAGAGACGAAATAAAGATCCTTCGACTCTTCCTTTTGACGTTTAGTAATGTCAGTATGCTGAAGGCACGGAGGCGATGATGACTGGGTAGATGAGCTAAGGGAAGGCTGAAGGGCTCGAAAGCACTAGGAATGAAGGACTCGAAAGCAATAGGACTGGTGGGCTCCAAGGCACGAAGACTGAAGGTATGATATTGTCAGAAGTGGGTGTGAACACGTGACTCTGAGGCGTCGGAGACTTGATGGTAATTGGAGAGAGTGGTGGCTAAGGTGAGGGTGGTGGCTAAAGCTAAAGACTAGAGACGAGAACTAGTGATTGAGCGGAGGCGATTGGAGAACTTTAATTGACTAACAGACAGAAAACTTAGCATAACAAATGAAAGAGTGCGTGAGGTCTGGAGTATATACAAGGAGAGTGAGGAAAAACAGAGTACTTCCACCATAGCTTGGTCTGCCACGTAGTTGCCTCAGGCATCCGGATACTTGGATCCTTACAGGTATGAATAATTAGACAAAGAACTAAACGTAGAGAACAAGAACTCTGCAGTTCTTGTTAGCTATATATACACATGTCTTGCCCTATGACCAACAAGCAGAGTAATCCAAGTAAACAATATCAACAAATGTTTCCTATGGATGCATTGAAAAATAGCACAAAGTAAACAAATCCGTGAATCCTTAAGCGAGATTTGTCTAATGTTCTCGCAATCCCAATCCCAATCCTAAGAATCCTAATCCAGATCTCGGAAAATTCTGACAGTTAGATTCTTTGATTTGGGCCAGCGATCTGGCTGTGGGAGTCGTCCGGCGCCACAATCACCTAGAGTTGCTCGAGAGACTTTATAGATAGCTGCAGCGCGTCTCTGAGAGAGTGTCGCGTCTTGTTTAAGAGCCCGAAGGGCAGTCTGTATCTGACGTTCATTAGAAGGTTCCATCTAGCGTTGTTGTTAAGGCATCACGTAGGAAGGAAAAGTTTGGTGGGGGCTTGGCAAAAGTGGCTTGCCAACCTGTGGGGTACGTTAAACAAACAACTTTTTTATTATTATTATTATTATTATTATTATTTGATTTGATTTCAATTAACCCGTTCAGGTACCCAATGGGCCCATGCAGGTGTATTATTATTATTATTTAACGTCTAAGTGATGTTTATTTGCCTAAGGCAATTAATCATCGATCCCGGTCGGGAGATAGGACGCTAGAGCCGAGGATCTAGAGTTTGGGATCTAACTAAATTTAAATAACATAGCTGTATCACGTTGTTTGAAACTGCGACCAGAGGAATATTATGCAGTGCGCAATTTTATATAATATCATACATATACAAAATAAAAACTAAAAAAAATATAAAAGCTCAAGTGTCACCGTGGACAGATTTCTTCAAAAAATCGAGATTTTTCCAACCATCCACCTAGGACTTTAGCTCCTTCTGGAGTGCCAAGAAGAATAGGGAGGAGTTGATGAATAGATCCAGGGGGACGACCACCGCGTCGGTGTAGGATACGGCAAAAGAGAAAGTGCTTAGCAGATTTGGGTGACCCACAACGGTAGTTCAAATTTGCTTCATTATGCTTAAAGCGAGTGTGATAAGTTGAAAAGTCTCCATGGCCAGTTCTGGCAGCGATTAATTGTCCTAAAGCCTTCCGGCTTAGCAAAAGCTCCTTAGGGAAGTTGGGAGCTGTTTTAATTTCTAGCTCAGCGTAATTATTCGGAATATTATTGTTCCACCAATTAATTCTTGATTGCTTTTGTTGAATGGAGTGCCATTGCTCTAGTGCTGCAGCAGAGTACTCAGAAGAAGTTAAGTGAGGCATAGCAGCTCCTTTCTTGGCTTCAAAGTCAGCGAGTTCATTCCCTTCAATTCCTACATGTCCAGGGACCCAGTGTATTCTGATCTGCCCCTCCTGGGTATGTGGAAGGCGCGATCTTATTCTCCATTTCTTTGCTTCCTTGGCGAAGTCCAGGAAGACGGATTGAGAGGTTTTCGATGTTGTGGTCAGTAATTTTCTTGCGACGTCTAAATTATCCAGAAAAACCCATGCATCATTTGAAAAACGTGCAGAAGGGAGTGAAACTGCTGCACGCAGTCCTTGTAAAGCTCCATGAGCCTCGGCATCATACGAATCTTTGTATTTCCCAAGTGAAGTCGCTCCTAAACATACTCGGAGTCCGAATTGAAAAACAAAGAATCCACTACCTGAGTATCCATCTGGAAGTTTTGGTCCGTCTGAGTATATTAATATGTCTTGTCTAGGTATTGTTTCAAGGAAATTCTGGAAGTTAACGGCCCTCATTTCTGTTGGACCTGTAGGGCTTCCAATGGTTTTAAAGAATCTAGTTAATTCTCCCCAACCTCCCAAGGAGGGTTTATCAAAGGGTCGAAGTTTTCTGATATAGGAATGTTTTTGCATGACCTGGCGAATCGTAATAACACAGGTTGTGAAAGTGACTTTTCTCTACGCAGACGTAGAGGGTGGCGAGGCTCGAGTCCATATGTGCGTATCGCTGCTTTTTGAGCTATATTATCGAGAGCAATCTCAGCGGGTAACAGTCCGGACTCTCTTAGTAGAGATGCGGTAGGCGTGGTGCAGTATACTGGAAGAATTGCTCTTGCTGTAGCTAAATGTACTTTTTATATGTTTGAAATGTGTATACCTACTCTATTATATACCGTTTTGTTTCCTTTCTTTCTATATTTCTCAGGCCACCAGGTCTGGGCACCAAAATGAGCAATGGGTAGAACACACGCAATCGCTGCTTGTCTAGATAGTTTAGGAGATACCCCTCTCAAAGTATTGCCCAAACATCGGAGAGCATTTGCCACTTTGGGTGCTTTTGCTGTTATTATTTGCACATGGTATTTAAACGTGAGCTTTTTATCAAAGTGCACTCCTAACCATTTCAAGTATGGTTTTTGTGTACTTTCGGATTTTGTGAACCTATTTGTATTTACTGTAGGGCTTCTTTCCTTGTCTGTGTTTCCGAGAAAAATGTAATAGCTCAGATTTACCTGGGTCAAAAGTCACGCCTTCTGCTTCTCCCCAGGATAACGCCTGATTTATTGCAATCCTAATTTTTTCGATATTTTCATCTAGGTCATAAGAGATCATAGGGATTGCAACGTCATCTGCATATCCAAAAGCCGATTCCAAGCCTTTTAGTTTAAATAAAAGGGAAATATACAACATAAATAATATTGGTAACACAGGAGACCCCTGCGGGAGCCCGCAATCAATTTCCCTTGGCTCACCAATTTGTCCGTCAATCCGAATACATACTTTGCGTTTAGTAGCAAAATAAGAGACCCAATCACATAGCATTGCTGGCCAGCCCTGTTCTCTAAGACGTCTGACGAGTCTACCTGGGAGCACAGCATCAAATGCACCCTTTATATCAAGTGTTGCAACTGTGGCAGTCATACCCTTGGCTAGTGCAGTCTCAATATCATGAGTAAGTGAAGTTGTTAAGTCCACACTAGAGCGTAGCGGTAATGCTTCAAATTGTTGTCGAGCCAATACTTTATATTTGATTGTGACCCAAGACATTCGTTTTGCCCCTAGTCTTTCCAGTCCCTTACCAAGTACAGACAGGAGTGCGATGGGCCTATATGAACTGGGGCTAGACATATCTAATTTGTTTGGTTTTGCAATGATAGCGACAATCGCAGTTCGGAAACATTTTGGGTGATAACCGATATCTATGCACGCTCGGAACAAGTCTGGTACTATTTCGGAGATATGAGGCCAGGCAGAACGCAACACTCCTGAAGGTATTTGATCTTTTCCAGGGGTGGTATTACTAGCTCCAAGGATAGCTTTCGAAACCTCTGAGCTGGTGAGGTTTGGAAAAGGAAGTGAAGTTCTCGGGACCGCGGGAGCAGACAATAGTATATCTTCTGCTTGCGATTTATTGCAGAGAAGGTTTCTTGCTAGTATATCCCTTTTATTCTCGGTATTTTGTACTGGTGGGGAATTTGGGGAAAGCGGATCTAATAGAGGGGGTGTTCTGTACATCCCTTTTGATTTATGCCATTTTGTTATCTTAAACACATCTCTAGCGTTAGCTGCCTGCTCGGTTATTTTTTGGTAAAAAAGTGTTTTGGCTCGTCTAACAACTTTGCGGAAAGCTTTTCTATGTTCTTGTGAAACCTCACCGTCTCGTATTTTTTCTTTAAACCTTTTTCTTGCTTCTCTACATTCTTCATTCCACCATGGTTGTCCCTTATTGTGTGGAAGAGATTGTTTCGCTGACCCTGCAAAGCTACTAAGAAGAATTTGACTGAGCTCCTCTGCTCTTTTGTCCAAAGTTATATCCGATTTCTCAGCTAGCAGAGTGAATGGGGCAAGTTGAGTTTTGAGTAATGAGAGGAATTTTTCTTGTTCAATGGTAGAAAATCGAAGTTTTGGAGAGGATGAACTCCTTGTCATTTGGTAAGATGAACTGATAAGAATAGGTTGGTGATCCGAACTGACATCTAGATCTGGTTGGACTGCTGCGGTAGCGTCTCCTACCATTAAAGCACTTGAGGCGAAGCAAAGATCTAAGACGTTTACAAGATTATGAGTGGGTACATCAACTTCAGATAAAAGGAAAAGTTCATTATCTTCAAGCCAGCGGATAAAATCTCCTGACTGTGTAGAGGGTAAGCCCTGGTATGACGGGTTCCAGCTTGGATGATGAAGATTGAGGTCTTCTGCCAGGATCGTTTTAGAGGGGAAGTTATTATCTGTAAGTGAGAGTAGAAAAGAAACTCCAGTGCCTGAATTAACAGCTCCAGGAGGGGCATTATAAATATTCATTATCTGTATTAGGTGTCTATCAGGACCCTATATAGTAAGAAATAAAACATCTCCCATCCCATACTCTGAGGTATGGTTGGGACGATACTGAGTGAAAGTTAGACTGGTATTTTTTCTTATGTAGGTTAAGAATCGTGGTCGAATGGACCAGTCATCAAGTGGAGTGAAGCATTCGAAAGAAGGATAGTTACAAGTGATTCTCCGTTCAGTAAATCTGGAGATATATGGTTCTTGTACTAGCAATATATCTATGTTTGTAGTGTACGCAGTTTGAAGAGCAATTTGGTGTTCAGAAGATGAACGACCAACATTAACTGATATTATTCTAATTTGTAATATTTTAGTCCTCATTCATTAAAGTTGAATTATCATAGGAGCTATCTGGAGCTAGGGCTGCAAATTTTCCACCCGAAGTTGAGGGAGAATCAGAGAATAGGTCATTGTTTGTAACGGCCGATAGTCCGGATGTAGCCTGTAGCTCGCGTTATTCAACGCGAGCCTCTCTGATGAACTCAAAGGTTCACGTGGGGTTGATCATACCCGGAACTTCTACCCCTCAAATCAGACCCGCAGAGATAAGAGGAGCGCGTGAGGGGCCTGCAATCGAGGTATCCACAATTGATGGACCCACAATTGACGGAACGTTCCCGGGCCGATCGGGATCTAAGGAGAGCGTCAAATACCGTGCGGGCAATACCGCTATTGATGGTAATGTGCTCTATAACATAGGCAATAATCCCCATTCAACAGATGTAAGGCAGAATTGTAGAGATGGCATTTTTCTCAACTATAATGACGCGATAGCACGGGATGGGGAGGGATATGTTGAGGCAGGAAGTGGAGCAATGTGTAGTATAAGTCGAACGCAAATTCCTGTATCTAGATTTCCTCCTCACAGAAAGAAATATTAAATATTGTTCCCGCAAATTACGCCCAAGCTAATTTCCTCCGAACCGTGACAGATATTTTGAATAGCTGTCGTAGCATGACTCTCGATGTTTTCACAGTAGGCTGCCCTCAAGCGGAGTCTTACTGCAGCTGCAGCCTTCCTGATCTCAGAAATTTGTACTTTTGAAGGAAGCTTGTTATTTTTATTTGGTCGGATTAGGCATTCGAGCGAGTCAGCTGTATGAGGACCATGGCAGTTTGCACATTTTGGAGGGCAAACATGATCCCTGTTAGGATCGCAAGATGTATGTCCACTTTCAATATGATTTGTTGATGCGCAAATTCTACATCGAGGTAGACGAGAGCATGCTCGTTCATTGTGCCAACCAAAACATTTGCCACACTGAGGTGTTCTAAATCTTTGGGGCAATATTTTGGCTGAAACACGGGCTCCAAATAGTGGAAGGACTCTAGATAGTGTTGAGCCTTTAGGATAAATGACAGTCCAGCTTTTCACAGGAATATATTCATTATTTGCGGAGCCCCGAGACTCCAGAACGTTTATTGGGGCTATGTTTTTTAAATCAGTCAGAGCTTCTGATACCTCTAATGCAGTGATTTCTTTCGTTTCTATACAATTACCAGTATGGACAGTATAGTTGCGGGGTACGCAAGACAATTGATAGGCGACATGTTGACCAGGTTTTTCAACTTTGCATTGACCTCTAGTGGATAGAGATGCTTCAATTTCTCCCATTCGAGAGACTAGTTTTTCCTGTGCCTCTAGAGATACTGGGTAGATAGCGAATCCAGTTTTGATAATCTGTATCTCCTTGACTAACTTCTCCTTTAAGAAAGCATTGAGTTCCAGCATTATAGCGTATGGAGAAGAGCTTAGAGCCGGATGTCCTGGGCTAATTCTAACCAATAGTCGGTTGTCTTCTGGTTTGCTTGCCGGTGGTGTTTTCGGTTTTTGTTTCGCATTAGTAAATGCTGTTTTAGGTTGTGGCTTGATGGGCTGTTTCATGTTGGGAGTCATGGCAGCACTAGCATAAGTTTTGGTAGGTTTTGATTGATTTTGATTGATTTTCCATTACATTCATTTGTTTTAAAAGGTTATTGACAGTAGTTTGAGTAACATTTGAGGAAGAGAATGGCTTAGGAGGTTTTTGAGTGCCTCTTACATGACACTCAAAGTGTCTCTGTGCTACTGAGCTTAGGTCTTCGATAAAATCTTTAAAATCTTTAAAAAGTTTTTGAAGATGTTGAGGTAATAGTGTAATATTTTCGTCTAAGGCGTTATCAAGAGCGCATGCAATTGCTTGGAACATAAGTGTGGCTTCATAATTCCTGGTATCTGCAGCGGAAGTGGTTGACAGTAGCGTCTCTGTCAGCGACTTCCCTCCTCCTTTTGGGGTGGAGGCGTGTAGGTGTGATGGGGGGTGGGAAGGGGGACAGGGAGGGAGAGTTGACATAGTGAGTGAGCGAAATTGCTAATAATTCTATCTTCTAATGGTCAGTTCCTCGACAAAGTGACCGGCTAGAGATGTTATACAAACAACTATATTCATGTATTAGGTTCTACTAATATCGTTGTCATGTGACATGGGTCTGGAGTATGGTTTGGACTTGGAATTGTAACGGCTGGCTAGCCGGCAAGGATCCTGTAGACCACGGTTGCCAACGAGGTCCCTGTTACGTGAAGATATTGACATGGCTAGCACTCTGAAATATAGATCAACGTCCATTGGAACAAATGTTGGGTGCAGGGGGGCAGTCAATGGGTCTAGCCTAACGTCAAGATAATTACAATTTGAGGATATTGTAATGAGGATTGCCGTGAACTACATCCACGGCGCCAAGTTGTTTGCTCTGTTTGCATAAGTGGAATCACATGGGCAGGGCAGGAGGAACCTATAAAAAGGCCGTCATGTGTACACAGATATCTCTTTCTTTCCTCATAGTGAATATAAACTCCTGATTTCGATCCTCTGAGCCAACTTAGAGACACTAACCGTGACAGGAATAGTGATACCCTTACGGAATAGGCGTAGTAAGTGGTTAAGGCGTGTGGCTATCATACCTAGTTTTCCTTTGTTTATATATTGGGCTCCGCATGTAAACTTATTTCTCTTTGTAGTGCTTCAAGGATCAGGAGTGTAGAGCGTTATGAAACGGCTTTCGATTGTATTTCTAAGATGGAGAACTAAACTTAACTGCAGATAATGCTGCTATTATATACAAACAAATGGGGCTATGACGCTAGGTTTAGAAGCCAAGAGAACATGACAGAGACAGAGAGGAGATGGTAGAAACAAAGAGAAAGTAACAGAATAACCTGGGCCTCTAAGCAGCGCAGTTATTGTTGTGGAAGCAACCAGAAACTAAGGGAATCAATTAGAGGATGGCAGTGACAGGTTGCCTGGCGATGGCAGGGCCTGAGGCATCAATATCCCGTGGATCATTACACTCTTTCTCAGCTTTATTAATCTTTAGATATCAAGTTCCTACCTGTTGCGCTTTGTGTGTCACGATGATAAAGCTCTAGACATCAACACCTGGGAACTCGTTTTCCTACCACGATTTTTCCTTTGGCTTTGATTCCAAATATTTGTTATTATTTGCCTAACTACTCAAAATGCCTACTATACCTATTTGTTATGCTTGCTCGGATATTACACATAGACTAGCAGGGATTTGACGGAACGGAATAATGAAGTGACCGAGACAACAATCATTATTGTCGATCACCATATTCCATAAAGGAATATCATAGAAACATCTAGTTGTAATGTTGGAATGGTAACGGAATAAGATGGAATGAGGTAGAAGAGGGTAGAATGATCTAGAGATATTCACCATAATGTATATAGTACCATCTTTCACCTGTCAGTAATAGGTTAGACAATTCATTACAGATTCATCAGAGATATACGCATATTCAGTATATACAATCAATCTAATCGTTCTCATCATATATTCAATTGCGTGAAAGAAGGGCAATATCATCATCATAAGTTCAGTAGCCACATCCTCCATCATACCATATTCACAACACTATTGGTTAAACTTCAAGGTGGAATCACGTTATATGACTGTGAGTGTTGAAAAGAAGCACCCTATAATGTAATTATCAACAACAGAGTACTAATGTGCAAGGGAAGCAAGAAGGTAGATTCAGTAGGGCTTAGATTAACTAGCCATAGAATCTAACGGGAGTAAGCCTTCCATAAGTACTACACTCATTCTCGCTTCCACGTTGTCATGAGCGGCATGTAGACAGCTGACAAGAGCAAGAACAAGACCCGTGATGTCAGGCTATGGATGCTGTCCTACATAACACACGAGATAGATGCATTACCACTTGGCTAAAAGACCAGACCAGAAATCATAGAACACTATGTCCTGGCTATCTCCATATATATATTATACAACAGAGGCATTCCTGACACACGTGATCAACATGGCTAGCCTGATACAGCATCAGGAGTCTGTTATACCTGCTACGCACTGACACATTTACAATAGTGAGTGCAATTTAATGAATATATTTAGTTCCCTACTTCTAAAATGTGGGGAGGTAACTCCTACTTATGGAAATAAGAATAGCCAGCCTTCCGTGGATAAATCTATACATGATAAAACTATGAAACAAAGGAGAAGATCGTTAAGGTGTGATTTCAATTTGTCGGTGGAGTGCGTTGTCGGTTTGTTTGTTTGTTTGTTTGTATTTTAAGGTCCTAGGCCAAAGCCCTAAGTCTAAATGTGCAGGACCGGTGGAGCCGGCAGGGATCACACCTCAAGGCGTGCCCAACTCGTTCGCACCTGATTATGTAGATAAATAAACAAATAAATAGATATTAATACAAGTAGCTAAGTTACTGAAAAATAAAGAAAGAGTAAGCCGCAACACCGTAATAAAGGATCAGCCTAGTGCTTCCCACACTATGTCTAACCAGCCGCTCTTATGACCTAGCAGTCTAAAATTAACTGTTCTTGCGTCCAGCAGAGAACAAGTTGTCGTGACTCCTTGTACTTGGATCTTGATGGTTTAGCTTGGGCTTGATCTTGGTGAACAATCTCTTGAAATACTGAATACCTGGAACTCTGGGACACTGACGATAGCAGATAATGTCACGTAAGCTTTTGTAACAAATGACAAGTGTAGATGTGGATAACCTGACTCCTTGAATCCTGACTAGACTAGATGCGTAGAATAAATACAAGACTGAAAGCTGGAGAGCTTTCAACTAGAAGGCTTAACCACTGTTTATACATGAGTCCACTTAGTGCATTCCCTAGTACTGGTTACTAGAACCCCATCCCATCGAACGCCAGCGAATATTGTAGAACACCCAAAATACCGTCGATTGAAATAGAATTCCATAAAACTATGCGATGCCTGGAATTCAATCGTTGTTAATTACGATCAACAGGAAAAAACCAACAATAATAACAATATAAAGTAATTAGTGACGATCGGCAAAATAATTTATCAACGTCATTGAAGCCATTGATGAAGATCGACAAAATGCATGAAAACTCACGCCAATTAATTAAAGACAATATGTGAATAAAATTTATGCAAAAGAACTAAATGAATTTAAGCCGAAACGACTAGCTTCAGCGGGCCGTTCCGTGACACAAGTCCGCAGGTATGTTCCCGAAACAACCTATAGTCTTTGCAAATTCCGTAAACTTCTCATGACTGTCTGGTCCAAGAAGATGACTAATAAAATCATAGATGGTTCTACCTTTCCTGAGCTTACGCGTGTGACTGGCGTGTATTCGGCAACGAACAAAATGTGTGAGAGATTTTTCCAGCCCACAGGCGCAGTCAAGAACTGCATTTTCGTGATGGAACCTGCGATGGTATTCCGCAAAATCGCCATGCCCTGTTCTTACTGCAATTAGCCTCTGGAGAAGTAACCGAGGGAGATTTAACTCTGGGGGCTTGCGGCGACGCATTTGAAGGTCTAGATCTTTATATCGAGCTGGACAAACAGATGACCACCAACAATCTATCAGATTCTGCCGATACTGCTGCATAAGCCTACGAAGGTATGCTAGGGTAATGTAGCCAGGCTGTGCATGGCCAGGGGGAAGTTCCTGGAGTGCAACTCTGGCTGCTGCATCCGCTTCCTCATTCCCACTTATCCCCGAGTGTCCTGGCACCCACTTAATGTGAGCATTAGCTTTCTTGGCGACCTCGTAAAAAAAACGCGTGAGACGGAGGCTAGAAGAGGTTCTCCCAGTTTCTAAGGCTAGGACTGCCGCCTGATTATCTAGCAGAACGTAAATCTTTTCGTTATTTTCCCTCACGGATAGTGCTGCTTCTAGAGCGGCAGTCGCCCCGTAGAGTTCGGCATCATAGACTTCTCCACCATGTAGGGCATCATGTCCCGTCTTGAATGTAATGCCCCCACGTTGTAAGACAAAGCCCCAGGAGGAGCGACCATGGCCTTCTGATGAGCCATCCGAGTAGGCGCAAATATCTGATAATGATATTGACGCGGCCCAGATGCGATGTTCAGCTAATCCTTCCACCTTCGTCCCTAACTTTGGAGGATATTCTGGAAACGCCAGTGGCTCTGCATCTTCGCATGGAGGAAATTACCGAATGGCTCGTTGGATCCGCGTCATTAAAGTCTCAGGCTGTTGCGACGGTCTAGGCCTCTTCTTGTATTTGTGCTTTGTGGAGTTGGGGCAAGAACTTGCTCTGCTGCGCAGCGGGTGAGCACTATCCAGGGAAATTAGTCGTGCTGCTAGTCGGAGTCGATTCCTTCCAGGAGAACTTTTGCTGCAGGTATCCCTGCTTCCCTGTGAAGCACTGCATTGGGTGTTGTCCACCATACTGGAAGTGCGGCTCTTAGTGCTAAATGTAATGACTTATAGATCAAGCCACACAGAAAAGAAGTAGGGGGGTTACATTTCCATGTATCAATGGTCGAGATGTCCCTAGCCATCACACCTTCGCTCCAAATGTCACAACTTGAATGACGCATGTATTGACAGCGGTTACTAAAGCCCCAGAGGTTGCTCCTCGCTTTACTGGGTTCAGTCCTCTCATGTGCTGAGCCATTTTAAGTGCTTTGCTGCACCACGTGGCAACGTGGTGTTTAAAAGATAGTTTTGAATCAAGATGGACTCCAAGCCAACGTATATGTTCACCGGGTTCAATTCTAGAGTCGTTGACGAGGATACTTATCGGCTCATCTTGCCGACGACACTTAAAATGAATTACTTCCGATCTCCCAGTATCAAATGAGACAGCATTCTCTTTTGCCCATCCCAGCAAGCTGTCCACTTCCCGTTGGGCAGCTAAAGCGGATTCCACACTAGTAGGTCCAATTCCCAGGATCCCTATATCATTGGTGTACCCAAACCTTGCCCGAGAATTACCACTGCGCAACGGTTCTGCTATATAAAGAAGAAATAAAAAGGGGGAGATGGGAGAACCTTGCGGTACTCCACACTCTAGCTTCTTTAGGCTTGTGAACCCGCCTTGGTAGCGTACCAGCACTCTCCGGTTGCTGAGAAATGACGAAGTCCAGCGGAGAATAGAAGCAGGCCAGCCTTGTGCTTGCATTCGTTGCAACAATCTGTTAAGTAAGACAGCGTCGAAATCGCCCTGCACATCCAGTGTTACAAATGTCGCGGCCCATCCCTGCGAGCGAGCCTCCTCTATGTCGTGCACCACGCAAGAAACAGGGTCAGTTACCGATCGCTTAGGCAGTGCGCCAAATTGTTGGCGACCTACTACATCTGATGTAATGGCATGATAGGACATTCGCTCGGTGATAATTCTTTCAAGACCCTTCGCGAGGCAAGAAAGAAGCGCAATTGGCCTCCACCCTCTAGTTGTTTATGGATCCCGACCAGGTTTAGGAAGAAATACTATCTCTGCTAGCTGGAAGCAGGACGGATGGTATCCAAGCCGGAGACATGCACAATATAGCTGGGTGACATGTAATCTGATACTGTCCCGGCAAGTAGCAAGAAGTTCCACTGAGATCCCATCTGCCCCTGGGCAGGTGTTTCCGCTTCCAATGGTGCATGTCCGTACTTCCGACTCTGTCAGATCATATGTCCACGGGATATGGCCTTTATTTGATATTGTAAAGTTGGGGTAAGTCGTCTGACGCCTGGTGACGAGCCAGAAGACTATCTCGTAAGACTGTCGCACGCTCAGCTTGGTTTGAGATAAAATTCCCGTTGTGCAAGAGTGGAGGTGGAATTATTTCCTGTTTTGGGGTCAGCCAGCCCATGAGGTTGAAAAAATCAGAGGGAGTGTGCATCAATTCGATGCGTTTCTTCCAGTACTCGTGTTTGGCCCTGGCGACCACCTGTGAGGGTTAGAGCCCTTGTTGGAGCTCGGGCCCTGGCCCTTGTATAATTATGCCACTGTCTGTGCAGTGCTAGCTTGTGTACATGTACATGTACTAGTTATATCGGACGCTTAGGAAACAGGGATGCAGCCAATAAACTAATGAACCTTCACTAAAGCGTTGCTGACGATTATCAAAATACATATACCAAGCGAGATGATGATAGGCGTGTGAAAAGATTTTGTAATGGCGTTTAGGCGTTGATGATAATTCTTGTAGCTTTGATCTAATTCTGAAGTTTGTACAATCGGTTGTGATGATCTTGGGTTGGTTAGATTCTAGAGGAATATGGAATTGGAAGAAAGGTATATAGGGCTACTTGATTGTATGTTAAACTTCACGCACTTCTTAATTTATAATATTGAACCTCTACTTTGAGTTATTCGAGGACGGGCCTCTCACACCATCTCTCTAAAAGCCTTTCCAAGCATAGTGCGCTCGGATTCTAACACTGCAGCTCGATATTCTAGGTAGGCTTCCTTGCATTCTGGGGTCCACCAAGGCGCGGACCTACCGCTTTTCCGATTCGGATGCTTACCAACTGCTCTCAGTGCGTCAGTCAATGTTTTGGTAAGGTCATGGGCGAAATCTTCTACTTTCTCAATTGTGTTTAGGGAAGGAACAGGCGGAATCCATTGCGCAACCACCTTGGCAAATTGAGGCAGGTAATTCTTTGAAACCCTGAGCGGACCTGTCGGACTGACTGTTACCCGGTCACAGTCAGGGATTAGACCACGGATGGGTAGATGATCACTAGTAACACATTCCTCATGATCAACCCATGCACTTGTGCCGCTAATATTTGTCCAGCCTAAGTCAAGAGTATTTCCAGCGCAGCGGGTGGGTTCACCAACTATTAAGCAGGTCAGATTATGGTTCTCAGCCCACTTTTCGATTGCTTCGCCCTGGCCATGGGGGTTAGAAGCACCGGGTTGCCAAGTCCTGTGTAATTCATTGAAGTCGCCGATCGCAATAGACTTTGATGGTAGGGTTCATTCTAGCAAGGGTTTGGCGGCTAAAGGATCCTGTAGCGATTTGTACACGTCTAGAAACGTGACGCCATTCACTATCACCCAACAGTAATCGCCAGTGGGATGAAGGGGAAATTTCTAAACTGATATCAATTGTTTGGAATTCTTTCGGGTATAAGTTATGGCCCGCAGTCTGACGTGAGCACCTCCGAAAGGAATATGGCGGTCAAAATAAGGATGCGACTTGGTGCGCCCTGACCACCATTGTTCTTGAATCAATAGAACATCAAGTTTTAGGTCGCATGCGCGGGCTAGCGCGATATCGTGTCCAGATCCTCCTCTTCCTGCATTTATGGACATGAACTTAAGAAAATAAAGAGGTCGTTGACGAGCTTGTGAGGGGCCCTTCATAAACGCATTTGATCACCCGACACATCCTCGTCGGGTGGTGTTGGAGTGTTATTAGCTTCAATGTCTGGGGTTTGGTCAGTAACGGCGGTAGCTCTTTCTTCTGCTGCTCTAGCTCTGGCAAATGCTTGGTATTCACGTTCACCTGCCTGGCGGTAGACTTTAAGTTGTTCTTTTGATGGTGGCCCAGCACGAGTGGGTCTGGCAAGGCATCTATGACTATCTGAGCGGTGTGGACCACCGCAATTTCTGCATTTGGTTGGTGCTCGGCAAGACTCCTGGCAGTGCATGGTTGAGCCGCAATTACCACACGAGGGAGCTCGTGAACAGTATTTGGCGGAGTGGTATCCGTTGCACCCTTTGCAGAAGTCCAAGGAGCGTTGCTTCTTGAACGGCCTGACGAGTCCTGATTCATCGAGTACTCGGAAACCCGGCCGTGGAGCCTTTGTGAAAAGGGCTAGCCACATGCAGTGAGGAGCCTCCGGATTGTTCATACCGTATGGTTTGATGGCGGCGGGACGTATAGATGATACCCGTTCAATTTCGTCCGCAAGCAAAGCACCCGTGACTTCAAACCGTTCCTTTAAAGTGTAGATGACCCTGGGAACTGTGGGCACAAGAAGACCGACCCAGTTGGTATCTGGCTCCAAGGTAGCTCCTGATAGGAAAAGTCCACCAGAGGCCTTGAGAAGTTCTTCGCGTGCCTGTGCACTACCTGGGCTGACAGCAAAGCCAGATCGTGCTGGTTTTATCAGCCGAATGGTGGTGGTTGAGACCAACATCCATTCGATGATTGCATTGCGGAGGCCAGTCGGAGATAGTTTTCGCCAATCATGGTTTAATGGGAGGCGAATAAAAAGTCTGTTGTCAATTTTCTCACTAAGTTTGCTGCGGCTAGCTTTGGCATTTGTGGGGAGCATAGACGATGCAGGTTGGCATCTAGCCCGTGAAGATGGAGAAGAAGATGGAAGTGTTTGTAAAACAGCCGTTGCTTTAGCTCACTTGTAACCATTGTGGGCTACTTTTGCCCAAGTATTTTCTGTCAGAGGAATACTTATTGGCTGTTTATCAGGTCCTGGTTTTTAAGTTGTGTGATTTGGGCCGCGAAACGGGCTTATTATAGGTGTGGCTACTGGTACCGGATTCCTTGTTACTTTTTCCATGCTACCTTTATTATTCGTAGCTCGGGGAGTTTCGATTGTGTTGGAATAGGAGGGGGCAACAGGGCCTTCTCCGAGGCAACGAGACGAGCGATAGCTTAATGCAAATAGCTGCGGATAGTCTCGGCTTCCTCTTTTTCTAACTCTCCTTTGTAGGAGGGGAGCGTGCTATCAATGTTGCAATTTAAGCCTGAACAAATCGAAAGTCGTGTGTGCAAGGCTCTCTCCTGACGTTGACGGGACCTGATTATTTCAACAAGTTCCTTGGGTAGGTACGCGAGAGCTAGGTCAGGCTCGCTTTCTAATATATCGGTGGCCGAGAATGTACTCTGCGGCCCTGCACGTTTTGAGGGAGGAAATGGTTGTAAGATTGGCTAGTTTGCCTGAACAGTGCTGGTGACTTGAGAAGTGGAAGGGTGAGGTGATGGCGGAAGGGGAATTGGGGATGACGACAGTGCTGGCTGTGCTGGCTGTGCTGATGGGGGATGAGATGCTGGAGCCTTTTCCGCCAGAGGCGCTTGGGAAACCTGGATAAAATCCATCATCGAGTGTGACTAATTAGATTGCTCGTGAGTGCGTTGTCGGTAAATAGTAGATCACACGCTAAATCGTAGATCACGTAATTATCCAGTTGGTGTGATCAGCTGACAACTTATTCTTACACTGGCAAGTTCTCTGTTTGTGAATTGTCAGGAATCCTTGAGCTGGGTATTATCCAAAGCTCCAAAGCTGTAGACACTTTTGTTTGTGTCGACTGAGACTGATAATGGGAGAATACTCTTTTAATTACCTCTATTTACCCACCCCTGTACTCGTATTTATAATGTGTTAGAATCAATGAAGTGCTCTAGCATTTTGTTGGGCGTCGCCTTCGTCATGGCATCGGCTGGGTTGTCGGCTCCATGTATCCAACGTATTTCGTACAGTTCACGACGTTCATTGATTGTCTAATTGACATAATATCAATCATTAGACGTTTTTCTTTTGTAGTACCCAGTTTTACTAGACACTCGTATAAAGAGTATGAGTCTGTACAGACGACTGTAGGAATTGGCGGCAGATTAAGTTGATTACTGATGATTTTAAGTGTAGAGCTGATCGCAAGTGCCATATCTACACCGGCGACCATTCCATATATTTCAGAAGCCAGCACACTTTGTGTGACTCTCTTTGATTTTGTCGAACTCTAGTGAACCAAATTACCCGTTAGGTTGAACTTGCTTTCAGCTTTGACCTCTTCAATCCCAATTATTATCTGATACCCAATTTGTGAACTAAAATCTTTGTTATTCGCGAAGGAGCCATCAACAAACACAAAAAGTTTTACGCCATTAGTCGTAAAATCTAGTGGTACATGTTTAATCTCTCGATTGGTATTTTTCATTTGCCACTTTAGTCTTTTTTTGAGGGCCAGGACATCCTTCCGTGAGGGATCTTGATGCTGTGCGGCAACAGAGAGGTCGTAGTTCGCTTCTGCTTGACATATGGATGCAATGTATGCTCCACGAGCACGTTGCTGTGCATATGATTGTTGAAAATTTCCGATTTTAAAGTCAACAAGTTCTAGTTTCTTTCCTTGCCCCTTTTGTTTAAGGTCTGATGAAGCCGAATCGTTTGTTAAGCTTAATCTACACCCATTAAAAAGGAGGGGTGTTAGAGTTCGCGGATCATTTGGCCCATGTTTAGTTATGTTTTAGACGAGTGGGTTAGCATCGGATGTCTTCCATTGTTTGGCTTCATGTATTCTGGTGTTGAATTGGGTATCAGAGAAACCCCGGCGTTTTGGAAGTTCTCCCGATGTTTCTCCTTCAATGTGAAAAGATACCTTTAGTAGTTTGAGATGTTATTCCGGATATATAGTAGGGCACTGATTGCTAGATGAGCTTCTTATGCTTAGTTTTCTGTCATCTCGAGACTATAGAATTTAAGTTAGTCACCTTCAGTCTTCAGTGTTTTTCAGCCTTCGGTGTCTCTTAGCCTACAGTATTTGTCAGTCTTCAGTAACTTTCAGCTCTCGGACTTCTTCAGTTTCTAATCTCTTGTCTTTATCTCCGCTCCCTTACTCCGTTATTGGACATTCAGCATTAGCCTTCAGTTACCTTGCAGTTACCCTTTCGGCCCCTTAAGTCTCCATACCTCAGCCTTGCGCTTCCGCGCTTCCGCGCTTCCGATCTTCAGCCTTCAGTCTTCAGCCTTTCACCGTCGAGTCACGTGCGGGTCACTACTCTGACAAGAGGCGATTCAGTTGTAAGTTTTTCTTTTGGTTTTGCCATAAAATTAGCTTCAGTTAGCTTTTAATCTTCATGGATATTGAAGCCAGCATCCGCCAGTATTATAGTATCATCAGTCTGAATACCAACCAAGCCAAAGTTTTTATTATTTTGATTGCTTATGAGAAGGCACGGATCATAGCTTGAGGTGATCATTCCTAATTGATCTCGGTGATCATCAAAATAAGTTGCCCACCAATGCGTGCCCGCTTCTGCAATTCCGTATAATGATTTTATTACTGCCATTACTGTTCCATTTGTGAGAGGCTGGTCTTGAATAACTCAAAGATCTAAAGATTCAATTAATAAACTAAGAAGTGCGTGAATATTATTTACAAGACAAGAACAGTCATATATAGTTATCCCAAGCTGTCCCCACCAAATCCCATCGAACGCCTTAGAACTAGAACGTATAATAAACCATAGAAGATACTGGAATATTCACAATATCCCAGAATGCCATTAAACCATTTCAGTACTCCATAGAAGATTCGTGAATGTTCTCTAATATTTAATAATGATTGTCATAAAGTGGGTACGGCTAGTAACCCAATCAGGTAAGGTGAACGTTGAATAATAATTAGCGATAAAGTAAATTAAACAAAAGTAGCAGTGATAACGGAAAGCGCTAGAGACGGTGATGTAAGCAAGGGCGCTAAGCCCGAGTTAATCACAAGGGTTGTAACCCTGACACCATTGGGTTACAAATTTCTCAGCTCACCTGGTAATTCTGCAAAAATAGTTCGTTGGAGGGTTGATTAATATCTTGCAATGACGGAATAATGGGTCTTGTGGGCGTTATGGGTCTGATAGTAATCATGTGATATTACGTAACGCTTCACGCGTCATGACATACAAACAATTTCTTTAGACAAAGTGAAAGAATAAGATCCATCAACACAACTGCAGAACGTAATATATAGAGATTACGACTTTGCAACGTGTGAAAGCATCCCGATACGCAACCAGAATCCCATTTTTCTGTCAGGAAGATTCATGAATGAGGGAGCCAGGGCTACAATTAGTCTTTGGCTCGCGCGCTGGATAGTAGGAGATCGCGTAAGAACAAGTTCTTTTCTAGGATCGTCGTATGCCTGTATAACAAGCCGCAACTTTTCAAAAGGGGTGGACGTATTTTTTCCTTTAATTTCTTTTACAATTCTTGACTTGAATATCTTTGCATTTTTATTTAAATTGTCTTTCTGGACAAATGTGAAAACGCCGCGTTCAATCAGCCCTTTAATTTCCTGTTGAGTTGAAATTTCAAATGGCTCTCCAGGTATGGAGATTATACCATCTTTTCGGAGCTTTATAGAGAGTTCTATGTCTGATTTCTTTTTGGCAGTCAAATAGGCTCCTGAGTAATTGATGTTTATTTCATTTGCTTTCTTGCTTCAGGTAACAGGAGGTTGGTATTCTGTGGTTTGATTGAGATGTTTGTTTAAGGGAAGCTTCAGGGAATTAGTTGTAGGGTTTTTAGCCTCTGTATAATATGGCTTAACAACTACCGAGCGAAAAGGGGTAGGACCATGAGGCATGTCGATCATGCATGTTTCTCAATTTATTGAAATAAGTTTGTATGGACCTGTCCATCCTTTATTTTGACGATAGACTCGCACAACTGATTGCAGTGGTAAGGCTAATGTTTCTGTCAAAGAAGGGCCATTTCTGATTGACAAAGCGTCATTGACTAATCTCCTAGCCTTTATTTCGCGAATCTCCTTAATTGCCTTTTTTATGCTTTCTGCAAGTTTATTAAAGGTAGGGCTTGAAGGAGATTCTTTGGTCAATCGAGGGTATGCACCAAACACTAAAAGTGTAGGTACAATTCCATCTGGGCCCGCAGAATCGTTAACTGCTTTAACAGCCATCTGTAATATGATATTTCTATCACTCGAACAATCTTTTAATTCATCTTTTGTGGGTTAATAAGCTTGGTCAAACCTCGACGGAGAGAGTATCCGCCATGACGTCATATATTATCACGTGTTCTCATGTGAACGATTCCTCATGTATAACTTATATAGATGATGGAAGACGTAGAAGAGAGATAGAGATATACATATACATTCGAATAACCAACCTGAAATTTGTCGACCCTTGTGATATCACATTGTAAGACCTTCCAACACTGATCAGTGATTGCACAAGGCAATCACAGACTAGCAAGGAAGAAGAGACAGATCAATTCCTGAAGACCTCCCTGGCTTGACCATACTCTCGAGAACGAATTTCTGTGCTACAGCCCTCAACGTAATTCAGACCTCCCTGGCTCGACCATACTCTCTGAAGACACGTAAGGAAGATCAAGGCTTCTGATTCATTTCAAACTTTTGATTAAAGCCAAGATACGCGTCCTACCACGCAACTATCAGTTTTGAACGAATCATCTAATATAATGGCAAACAACACTCCTAAAGTCCCTGCAATTCTTACATGTACCTTAAATGATATCCTAACTGCAGGCGCACTCAATATAAGCCCTGTCGCATGGCAGCAAATCGACCCGAGTCTTTGGTTTACCCCCGTTTCTGATAACCCGACTGAAGTTCACATCACAACGTGGGTTGCACGGCAGTTACAAGACTACACATATGGAAACCTGGTTGGAGATGATTTGTTCTTTGCTTTTCAAGAGGACTTTGCAAGCTGGACGGAGACGAATTTTGATAAGATAAATCAGCCATTTAAGAGAGAACTTAAGCTCCTCCTCCGCAAGCGAGGTATCTATACTGGCAAGAATAATGGTCCTATCGGACGACAACTTGCGAACTTGCTTAAAATAGAGTCATGCCCTGAATGGCCCGTTGATGAGCGTTACCCAAACCCTCATGAAAGATTTGCCACAGGTAAAGCGGAAGCAAAGCAAGATGATACAAAAGTTTTGTTGCAAGGAACTACTTTTCTTGATTCAAACGGCTCTCAACAGAAAGAAAAATTACAAGCATCAGTCACCTCGAAACTTTCCAAAAATGAGCAACCACCTAGGCAATCACAAGTCGGAACGTTAACCATGTAACAGAATCCTTACATCACATTACCACCAGAACCAACTATAAATGAAGATTTAGATCCCCATGTGCTAACCCATTTCGCTAAGCTATGGGATAAAGGAAAAATGTATACAGGTGAGCCGTATGATATACTTGATGACAAGCTCCGAATTTTTCTGAACATTTGCAAATTTTTGAAAATCTGACCTCGTCAATTCCACGCAGCACTTCAAGGATTTTAAAAGGTCGGGCTGAAACTTATTACCTTCATTTCATTGGCCCGGAAGCGAGCTTTTCGTTGGCCTATATGAAACTTCAGGCACATTTCGATACAGAAATCAACCATAATACGTACTACACAGACTGGACTACAACAACTTTTCCTAAAGTTTGTCAAGAAAATAGTGAAAAGTCTTTACAAGAAGTGCTCCAGATATTAATTGACAAGCTTGAACTTTGCCAACGCGCACTTGGTCCAAACTATACTGGAGAAGAAGTGCTACGTACCGCCGTCATTATGGCATGTCGTGGTGTTCCTGAACTTAAGAATGCCTTATTCAAACCAGCAAAATATTGTGAAGAACTTTACTCGGACCTTTGATCATCAATTGAGACCTCTTTGAACGATATCCCTCCACGCCAATTTATGACCGATAATCAGGAGGATAACGACCAATACTATCTTGACCGTCGCTATAACAACAATCGGCAAGGGATGTATAAGAAAAACAACCAAGGGAACTACGATCAGGATGATTCTCGGTGGAACAAATCCAGACAGGAACGCCTTGACAGTAATGCGAGAAGTAATCCAACCTGGAAAAAGAAATGTTTTATTTGTGGTAAAGAGGGGTGTTGGTCTACAAAACATCCAAATGATGAACGTCGTCGAGCAAGAACTCGTTACCTCGCCCATTGTAATTATACAGGTGACAATTCAAACAACTTTGCAACTTACCTTGTCGGCTACGAAGGGCACGAAATGGCTGTTCAACAAGATGAAAACCCTAATGACTTTAAAGATGAAACTTATGCAGCCGAAACAGCATACTATCTAATGAATCAAGCATATCTTCACCAACTTACAGGAACTAACGTCTTTAAAGAGCAAATAGACGCCCCGGCTAACCAATTTTTTATCGAAGACCGTTACTCAAGAACTGTTTTCCAAGGTATTCTACCTGATACTGGCGCTGCCCAAGTTTCAACAGCAGGATTAGAGCAATATCTTGCACTGCAGCGAGTTGAATCATCTGTGCAACTTGACAAATCAACAGCTGGCCGAGCATCAGTCTGTTTTGGCAAAGGATCAATAATCAACTCAATTGGCTCTACAGTGGTTAAGACCCCGATCGGAGAAATAACTTTCCATGTTCTCGATACTCCAACACCATTCTTGTTATGTCTCGCCGACATGGACCGAATGGGTGTATATTTTAATAATATCACGGACGAGATCATCAGAGGAAACACCCGAATCCCGGTAATCCGAAAATGGGGACATCCCTGGTTTTTCCTCAACAGACTCGAAAGCTTTGCAGCGTTTCTTACTGAGATTGAACTTCGTCGATTACACCGCCGGTTTGGCCATCCATCTACGGATCGTCTTTGTCGTTTGTTGAGGAAAGCCGGACATGATGATGTGAACGAAAAATCGCTTGAGACCATGACCAAATTTTGTCACCATTGTCAAATACATAGTCCAGCTCCGAGGCGATTTAAGTTTACCTTGAAAGATGACCGCGAATTCAACCATGAGATCTTTGTTGACGTATTCCATATCATCGAGCGCTATGTGTTGCACGTTATTGGCTCAGCAACTTTGTTTCAAGGTGCCCGATTCCTCAAATCTTTATCAAGCAAAGAAACGTGGGAGACACTCCGTATGTTATGGATTGATACATACCAAGGCCCTCCCGATATCATCACAAATGATGCCGGTACCAACTTTGCTTCTTCAGAGTTTAGGAATAAGGCCAAGATCCTTGGAATCACATGTAAACAAGTGCCAACCGAAGCTCATTGGTCAATAGGAAAGAAAGAACAATATCATGTGTTATGGGCTTTGCCCGTATAGGGGCTGGTCACAGGGACCACCCCAGTAAAAATCGTAATAACGAGGCGCTAATAGGCGAAGGGGGGATCGGCCGGGAGCAGGAAGGTCCGACCCGAGCGGGGTCCAGTGGCAGGGATGAAACGAGCATTTCGGGTTTACATGAAGCCGGTACATTAGGATCGGTGGAGTTGGGCGTTAGGCATCAAGGGACGGGGACAAGGCAACTCCAGGGAATTGGGTAGGGTAAGTTAGCGAGTTTGGGTGACGATATATATTGGGGAGTCCAGCCATAAACTGTAATTTCCTCTTCATTAGAATATTATAAACTATTTTTACGACTTCGACCTTCGTGAATAACTAAGGTCCTCGATTCCTTAACATCATGCTCCTCTTTGCCGTGTTTTCGAGATCCTACATGCTGAGCTATCTAGTACTACAAGTCCAGAAGCAATACTACAAATGGCAATCAAGGCAATTAATGATACTGCTGGACCGGATGGCCTTGTGCCAACACTTTTGGTTTTTGGCGCATATCCTCGGATGACCGTAGATTCACCACCATCTCCGTCAACCTTGAGGCGAATCGAAGCAGTTCATAAAGCCATGAAGGCCCTTCGGAGACTCAACGCCGAACGACAGGTAAATGACGCTCTGAATACTAGAAACGGACCTTCGACTCACGAGATTCTTTCATTGCCTCTACAAAATGTAGGAAATTGGTATGGGTTCTCAGAGGAAGAATACTCTCAAAAAATATAGGCACAATTTCTAGGTACTTGGTAATGTAAAACTTGAATAAATTAAAAAATTATCTCATAGTCTATATGACGGAAATTACATATATATAATGATTTCAACGATACATTTTATCATACTCACTGTTCAGCCGTCGAGCACATCAGACCTGAGCATACGAGGTTGTTCAGACAACCGCACGCGCCCTGGACGTCTCACTTTGCGCACTCCGATTCGTACTCGCTTAAGTAGCCACCTAAGCCCGACCACCAGTAAATTCGGATGAGAATCTTCATCCGACATTGCGAATTGTTTCTCATCGAATTATCCATTCGCAAGTAAGGCGATTGATGCGAAATCCCAACACAAAATGAAGTACGCGTATGGCGTGAGAAAGATGGCTGGCAAGGTCCTTACAAGATTATCGCGACCAACGGCAATGATATAACTCTTGACATGGTCAATGGCCCAGCAACCTTTAGATCTACGGTGGTTCAACCATATTACCGGAACTCCGGCGAACGTGAAAACTTAGAACCTCAAAATCATCTCGAAGATCAATCCACTAATGATTTTCAACCTGAAATTCCGATTATGAAGCCTCAGCCACGCAAAAGAGGCCGTCCCTTGGGCTCAAAGAACAAGTCGAAGAATTTAAGTGCGGCATACTTGACTAAAAAAGAGGAAGATGACTATGCTCTAGCTATCAAGTTGAGAAACGATGGTGTAATCACGTCACCTGAGCCTCCGTTCGAAGAGTCGGATTCAAATGAGATAAATGATCTAATCAGTCGTGGTGTATTCAAATTTGAACTGTTTAACAGCAAGATCTATGGAAACCACCGAATTTTTAACTCACGAATGGTACGTGAGGTTAAAGGCAAGACAACCAAGCCCTATGAAAAGTCTCGCTTGGTAGTACAAGGGTACAACGATCAAGCTAAAAGTACCATCCTGACGCAATTGCCAACCATCCAGCGAATGAGCCAACGTTTGATCCTTGCTCTCGCCCCTTCATTAATGATGAAAGGAATGATCATCGCAATCAGGGATATCACACAGGCTTGCCCTCAATCACATACCAATCTCTCCCGTGTCATCTTAGCAAGCCTGACCTCGGAACTTAAAACAAAGTACCCTGAAGGAACAATTATTTGTGTCGTTAAGCCCCTGTATGGAATTGCAGAAGCAGGTGTTCACTGGTTCTCGACTTACCAAGGTCACCATAGGAAACTGCTAGACATGTCCACTTCGACATTCGATCAATGTCTGCTCATTACAAATGGGGAAGCAGATCAATTTGGTATTGTGGGAATACAGACAGATGATACCCTTATGTTATGCACCAAATCTTTTTCTGTAACAGAGGAGGAGAAACTTACTGAAGCTCAATTCCGAGCAAAACCTAAAGTGATTCTATCGGCCGAAACACCTTTAGACTTCAATGGAGCAAGAATTATCTTTGAAAATAACGCAATTATCTTCAAACAGAAAGGACGGGGACTTAAACTCAACTTGGTTACTAACAAGGTGTTAGATCGAAATCAGAGGTATATTGAGCAACGTGCCCGAGGAGGGTATATTGCTTCCATATGTCAGCCCGAAGCAGCTTTCGATATGTCGGTAGCAGCACAAGCCAAAGATCCGGACGAGGTGGAATACACTGCTTTAAACCGTCGGCTCAAATGGCAAATAGAGAACATACAGCGTGGATTACGTTTCGTTCCAATTAACTTGGCCACGGCTAAGATAATGGTCTTTACGGATGGATCATTTGCTAAAAATAAGGACCTCAGTTCACAACTTGGATTTGTATTGATACTTGCTAATGAGGATCAAATCGGATCTAAGACCAAAGTTCGAGGTAACCTTATTCATTGGAGTTCGACGAAGTGTAAACGAATCACCCGCAGTGTGCTAGCCTCTGAAATCTACGGAATGATCAATGGCTTTGACATTGGTCTTGCAATCGCATCTTCTTTAAAGATGATAACCAAACGTCTTAATCTTCCTGAAATGCCTCTAGTTATATGCACTGATTCTTACTCGTTATACGAGTGCTTGGTAAAGTTGGGTACTACCAAGGAGAAACGCCTAATGTTGATATTATGGCGCTTAGACAGTCTTATGAACGAAGGGAGGTTGTGGAGATTCGATGGATCAATGGGGAAGATAACCCCGCCGATGCTTTGACAAAAGTGTCACCGAATCGTGCCCTAGAACAATTCATCGATAATAACGAATTAACGATTCGAATTGAAGGATCAGTAATAAGACCGTAATATTAGTCAGTAAGCTATGGCAGACGGGAGCTTTCTATTCAATGCTAGTTCATAAAGAAAAGATTGCCCGTGTGGGTTAATAAGCTTGCTCAAACCTCGACGGAGAGAGTATCCGCCATGACGTCATATATTATCACGTGTTCTCATGTGAACGATTCCTCATGTATAACTTATATAGATGATGGAAGACGTAGAAGAGAGATAGAGATATACATATACATTCGAATAACCAACCTGAAATTTGTCGACTCTTGTGATATCACATTGTAAGACCTTCCAACATCTTTAATGATATCAAATGATCTTCGAAGAAGTAAATGATATCTTTCTACTTTTCCCACACTATTGTGAGATTCAACAGGGACAATTTTTACTGTAATTGCCAAGGCATCGACATTCTTTATGAATTCTTGCTATGTAAAGTTCTTTCCAGCATTGGCAACAATTATATCAGGCGGGCCCTGGTAGGTACAGTAACTTACAAAAGTGGTCGAATAAATCACCAAATTTAATACAATTGACCATAACTTTACAACATGATCTTGAAATTAAAATATTATAGTATTTTTTAAATATAAAGTAAGATGTGTATGTGTTACGGGATTGATCTCTTGTTGTGCACTGACTGCGCCAGCGCTACTGTCACGTGTGTGGTTGTATGGTGGTTGCGTAGCAACACAATTGTTTTTATCTATGCTAGTAATTAGCGGAAGGAGCGGGCCTAAGTATTTATATACAGAGTATGCCCATCATTAGTTTTACCATAGTATTCAATAATCAACTGATTTTATACTGGACTTGCTCTGAGGTTTACCTTCACCAATTGATCCCGCGACAGATTATTGAAAACTATCCTAAATTCTATTGCATGAAAATTCAAGCTCCCACATATTCTGATACATCCTCAGTCAGCAGTAACAGCAGTCTTTGTCACAGTTTGGATAAAGATTATTGGATAATCGAGTAAACAAAGGTAGTTTATAATTGCTCTGACTATCTGAGGATGATCTATGGACTAGTTATATATCTATTCTTTAGTTTCTAGAATATTCGTGGTCGTTTAGTGACTTTTCATCATAAGCCCATTGCATCACCGTTCATATCTAGAATATTCTAGATACTTCAACATTAGCCTGTTCGCTTAGTCAGAAGGATTAATTACGTAATTAACTATTACGCAATCAATGTTAACAGGGATTACCCATGGTTTCATTAACCATGTCATAGTGCCTGCGATGACCATCGTAGGCTACAGGGTTTCTATTGGCTAACAAGCCGTCACAAGGCCTCCTCTCGTTCGCCCATTACCCAGTATTTTGCGCGCCAAAGATTCTCACTTTCGTTTTTGACGTTCTCGACGTTTGCGAACTGTCATTTGCTCTGCAGGCCCAACATATGATCCGATACTATCATTCGGAGGCCCATCATTTTTATCGATGGGGCCGTATAAAGCTTCGAAACTGTCCAGAGCTTTTGTATCTTTTAATGATTCTATGGGCTCCCATGTTGGGTTTGCCTCACTAACCCATTTAACTAATGCTTGTCGGTATGTTCCCCGACCACGACGAACCGTTCTAGCCCGTAGAATAGATTCTATTTCAAATTCAGGCTCTTCTAGGTCGTCAATGACAGGTGGGTTTCGGGCATCATCACGTATCTGACTTGGAAATGGATCTGTACCAGCTCGTTTTATCAATTCCACGTGAAAGCGCTTATGTATATTTCCGGGAACGTTTAGCTCTACGGTTAACGCGTCAGGTACGGCCGTTACTTCATATTTTGCATGCTGCCATGCTAGTTTCTTCGACAACTGAGGAGTTTGTATATGGCGCAGATTAAGCCAAACTTTATCACCAACCTTGAACTTCTCAGGTTGTCTCCGGAATTGGTTTCCATTAGTTTCATACCGTTGTTGCGCCGAGGCCATAGCAGCTTGTGCAAAGTCTGTCGCATCCCTTAATCTTCGCACGTATTTCGTGGCAGCAAGTCGCCCTGGATGTCGAGATGGTATTTTATCTGGTGGTTCCACCAAAGGATTTAACTCGTAGCCATGTCGCAGAAAAAATGGACTCATATTTCCGATAGCCGAGTTTGGCCGGGCGTTGAGGGCTAATTGGGCCATTGGCAATAAATCCATCCAATTATTTTGAGCATAACATGAAAAGGCTCTTAGATACTTGAAGATTTCCTGATTTGCTCGCTCACTAGCATTTGATTGAGGGTGGTAAGCTGTTGTTAACCGTTGTGATATTCCTGTTAACTCGCAGAAGGCTTTCCAAAAATGGCTCAGCCAGTCACTACCTCGATCACTAGTTAAGTAACGTGGGAATCCATGGTAACGATAGTATCGATCGATGAATACTTTGGCGCATGTTTCTGAAGTCATTGATTTCGTACCAAACGCAAATATTTCTTTGGACAAACGGTCTGTAATTACCATAATATTCGTACATCCATTTGACGGTGGCATATCGGTCACGAAATCGATTGTAAGTTCATTTCCAAGACGTTCTGGTATAGGTAAGGAACGAAGGAATCCAGCTTTAGCTTCCCGCCAGACAGTTGTTCGTCCACAGACATCACAGTTTCGGACAAATCTTCTGACACAATCTCTTATCTTTGGCCAAAACCATCGCCGTAGAAGGATACCTATCATGGTATCTCTTCCCGGATGTCCTGCAAGATAACTATCGTGGGTACGCTGTAGTATTGCCGTCCGCAGAGGTTCATAGTCTGGAACCCATATCCTGTTCTCCCTACCCCTCAGCACTTTATCTGCAGCCACTGTACATTCGGCTATGTTCACTTTAAATTTTAGGGCGAGATCAGGGGGGAAGCTCCTTTCACCATTTCGGACTGCTTCACGAGCACGTATCCAGTCCTTATCCTTTTCCACTGCGATTGCCCACAGAGATTGCATTTCATCGTCTTCAAATAGTCTTGCTAGTGCAGCAGGGTCTGTCTCTTTATTGTTATTTTGGCCCATTTCCTTTGTATCAATGGGGTTTAGGGAAATATTTGGTAGTAATTGTAACAGCCTTCCTGCATTTCGCTCATCATCAAGTCCCCCTGGTTTATCTTGCTCACGCCTTGATAATGCGTCCGGACGCTCGCTCGAATTTCCAGATCGCCATTTTAGTTCAAAATTAAATTGTTGTAAGACATCATTATACCGAACTTGTCGTTCATTTAAAAGTTTCTTTGATGCAAAATAGTTAAGATTCCTATGGTCACTAAGGATAGTAAAGGGCTTTGATGTTGACCTTAACTCTGCTTGCCACTCTTTAAGGCATGCTACAATTGCGAGCATTTCTTTATCGTGGATTGGGTAGTTGGCCTCTGCACCCGACAACCTTCTGGAAAAGTATGCGATCGGACGAAGTCTCTTTTGATCATCTAATTGAGATAAGCAACCACCGAGTGCGTAGCCTGAGCAATCCGCCTCTAAAACTGTCTCCCGCTCAGGGTCCCATTGGGCCAGTACCGGTGTTGAGGCAAATGTATTCTTCAGATTTTCAAAAGCCAAACTCTCTTCTTTTCCCCAACGCCACGGTGTTTTCTTTTTTGTTAGTTCAATCAACGGAGCTGCAATTTCGGAAAACTTATCTATGAAGCACCGATAGAAATTAGCGAAGCCTAAAAATGAGCGTACGCCTTTAACTGTCTTCGGTGCCTCCCATTCACGAATTGCTTTTATCTTCGCTGGGTCGGCAGTTATGTTTTTGCCCGCTTCGATTATGAAGCCTAGATACTTAACTTTTTACAAAGGAAATCACATTTATCGATGTCAAGGAACAGTCCTGCCTTTTCAAGTTTGCTCAAGATACTGCAAACTGTTTCCCAATGGTTATTCTCGTCACCATCAGTATATACCAGCACATCGTCCATGTATGCTGTGGCATTGATATCTAGATGCTCTTTTAGTTGCTCATTTATGTATCTCTGAAATGTCGCGGTGGCGTTGACTAAACCGAAAGGGGTCACTAGCCATTCAAAAAGCCCGAGCCGGCATCTAAAGGCTGTCATCCATTCGTCACCTTCCTTAATTCGTATACGGTGAAAGGCCGACTTGACATCAAGTTTCGTGAACCATCTTGACTTTGATAATTGACGTAGCGTCTCTTTAAATAAAGGCAATGGATAACGATCAGGAACCGTGATTGCGTTTAATCCACGATAGTCTACGCAAAATCGGAGACCACCATTTGGTTTCTTTGCGAATAAGACTGGTGCAGCTGCAGCCGAGCCGCTTGGTCTGATCCATCCTTTGCTTAGAAGGTCAGTCAACGTCTTCCTCAACACAAGCAATTCTTCTCGCGACATGTTGTAAAGCGGGCCCCACGGTGGTGTTAATGTCCTTCCGTTTTCCTCACGTAAGACGATGGCATGATCAAGCGGTCCTCGACATGGCGGCAGATCATTTGCTCCATTATTGTCTGCAAATAGATGGGCAAATTTCTTGACTTCCTCAGGTAATCGGTCACGAGCATTTTGTACTGAAAGGTCTGGCTTATCGCGCAGGGCTTTACTTATATCTTCGAGCGATGCTCTACAAATAGGGACCGTCTCGATCATCGATGCCATTTTTGTGATCGAAGTGTTTCTTGGGCGTGCCACATGTCTCATTTCCTGGCGCTATCGTTTGACGCTGTAAACTGACCCCCCAGCCTTACGAAGTTCCAGCCTTTGTTCTGTCGAATGAACAACGGCATCTTGGTCTTCAAGCCATTTTTTGCCCAAAATTAGTTGATGTGTACTGTGGGGAACGACATACAACCATAATTTTGGCGTAACAAATCCATCTAGATCCAGCGACACAAAGGTAATTTCTTTTATGATTGGCTTATTTTCTGAAGAGTTCTCTGCAGTTTCTAGAGACCGAGGTGTAATAGAAATGCGCGGCAGATTTAATTTAGCTACTAAGGTATCCTTAATAATACCATAACACAAACATCTATTGTCTACTAAAGATTGCACAATCAGAGTATCGTTTAAAAGGGCATTGACAAGAAATGGATTTGTATTTAAGCTAAAATCTTCACTACAGGCTGCCTTTGGCTCCCAGGTGCGACTAAACCTAGGAGCTTTCAGTTTTCCGAATCGTGATTTTCTTCATCAATAATATACGTGGAAGGGTCAATTTCCGGTAATGTTACAGAATTTACCCTTAAGTTCTTCGGCTTTTTGGCTGGCAGTAAGGGACATCTACTTGTGATACATCCCTGTCTCTCGCATCGGAAACAACGCCTTTCTTGCTTCAACTTTTCAAGCTCTGCTCTTGTCTTCCATTTGGCACGGCGCCGTTCAACACTCGCCGCGTTAATCCCCCCCATGACCGTATCACCTGAATCGTCGAGGTCCCCGGCCTGTGGGCGCCAATTATGATTATTATCTTGGCTGTCCATGATTTTACCCTCAGATGCGTGCTTGTTTGTGTTACTGCGCGAAAATTTTCCGTCTTTCTGGACTTCTGGGAGACTCAAGTTTTGCCAGCTTCCAAATCGAACGTCCACCATCTCTAACCGCTGGGAAACCTTGTTGACTATTTGTATCCATTCGTTGAAATCGTCATCCGGCAGCATGTGGTTACCGGCTAATGCTGTAGTCAATTTTCTATTCAAAGCGCTCTGAAGCATAGATATCTTATTCTCATCCGGCCAGAAATCCCCTCGGGCCTCGGTCAACTTGTTGGACCAGGATGCGAAGAAATCCGACCATCGCTGGTTTTCTTTCATTTTCATTAGGTGTAATTCTGCATTTGCCCGAGAAACTCTTGTTGAGTCCATGTAAATCCTATCCAAAAACTCAATAAAATCCTCAGGGTCTCTAGTTTGATGAACCCCGCCATTTTCGTAAAAAGATCCCGCCTTAGTTCTAGCTGAACCTTTCAGTGAATTATACAACATTAAGAATGCCCGGGAGTTGTCGTATCCAAAAAGGAGCCAATCCATACGAAATGTATCCAAGACTGCGGCACGCCATGCCGGGTACTCTGATCTAATACCATGGAATTCTGGAAGCTTAGTTGGCTTCAAATTGCTCCCCTCATTTGGAGGGGGGTCTTTCTCAATGATAACCCTTCTTGAATCTAAGTCCTTCGTTTGTCTTTCAAGCAATTTGTTGAATTTTAGTTCCAGCTGTCGAAATTGCTCTATCGAAACATTTTGCGAATTTTTCGGGTTAGGTTTTTCAATGTTGGAAGACATTTCTCCTAAGGAACTGCGTATCTGGACAACTGCGTATCTGAACTGCGTAACTGAACTGCGTATCTGAACTGCGTATCTGAACTGCGTATCTAAACTGCGTATCTGAACTGCGTATCTGAATCACTGCGTATCTGAATAAGGGTTCTTTAAAAGATGCCTTCTGAAAATAGCAGAGAGCAATTATATGTCACAGTTTGGATAAAGATTATTGGATAATCGAGTAAACAAAGGTAGTTTATAATTGCTCTGACTATCTGAGGATGATCTATGGACTAGTTATATATCTATTCTTTAGTTTCTAGAATATTCGTGGTCGTTTAGTGACTTTTCATCATAAGCCCATTGCATCACCGTTCATATCTAGAATATTCTAGATACTTCAACATTAGCCTGTTCGCTTAGTCAGAAGGATTAATTACGTAATTAACTATTACGCAATCAATGTTAACAGGGATTACCCATGGTTTCATTAACCATGTCATAGTGCCTGCGATGACCATCGTAGGCTACAGGGTTTCTATTGGCTAACAAGCCGTCACAGTCTTTTGGAAGTCGAATTTTATAACTCTCTTGAACATCTGGACGCAGATTCAATCCCTATTAGCGCGAGTGGCACTTTAATCATGGTCGATACACCCATGAATGATACACAATCTTCCAACTTATTGCAAGGAAATCCAGGAATCCAGATGATCAGAGATGTTGATTTTAGCAGATGGGACGGGGCAGCCCACACATGGCCCACTCACCACCAGCTTCTCCAGGTTCTATGTGAGGTATACTCACCCTTCTTGGTAACGGATATTGCCATCTGCATAAAAATCTATCAAAGTATTCCAGAACCTCAAAGACAACAAATTCAAAATCACTGGATGAAATTGTTGTGATATGAATGTCAGACCCGCTATGCGCATACCCTTGTCTATCTACAGGGATATGGTATATTCATGTACTAGTCCTAGAACAGCGTACAGGGATTACATAGCCCTGCATAGCCGCTATTACGATCATCACTAAGAGCCTAGTGCTACTAGTACAACATGGTAGCATTATAGGACATAGTAGCATTATGGGAGATGGTATCATTATACGATATGGTAGCATAACGGGAGACGTTAGCATAATGGGACAGGATAGGATGTTAGGCTATCGGACATTCTGGTTATATAATGGACTATCCTGAAAATGTAATATGTATATGTATTAGTCCTGTCTACTTTAGGAGTATCATTGATCACACTAATCAAGTTATTCATATCCTCAGTCTCTGAGTATCATCTTCTGCACTTCTCTGTTATCCCTAGCTTATTCACAATTCTATATCTGCTGATAACCGAGTTATAACAGGTTATGAGCCCGGGCTCTTCCACTGCGGCACTTAGTAAGACTCAGTGGTAATCGAAAGGAATATGGGAAACAGAAGCAGACACGTGCTAGGTGAAGGAGTTTCATTCTCGAAATGGAAAAGTAGTTTGCAGGCGAAGCTTGCCAAGCGGAATCTTCTTGGTCACGTTTTTCATGATATCGAAGAAATTGAACCAGCCATTGGTCCTGAAGCACTACCGCCTATGAGTGCTAAGCAGACGCCTCTACAGTACCAGATATTAGTGGCAGAATATCGATCAGAAAGAGCAGCGTGGAAAATAAGCGAAATAGAGGCCAGAAATATTATCATTGATTGATTAAGCGACAGTGTGTGCCCTCAAAATTATGAAAAATATACAGCGAAGCAATTATATGAGAATATAGCAAAGACTAGATCGGAATCGGCAACTGCACCGTACTCATCAGCCCTTGAAACCCTCCTTCAGACAAGGTTCACTGGATCTCCGAACGACTACTGCGATCGTTTCCTAGCTAATTTACATAGCGTAAACAGCGCAGCTGATGCTCTGGCCTCCGATTCCTCAGCTTTAGAGCCAGCCCATTCTGAATATGTTATACTCCCAGGACAGGCTGCTGTACTATTTTCTCTTGGTACCAAAGGAGTAGGATGGTTGGATAATTGGAGGGACACAAAGGCACTCGAAAGCGACAATAAGTTCTCCAGCCTCGAATTTATGATGTCTTGACTCAGAACTGTCGCGGGAAATAGGACCCAATTAACACCTCGGATGACTGCGGCTGCCAAAGTGGAAAAAAATGACAGAAGAGACCCAGATGCTTACTGTACGCTGTGTAGCCATAAGCATAAAAATAAGCAGTGTTTCAGACAGCACCCTGAGTTGGCTAGAGCGCGTCGTGGCTATCAAGGACGAAGAGATTGGAAGGGAAAAGGAAAGGCTCGAGCCCTTGCTGGCGAATGCAATAATAGTGACTCTGATTCTGAAGGGACAGCGATAGCTGCTATGTGCGTATCTGGCTCTAATAAAATTCCTTCACTATATGATACAGGTGCATTGCACCACTTCATACCTTCCAAAAGTGATTTTTTCGGTCTTCGTAAACGCTCAAGACCATTTAAGTTCGACCAAGCAGTAGGCGCAATGTTTTTAAATTATAAAGGCACCGCGCACTTGAAAATCGGATGTTTAAAGCTCAAGCTTCAGGACTGTCTATACTCTCCGAATTCATCCTGTAATATTATCTCTGCTGTAAGACTGCAACGACTCGGGAATATTGTTCCAGATTTTGATAACACGATGCTCGTTCAGAAACAAAAAAGACAACCAGACAAACCTGTTGCACGACTCATTCCAAAAAATGACGTTCTATATATTCATCCAATAGACCCACAAAATCTCACGATGGAATCTAATGCTGTGATAGCGCCAGGAGTAGCTCGAATCCCGAAGACTACGAGCGCACAACGCTGGCATCAACGTCTTGGGCACACGGGCCAAAAGATTTTGAAGAAGACGGCAGACTGTTTGCTTGGACTGGAAGGTATAGATATGAGCGACCTTGGTACATGTGAGACCTGCCACCTTAGCAAAGCTCAGCGTTTTGTCTCCAGGGAGCTCAGACCTACTCCGAATGAGCCACTTGATGAGGTCTTTATTGATACAGTGGGAAAAGTGACATAGTCATTCAACAAGCACCAATATGTTGTCATCATAACAGATGCTAAAACAAGAATGCGGTGGGCGCTGACTACGCAAACAAAGGACCAAATAGCATCAGAGCTAGTCCAATGGATAGAACATCAAGAGCATCAATACGGAAAGCGAGTTCGAATAATTTTTAGAGATGGAGGCTCAGAGTTCACCCGAACCAAGGAGTACTGTGAAAAGCATGGCATACGAACAGATGTTTCAGCACCTTATACACCTGAGCAAAATGGAGCATCAGAGGCTGCAAATAAGGTCATTCTGAGGAAAGCTCGATCGCTACTTATCGACGCCGGTATGCCAGCTATGTACTGGCCATGGGCAGTTCAGCATGCATGCTTTATCACAAATAGACTGTACTGCCTTCGAACTAGCAAGGTGCCTCTCATCAACTTTCTCGAAGGACTAAGACAGCCACACAAGGAACAAATTGACTTTACGAATTTGCCCCGATTTGGTTGTAGAGCATATAAGCTGATCAACACAAAACCAGGAAAATTTGATCCCCGAGCCGAGATGGGCTGGCTTGTTGGATTCCAAAAGAATACGAGTAAAAACTTCCTTGTTTATTACCCTCATTGGACGCCAGCGCATGGATGGAAGTGGATCGAAAGCTGCACTCCCCATGTCACTTTCAATGAGGATGTTGTATTTGGTGATAAATTAGATTCAGTTCGTCGGCAGAAAACAACCAGCTATTGGACTAGGGCGGATTCAATTTTCTCTGAAATTCCATCATCAGCACGAATCCCTAATACATTACCTCCGAAGGAACCTTCAACTCATGCTCATCAAACGCCACAGGAGTTTGAGGGGGAGAGTCAACCAAATTTGCCAACGGAGTCGATGGATGGTCAACCAAATGGCTCGGGCTGTCAGCCGCCGATAGCTTCTCTTACATCTCCAAGAGTAGCACCACAGCTCGACATCCCTCAGATGGAAGTACCTGAATTCCATGAGAATCCAGTCGTGTTGGGGGACACTAACTCAAGTATTCCTAGCTCGCCAACCCTATCAATCCAAAGTCAACATGAAAGTGAGTATTCACAGCGTGAGGACTCTGCCGAATATCCAGAGGTCCCAGATGAATCAACCGACATGCCTCCATCTCAGGATTTAGTTCTCCAGCCAGAGTGCCAAAGTGATTCAAGTTCGCAAGAAGTGACCCCTCACGATTACATCATGACAGGATGGGATCCTCTGCAACCCGTTGCCGGCCAGAAACGCCAACACTCTCCGGAGCCAGATATGATACGGACTAAGCGCGGCAGATATGTAAAGCGAATAGATTACTATCGCCTCCATCATGGGATGGCAGCCTATCAATCAACTGACCCAAGAACGTGGGAAGAAGCTATGACGTGCTCAGAAGCGACACAGTGGATACTAGCAGCAAACGAAGAATTCAACTCGCTAAAAGAGAAAGGAGCAATAAAGATCATTAGACGTAAAGATCTACCAAAAGGCCGTAGTCCCATGAAGTGTAAATGGGTATTCAAGAAGAAGTTTTTAGCAGATGGAAGCATTGAGAAGTGGAAAGCTCGTTGTACCGCTAAGGGTTTCACTCAGAAGTTCGGTATTGATTATAAAGAAACATTTGCGCCAACGCCGAGACCGGAAACTGGAAGAATCATGCTAGTTCTTGCCTATCATCTTGGCTGGCATCGAAGGCAAGAAGATGTGCCTACAGCTTTTTTAAATCCAGATCTAGACATTGATCTTTACATGGAGATGCCAAAAGGATTTGAAAAAGAGGGATGTGTTCTCCAGCTTCGCAAAGGATTGTATGGGCTTAAACAGGCTGCGGCCCTTTGTTATAATGACGCAAAGGCTACTTTAGCTCGACAAGGTCTTCTCCCAACAGTCTCAGACACATGCTTATACACCAATAAAAAGAAGGATTTGTTCGTCTTGATGCATGTCGAAGATTTCCAGGTAATAGGACCTGATGTAAAGAAGATTGATCAGCTTATGCACGCCTTGTATAAAAAGTATAAGCTTAAAGCTGTGAAGACAAATCTGTTCTTAGGGACTCGCATTGAAAATCCGGACAAGACTACACTTAAGCTCTCCCAAGGGCAGTATGCACGAACACTGATCGAGAGACACGGGTTGAAGGATTGCAAGCCTGCGAGCACGCCCATGGAGCGTCTAATGGAGCCTAATAAGACACAATGCTCAACACAATTGATGACAGAGTATAATTCGATAATTGGTGGACTTCAGTACCTCGCAAATAACACAAGGCCTGATATTGCCTTCGCTGTCAATCACTTGGCTCGCTTCCTGGTTAATCCCTCAGATGAACATTTACTGGCAGCTCGTCGAGTACTTCGGTACATTTCCAAGTCGCCTGATCAAGGAATCATTTTCAAAAGAGGAAAGGGTAAACCAGTACTTGAGGCTTACACTGATGCAGATTTTGCGGCCGATCCACTGACAAGTAGGTCAACCTCTGGAATGCTGATCAGACTTGCGTCAGGACTAATAAGTTGGAAGTCTCACCTACAGCGTGAAGTCGTTCTGTCCACGACTGAGGCAGAGTACCTTGCAGCCACAGAGACTTGTCGTCAGTTACAATGGGTAAAATCTTAATTTGAAGAGCTGGAACTAATTGACCAAGTTGAAGGGGCTAAACGGACTAGACTCTACGTTGACAACCAGTCAGCAATTTCACTTATCAAAAACCATGACAACCATCGCCGCTCTAAGCATATCGCCTTAAGAAACTTCTATTGCCGGGAACAACACCAGAATGGCAAAATCGAAGGAGTCTATGTTCCGTCTGCCAATCAATTAGCTGACAGCTTTACTAAAGTCAAGTCACCGGTGATGATACATTAACATTACCCAGATATTAAGCTGGTCACATTCGTAAGTCATACTAAATGTATGCTGTATGATCAGTCGTCATTTGGACAATAAAATTAATATTTAGAAATGGTTATTACCAACAGGGGGAGTGTTGTAATATGAATGTCAGACCCGCTATGCGCATACCCTTGTCTATCTACAGGGATATGGTATATTCATGTACTAGTCCTAGAACAGCGTACAGGAATTACATAGCCCTGCATAGCCGCTATTACAATCATCACTAAGAGCCTAGTGCTACTAGTACAACATGGTAGCATTATAGGACATAGTAGCATTATGGGAGATGGTATCATTATACGATATGGTAGCATAACGGGAGACTGTAGCATAATTGGACAGGATAGGATGTTAGGCTATCGGACATTCTGGTTATATAATGGACTATCCTGAAAATGTAATATGTATATGTATTAGTCCTGTCTACCTTAGGAGTATCATTGATCACACTAATCAAGTTATTCATATCCTCAGTCTCTGAGTATCATCTTCTGCACTTCTCTGTTATCCCTAGCTTATTCACAATTCTATATCTGCTGATAACCGAGTTACAACAGAAATGCGGAGCTGAGCGAAATTATAATTGGAAGGAATTTCTAGTTAAGTGCAACGAAGCATATTTTGACAAAGTTGGCGCTGAAAAAGCAGAACTGAAACTTAACTCCATGAAGCAAGGGGAAGCTCAAATATTTCGTCAGTTTCTACAAGAATGGGAGATTCAATTTGAGTATGTTGGAGGTCATGAATGGCCAGAGAAGCTTAAAGTAAAACAGCTTCGCCGGTCTATTAGCGAGAAGCTTTTAGACAAAATCGATGTCTCAAAGCTGCCCAAGGATAACTACCATGACTGGGTAGAAGAAGTTGCTGAAGCAGCTTCTAATATGGAGATGCGGGACAACTTCCTGCGTAAGAACGAGTCTCAAGTTACTCAGTACACCACACGCAGCCGGGTTTCTCAGTATAATGATACCTCGCCTGGATCAAGTCTTCCGGATAAATCGCAGCCTATATTTCCGGAATCACTGACAGATCAGGACGGGTACGTTACCATGGTAGGGATGAAAATTGATGTTAAGCAGCTATCCGCTTTCCTTGCATCCCTACACTCCAAAGTTAAAGGAAAGGCTAACGGGAAGTTTAGGAATGCGGAACCAAAGCCTTCTGCACCTTGGCAAAGTGACGAGGAGTTTAAGATTCTTCGCGAGAAGGGTGTTTGTATACGATGCGAGAAACCTGGACACATATCAAAATTTTGCCAAAAGTTTGGTCCTCCAAAGCAATCCACCCAAATTAGCAACCTGCAAGAGCTGAATGACTTTCTCAAAGTAAGCAATTCGGGAAAAGATTAACCTCCAGAGAAAGTTGCGACTGGAGGAAAGGAGGGTTGAGAAAAGATGGCGAAACGGATTTTAGTAAAATGCAGCGTTTCATCAGTAGACTGCATGGCAAACCAGTTTTTGTAGATGCAATAATCAATTCGACTTCAGTTCCCGCACTGGTGGATCTGGGTTGCACAATCTACTCTGCTTTAAGTGAAAATCTCGCAAATTGTCTTAATCTCCCGCGCCTAAAAGTTCCCCCGAAGAAACTCAGATTAGCAAAGGATCCGGAAAATGAAGAAAAAATCATCGTAGACGAAATTTGTTGGGCAGATGTTGACTTAGATGGCAGTTGTTCCAGAATTTGTGGATACGTGATCGCTGGACTAGCCCATGATCTTATTCTTGGAGAGCCATGGATGAGGCACAATGACGTTGTCTATAAAGCTCGAGATCGGGTACTGTGGTTGGAAAAAGAGTGTCATGTTATCCGCACGCACAGTTCAGCTTCCCCTATGATTGAAGTTGCTATGATTTGTCACACGGCTATGTCAGCTTATCTCAAAAGCTCAGAACGGGAGCAACATCAAGCGCTTGAACCAAGCGGAAATCAGATTTCAGTGTATGCAGCATCAATCCATTGTATAAACAAGATGTTAGCCCCAAAAAAGCAATTTACTCGACAAGAAATTATAGAAAAGCTTCCGGAACAATTGCGCCCTTACTACCAGGCATTTGAGGCTGACAAAAACGATCAAAGTGACCTGCCCCCTCATCGACCAGGAGTGGACCTAGCTATAGAAATTTTAAAAGACAAGCAGGGCCGAGTCAAAGATCTCCCACAAGGGCCCTTGTACGGAATGTCGCGTGACGAATTGCTTTGCCTGAGAAAAGAAATAATGCAGCTACTCGACCGTAATTGGATCAGAGCCAGCAGTTCGCCAGGTGGGGCTCCAGTCCTATTTGTTAAAAGACCAGGGGGAGGTCTGCGCTTTTGCGTTGACTACCGATCTCTAAACGCTATCATAGAAAAAGATAGGTATCCTCTTCCTTTGGTGAAAGAAACATTTAGGGCAATCTCTCAGACTCGTTGGTTTACAAAGATTGATGTCAGCGCAGCATTCCACCGACTCCGAATCAAGAAGGGAGATGAATGGAAAACAGCATTTCAGACGCGCTTGGGTAAATTCGAGTGGTTAGTGATGCCTTTTGGTTTGACCGGAGCTACTGCTGCGTGGCAACGATAGATCAATAGCCTCCGACAAGGTTACCTAGATGAATTTTGCACAGCCTACTTAGATGATGTGCTTATCTGGAGTGATGGATCTCGGGAGGATTATCTGAAAAAAGTTGAAAAGATATTGAAGCGACTAGAAAACGCAGAGCTAAAGCTAGATTTAAAGAGGTGTGACTTTGCAGTCAAGCAGGTGAAGTATCTCGGATTTGTTGTCACAGCAGGAAAAGGAATTTCTGTCGATCCTAAAAAAATCGAAGCCATAAAAAAATGGGAGCTTCCTCAAACCCAAACAGGAGTGCGTAGCTTCTTAGGCTTCGCCAATTTCTACCGAGATTTCATCGATGAATTTGCTAGCTTGAGTGCCCCTCTTCAACGATACACCCGAAAAGAATTCTCAGGAAGAAGAAAACTTCAGCTGGATCAACAGGCCCGCCAGGCATTTGAAAAACTAAAAATTTATTTTATATCAGCACCCATACTTGCACTACTTGACCCCGAACGTAAAACAGTGCTAGAAACGGATTGTTCTGGATGGGCAATGGGTGCCTGCCTTTCTCGATGGGATTCTGAAGGCAAGTTGCGGCCAGTCGGATACTTTTCTAAAAAACTTTCGCCAGCTAAATGCAACTATGACATTCATGACAAAGAATTACTGGCCATTGTGCGAGCCGTAGAGTTTTGGAGATCAGAATTAATGTCGCTGAGATACCAAATTGAAATACTCACTGATTACAAAAACCTGCAGTATTTTACGAGTAAGTAGAGGTTATCAGAAAGACAGGTAAGGTGAAAGTCTCTGCTCGATGATCTCCCTGGAATAAAATTGAGCTATCGACTAGGAAAAGACGCCGCAAGACCTGACGCATAATCGAGATTAGAACAAGATACTCCAGGAGATCCTAATGACTCTCGACTGCTTCATTGCCAAATTAAACTCATAGAAGACGATTGGGTAGTCACTGATCAAACCGCAGTCAATAATTTAGGAGTTAAACTATCAATTCTAATGCACCATTCGAAGATCCAGACCTAGCGCACCTTCGGGATGAGGGTGTCCAAGCAGATGGGGAATTCTGTGACATTAGAAAGGCCTTAGTGCAGGAAGAGAAATGCTTTCCACCTTTAATCACATCTAAAATTTCTGTTTCCGAGTGTTCAATTGACAGTGATGGCTTCACTAAGTGGAGAGATCGTCTGATAATCCCTAGATAAGAGCCATTGCAAACAGCTCTAATCCATAGAGCACATGATTCCTCGACAACAGGACATCCCGGACGCGATGCCACATTGAGTGTCTTAAATCGCGATTTTTACTGGCCGCGAATGAGCCATATGGTACGTCAATTTGTGCGCAACTGTGACACCTGTGGCCGAATGCACATCTGGAAAGATAAAAGACGTGGATTCCTGAAACTGTTACCTGTCCCAGAACGTTTCCATCAAGAAATATCCATCGATTTTATGACGGATTTACCCGCCACTAAAAACCAGCCACGTTACTTAATGGTAATAACAGATAGATTAAGCAAAGAAATTATTCTGGAGGCAATGGATACAATGGCTGCTGAATCATTTTTTTTAAATCATTTTGTATTCAGCCTAATAGCTATGACAAGTGATCTAAAAAAAAAAATACAAAAATATAACAAATTTCCCCAAGCATAGGTCATGATAGCTCATAACTTTATTAGTGACCTTTCCAAACTCCCATATAATTTCCACAAATAAATTCATACAAACATTGAAATCCCACTTCAACTATACCCAACCTCTTCATCCTGCTCCTTTGACATTAAATTTGGTTTTGTATTTATTTGTTTATCAAATAATTGTTTATCAAATAATTGTTTATCAAATAATTGTTTATCAAATAATTGTTTATCAAATAATTGTTTATCAAATAATTGTTTATCAAATAATTGTTTATCAAATAATTGTTTATCAAATAATTGTTTATCAAATAATTGTTTATCAAATAATTGTTTATCAAATAATTGTTTATCAAATAATTGTTTATCAAATAATTGTTTATCAAATAATTGTTTATCAAATAATTGTTTATCAAATAATTGTTTATCAAATAATTGTTTATCAAATAATTGTTTATCAAATAATTGTTTATTATTTGTTGTTGCTTTATTTTGTAACGGTCTTAAAGTAATTGTTATTCACAAACTAATCAGAGCTATATACTAGAATTTCTTAAAGTGAAGAGGAAAGTAATCAAAGAAATTTCTCTCTTATTTATCTACATTTCGAGAATCTTGTTTCTCTTGATGACCAAATCGAATGAAATAAAATCTCCCTGTCCAAACTTATGACTCCTTCCCTCATCTCCTTCTATTTCCATTGCCATCATTACATTATATTAAACCATAATGGAGCTTAGATTAGTCGTTCATGGAGTACCTAATTTCAAGCATAATGGAGTCTTCTTCCAGGATGTTGTATGACTCGGTTAAGGTTGTCAATTTGTTTTGTTTATATTCCTGGATAAGATGATGTTGCTAGGTTCCGCTCTCGGCCCATTATTAATAAAATTAACAATAAGTATTATGCATAATTAGCTCGGCTAATTAATTTTTATGTGGTTAGGCATTAGCCTAACTAGGGTCAGGCTTAAGCCCTGTGACATATTTATTTATTTTATTTTTGTAATAAATGTTGATCAAGTTTGAATCTGATGTTTTTCCAGGGTTAAACATTTCAATATCTTAAGTAATCTTAGCAGCTTCTCCCTGCCAACATTAGTATTAAATAGTATTTGCAAATTAAGAGGCTCTGATCCTTCATATGTCATTTTCCTATCTGCTGAGAATTGGGGGCAGTGTAACAGCAGATGTTGCATGGTCTGCTTCTTCCTGTAACAGAAGTTGCACATGTCACTGCTCACGTTTCCAATCAGCTTAAGATAGGCCAGGGTGTTGCCAATCTCTTTTCTTGCCTGGAAATATGAGGACTGAGTTCCCCTAGAGTATTTTTGAATTTTAATAGATTTAAATTTGAAAATTGGGGTAGACTGCCTTGTAGAAATCCTATAAAACCTTCCTAGACCAACAGCCTTCCTACCCTCTTCCTCTCTAAGCACTTGATTGGTCCAGTCAGAGGTCCAGGTTAATAATATTCTTTTTCTAATTTCTTCTTTTAGAAAGGAATGTGAAGAAAATTGATCCCTGCTGAGAGCATCTTGCCCCAAACCTTTCCTTGCCAGGTTGTCAGCAAGTTCATTGCCTTGGATTCCTTGATGTCCTGGACACCAGTACAGCTGGACTTCCAATTTGCAGCACAGAGACCTGATTTTGAAGGAATAAAAATTTGTAGCTGTGGTAATTCTCTGCAATGCTATTTGACTATCAGAAAAAATGTAACATTGAGCATTTGGTTTTACAGAAATAAGGTGTTTGAGTGCTTTATAAATTGCAAAAGTCTCGGCATCAGCAATGCCAATGTTCTTTCCTAGAAAGAATGAGAGACATTTGAGCTCCCTTGTGTAGGGAAGGTACATGGCTATGCCTATACCACAACCCTTGTCCTTGACTAAGGGGCCATCTGTATAGATTATGTAAAATGAGGAGGGAATGTAATGAAATAACGAAAGGTGTTCTTCTTTTGCTTTTGTTTTGTCAGAACAACTAATGGATACAGAAATGTTCTCTGTCCTCCAAGGAGGCATCCACTTGGCATTGAGAGGCTCCAAGTTTGGCAACTTTGAACTTGGTTTGAGTGTGCTGGTTATCCTTTGTAGTTGGCCACTTGGTTTATCCTTTAAGAAAGCGAGCATGCCTATGTCAGTCTTTTCAGTAGGAATTGCAAGCTCATCAGTAAGATTAGATGAAAGAGTAAGATATAAAGGGTGATTAGTTTGAAATTTGAAGATTCTCATTGCAAAAAATGAAGCTAACTTATAATGTCTGACTCTAGTTGGAAGCAGGGCTGCCTCAACTTCCATGGCCTTGCTTGGACTAGCTCTGTAGTCGGTCCGCTTGTATTAGCAAGTTTCAGTATAATTGAAACACCCTGCAGGACCAGGCCGTGCACAATTCACTATCTATGTAATGTCTGTGCACGCCTATGCACAACATACTCTCATGATAGGGTATTGTTCGTTGATCCGCTTCTTATAGGGTACAGGGGTTAAAGCGGGGATAAAGTGGAGATAAAGTGGTGATATTCCAGGTTACCTCACGATAGATCCACAGTATCCCTGTTAGCTTCAAATTTTAAAATCTTATGGCCTAAGGCATAAGAGATATGCATCTGTATATGAAGTCCAACGCCCATCTTCATGCCTGCACCTTTCTTCACTCGCGCACACCTGAGGTCGTTTCGTTTAAATCATTGTCAGCTATTTACTATTATTTTGCTCAACGGCATACTTTTATTTCATTCATCTATCTAATTTTTACTTCATGTGAGTGCATCTGAACCTTAAGTCAACTACTTTAGAAGATTTTAATTTACTGTACTAGATTGCCGCAAAGATGGATTCACCTCAACAACCTTCTCCATCATCAGCATCTCCTACTTATGCAAAACGCCTAACACAAACTCAACGTATCCAAGTAAGTCTGAAATCTACAAATTGATAAGGTTAAGAGAGTAACATGTGCAGGTTAGAACCTTGGCCAGTGAGGGACACAGTTACGTCAAAATCTCTCAACGCCTTGGGATTACATGGCGACAGGTACAATACACCATGAGCGTTGAAAATACCGAGCCTCAGTACTCCAGTGGTAGGCCACCTATTCTAAGTAGTTCCCAGGTCGATGAAATAGAATTTTTCGTCTGTTTATCATCGGAAAATCGTCGGATGTCATTTTTCCAACTTGCACATTTTATATTTCGGCACTTTGGTGTGAGCGAGAATGTGATCCGACGTGAACTGGCAAAGAGGGGATATGCACGCAGGATTGCACGATTAAAACCTCCTATCTCTTCAGTCAACAAACTGAAGAGATATGAGTTTGCCAGAATACATCTCCACTGGCGGAAGGAACATTGGATGAGAGTCCTCTGGTCCGACGAGACTTGGGCTATGAATGGTCGGCAAAGTGATCGTTGGGTCACAAGAAAGGTCAGTAGTCCCTTAAAGGCTCCTAAGATTTAGAGTTCCCTTGAGCTAAGTTTAAGTCAAAGATTGGGGAAGAGTACGAAGATACCTGTGTCCTAGCCAAGACGCGGAGGAGAGTTGGGTGGATGTTCTGGGGATCTTTCTTTGGACGACAGAAGGGGCCTTGCCTGATTTGGGAGAAGGAGTGGGGCCATATCACTGCGGCCAGTTACTGCGAGAGGATAGTGCCTCTCATAGAGAGTGCGGTCTTTCGGGAACCAGGACTAGATGTGATGCAGGACAACGCCCTTCCTCACAAGTCGAGGCAAACTATGCGTGAGTTTGAAAGGAGGAATATTTCTCTAATGGAGTGGCCGCCATATTCTCCTGATTTAAATCCGATAGAAACTTTGTGGAGTTATATGAAAGCGTACATAGAGCGTCTTTATCCAGCGTTGGATCAAGGGGGGCAGCGGAGTCAAGGGCATCTTCGTCAAATAGTGAACGAGGCGTGGGATCTGGGGTTTAATGGGGATGACTTGGAGAAACTGATAGATTCGATGCCCCGAAGAATCAGAGCCGTTTACGAAGCTGAAGGCGGATATGTAAATTATTAGCTAGATAGAAGTATAATTTATTTATGAAATGTATTAATGAATTAAAAAGTGAATAGAGGGCTATAATGGACCAAAAAAGCAAAACCAACGAATATTTCGTTGTGAAATTTTTGCCATACAAATTTAAAGTTTAGGTGGGGAGATCTACTTATCGTCATGCTAATTCAAGTTAGTAAAAGCCTATATACCCTGTAAAAGTCGAATTTTAGCGCCTATACACGATTAATACCGTAGTATCAGAGTAGGCTACAGGCATAAACCAGCTTACCAGCTGCTACATAATTGTTGCTATTGTAGTTGTTGTTTTCATTTCTAATGCTAATGCTTGTTTAGATACACTTCTCAATCACGTGAATAAATTCCCATAAACCCAATGTCATAACTCTAATGAAATAATGCATAACTCCAACTATGTTACACATAGTTGGTATCTGTTGAAGGTTAAAGGTACAGAGCATATCACGTGCTAGTCGGATGACGCGGTATACGGAAGGAATGGTGATGAACAAGTAAGCGCCAGACTAACGCGTGTACTATAAAACGACTCGCGGACGCGCACAGTAGAGATTAAGTCAATTAATTCAATCCTATGATTCAGCTCTCAATACATAGCTTCTGTTCCCTCTATTGTAACTCATTCTTACATGCATATTAGGGCTCTCGTTTTAATAGGTTATGAAGTCCGGATGCACATGTATTGAATTGTTATCAACTTTGAATTATTACTGACTGCAGAGACCGTGACTTGGTCAATCTCTGTGCTGCTTCTCCGTTACAGTGAAAGTATAAGAAGCGAGCCAAAGCGACCTTTCCTCCGGTGCAGCGAAAGCACAAGGAAAGGATACAGAAAGTTCAAACAACACGACATGACACGACACAAACAACTCACAATCTTATAATTTCTACATTTATTCCCATTATCTTACTGATCATACAAGTCCGTTTTCACTTGTAAGATCCAATCATGGGTGAATCAAGCGAGAGTCTTTGGGGAATCCCGGTCCTAAATGGCGAGAACTACGACTCTTGGTTCCGACGGTATAAAGTAAAACTTCGCGGTAAAGGGGTTTACTATGTTGTTGAGCAGCCAATGGCAACTGCGTGTGCCATAGCTTCTGTTCAAGAGATAAAGGAAGGACTTGAGAAGGTTGACCTTGACAGTGTATCGCCCAAGATTTCTCCTATTGATAAGGTTGTTTTAAACATCAAAAAAAGGGCACAGTATCTTCGGGATGAAGCGACGGCAATTGATCTTCTATTCAGATCACTAACCCAAGACGATCAGGCACTGTACGACGAGTATGATTCAGCTTATTCGCTATGGTCATACCTTCAAAGTAAGTATCGACAAACTGATCCTTCAACAGCAAACGAATACATGACAAACATCCAGTTGTTCAAATTGGAAGACATGACCATTGTGGAAGCTTGGGACAAATTGAAAGACTACCGTCGAAAGTTGTGTGCTGCCGACAGTGGCCAAAAAGACACCTACCGAGATCCAGTCTTGCTACTGATCTTGATACGTGCTTTGCCAAAGGATTACACGGCAACCATCGACACAATAGACGCTCAAACCGGTCTTTCTGTTGAGGAAAAATTAAAGCGGCTGCAGCTCAAAGAAACTCGGATGGCGACCGAGGCCAGAAATGAAGGGGCATTTGCCGGATCCTTCAAATCTCGTGGCGGACGAAAACCAGCATCCCACCAACACATGCTATCAGATGACAGTGACAAGCCTGGTTTCTCTCAACCATGCTACATCTGTAAAAAGAACATTTCGTCAAGGCTTGTCCATTTATGGATATAGCCAGAACTGCAGTCCGCGATCATATTTGTAGGATAAAATCTGACCAGGAAAGGAGTGCCGTGAATCGACATGCACAGACCCGGCCCCGTTCACCAACTCGGCCTAAATCAATCATCAAGCAGTCAAAGAAGGTTGATTTTAAAGGAAAGGGCAAGGCATATGAAGCCTCGATACTGACAGATTCAGACGATAATTTTGATTTTTCAAGTGATGACTTGGAAAATTGCGAGCATGCCCAAATTTCACGTGCTCTAATCAGTAAGGTCTCTCCTTCCACCTGGGCCAGTGATACTGGTGCATCTACCCATATGTCTGACCAACCATCTCTATTCAGGTCCTTAACTTCAATTCCTCGCCGTACGATTATGGTTGGTGGCGGAAAGCTCTTTGCATACTTCAAGGGCTCTGTCAAGCTTGCTTGCGACGACGGGTCATCTATGATATTACATGATGTTCTCTTAGTCCCTAAATTAGGCATTAACTTGATGTCTGGGAGGCAAGTTTGTCGAAGTAGTGGCCTAAAAGGTGCCTTCAATCAAAATCGGATGTATTTTAAAAAGGGACAGAAAGTCCTTATCACCGCTACAATGCAAAATGGCCTGTATATAGTTTCACACATATCGAAAGCGTTGAAATGCGTCCAATCTTGTGCTTTTAATGCCGCTCCTGACGCCATGGATGTTTCTTCCGATAATGCTGACCTAGTGAAAGAGAATACACTATCAACAAGTGAGAAGGACCGATATATGCTGTATCATCAACGTTTTTCTCATTTGGGACCTCAAAAGCTCAAGACACTTCATCATGTAACCAATCTCTCTCGGCCCATCAAAGTACCATCGTCTCTTGAAGAGCGCATTTGTGAGGTATGCTTACTGACAAAAATGAGAAATAAAACTTCCAAAGAATTGGCAAAATGGAAAACTGAAAAACTCGCCTTAATTTATCTAGATATCGCCGGTCCCTTTCCATTATCTTTACGTGGAAACAGGTGGTTTATATCTATTCTGGATAGTTGTACGAGGAAACTTTGGGTCATATGCTGCAAAACTAAGGATGAAAGTATTCTCACGCTAGATCAATGGAAGCTCAGAGTTGAATTTCAGACTGGAGAGAAGATAAAAGCAGTCCGCTCTGATAATGCAGGCGAACTTCTTAAGGTGATTACTAAATGGAAATTAGAGCAAGGTACCCAAATGGAACCGACAACAATCGCCACGTCAAATCAGAACGGCCCTGCGGAACGTAATATCCAAAGCTGTGAGAATGGTATGAGAGCATTACTCAAAGATTCGGATCTTCCTTTGGAATTCTGGGACGAAGCTGTAGAGACTGACGTGTATATTCGAAATCGTACACAAACCGGACCACTTGTCGACGGCGTACAAATAAGTCCGGAAGAAGCTTTCACTGGTATAAGACCAGATATCAAGCATATTGCTGTTTGGGGAAGCAAATGCATATCTTACATAAATCCAGATACCATTGCAAAAGGACAAAGGACAGACAAGCTCGTTGATCGTGGACGAGTTGGTGTATTTATGGGATATAGCGAGACAACAAACAAACAGCTCCGAGTCTACAACCCAGAACTTGGCTACACGTCACGAACAAGTCGGCTCACTGTTATGGAACATATAAAGGGAGGAACTGTTGACTTGAGGTTAAGAAATTGTGCTTCGGGTCCAAATGGAACTAAAAACGAATTTGACGATCGGAAACCACGTGGAAGGCCGAGAAAAGATGCTGATACAGCCCCTCCCATCATTTCTAGGCAACGGTGCCCTGGGGACATTTCGAATCTACCAATAATAACAGATATAGGGAAATTACCCGAAAAGACACCTACCCTAAATTCGCCTGCAATGGAACAGTTTTCTCCAACGTCACAAGAACAACAAACATCATACCAAGAAGCTTCGGACGAAGAAAATAGTCCTAAACAAATATTTCCTGAAAAGTCTTTGGACGAAGAAAATAGTCCTAAGCAAATATCTCCTGAAAATTCTCTAGACGAAGAAAATAGTCCTAAGCAAATATCTCCTGAAAAGTCTCTGGACGAAGAAAATAGTCCCGAGCAAACACCTAATCAAAACGCTCTGGGTGAAGAAAATAGCCCTGAACTAACATCTCGCCAAAACGCTCCAGACGTAGAAAACAGTACGGAGCTAAAAGATATTATTCCGGGTCAAAAGACATCTAACCCTTCAAAAGTGTCTAAATTTGCAATCTCAGGCCTAAAGAAAACCAATCGTCAAGATTACGCCACCAAGCCCAAGCGAAGGATTATCAATGAGGATTTTGTTCCAGATGATGAAATCCGTAATCGGAAAAGACGATGTAACCAGCCTGAGCGACCGCGTTATTTAACTAGGTCCAAGCGAAGAAGAGATTTTAGTGATGTCTCTCCAGAAGAGGAAGAGCGTTATCAAAAAATTGCTAGAGCATTTGCTGCAAGAATACTTGATATAAATCAATTGGATGATAAATTAGAGCATTCGTTTCCTGCTGGAGCAATTGCTTGTGTACGAATTCCGAAAACTTACGCCGAGGCCATTAGTGATGCAACATACAGTAAAGAATGGAAAGCAGCAATGTTGCAAGAAATAATAAGTCTAGGTGAAAATGGGACATAAGAAGAGGTAGTCCCACCAAAGGGCGCAAATTTAGTTTCGACAAAGTGGGTATATACGGTTAAGCTCAATGCTGATGGTACTATTGAACGATTTAAAGCTAGACTTGTTGCTCGTGGATTCAGTCAGGTTCATGGTAAGGATTATACCGAGACTTTTGCTCCAACAGTCCGAATGGATACTCTTCGCCTATTTCTCGCGAGAGTTGCCAAGGAAGACCTGGAATGCCATCATTTTGACATTAAAAATGCATTCACTGAGTCACATCTTAAGGAAGAGATATATCTTTCAGCGCCGAAAGGTATCCCGGTAAAGAAGGGACATGCATTAAAGGCTTTACGTAGCCTGTATGGCCTTAAACAAGCAGCAAGAGACTGGAATTTACTTTGTAAAGCTAACCTTAAACGTTGGGGGCTTGTTCAAAGTCTTGCTGATCCCTGTCTATTCACCCACGAAGAGCGACACATCCAGCTCCTAGTTTATGTCGATGATATAGCTGCAGCGGCAACTAAGACCGAAGACCTGCTGTGGTTTTTTAACAAGCTCTCATCTAGATTTAATGCCAAGAACCTGGGGGAGATTGAGAAGATCCTTGGAATGAGAGTCACGAGAGATCGTGCAAACCGCACTATTTTCCTTGATCAAGAACAGTATCTTAGGGCTGTGCTAGAGAGATTTGGGATGACAGCAAGTAAGTATAAGTTGAAGAAAATTCCAGCGGCTGACTACGAAGCTCTCCGTCCTGCAAATGCTGAAGATAGAAGAATCGATACTTCTGAGTATCAACAAGGAATAGGAAGCTTGATGTTTGCAATGGTACTAACAAGGCCCGACATAGCATTTGTTCTAGGAAAACTATCTCAATTTATGAGTGATCCAGCAGAGCACCACGGCCATGCCTTAAAGGAACTTTTCCGTTACTTGCGATCAACCGTATCCCAGAAACTTCGCTTTGGTCCTGGGGGAGAATATAATCACTTTGTAGTATATTCTGACGCCGATTGGGCGAGCGACAAATCAGACCGAAAGAGTGTGTCCGGAAGTGTGGCAATTTTTTATGGTGGTCCAATATCCTGGTTTAGCAAGAAACAGAGATCAGTGGCTACTTCAAGCTGTGAGTCTGAATACATGGCACTTTCAGCTTGCGCAAAGCAAGGGCAATGGGTTGCTCAGGTCTTTCGAGACCTGAGCTGCTCTCACTACATTGGAAACGACCCCGGGCTAGTACAAGTACTAGGTGACAATCAAGGTGCACTCGCACTCGTCAAAAACCCCCACTTGCACGAAAGGTCTAAGCATATCAATGTTTGTCATCATCACATAAGAGATTTGTTTGAACGAAGAAAGCTTGACGTAACTTATATTCCGACTGCTGATATGGTGGCAGATGGAATGACAAAGCCGTTGATGAGAATAAAATTTGAGAGGTTCAAATCGCAATTGGATGTAGTCGACTAAAGTCAAATAGAGCACCGAGACAAGCTCTGTGGGGGAGTGTTGAAGGTTAAAGGTACAGAGCATATCACGTGCTAGTCGGATGACGCGGTATACGGAAGGAATGGTGATGAACGAGTAAGCGCCAGACTAACGCGTGTACTATAAAACGACTTGCGGACGCGCACAGTAGAGATTAAGTCAATTAATTCAATCCTATGATTCAGTTCTCAATACATAGCTTCCGTTCCCTCTATTGTAACTCATTCTTACATGCATATTAGGGCTCTGGTTTTAATAGTATCTAGATATTGCTAGTATAGTGATATATCAACAATCCCTTAAAGCCCGCCGGACAGTCTGAGCGGAAACTTGATCTTCTCTTTCTAAATTTACTAGTTTGGACGCTCCTACTGCCTTCTTAGCGCTCCCATTTACCATTAAGCGGGCGATTTCTCGCTTGTCTCTAGCTGATAGTTTTTGTGGCCGTCCATTCTTTAATTTCGGTGCTTCCTTCACTATCATCTTTCGGTATTTTACAACAGTGGCCTGACTGAGTCCTAATATTGCTGAAATTTCATTCGTTAATTTCCCTTCATGGACTATTTTTGTAATAGATGTTATTTGGTCGGGAGATATCTTTTTCATATTTTTTAAAGAAAAGATTACTTTGATAAAAATCCCAAATAACCTCGTTCAGGGTAGAAGTATTTTCAAAATATAGGTATGAATCAATTGATTAAATAATATTGATACTGGAGGCTGAATGTGTTATAATCTTAGTTTCTCAACAAATGGTGTTGGTGTGTAGCTTCAAATGATCAAGGTGACACAACCCTGGCTATTGACCACTAATGTGGAGACAATTAGTTATTTGAACTACAGCACGGTCAAACAGGATGTATATATAGAGTAGCTGTTAGTCATACCTAAGCAATAATCATTAACTTTCATCTTACCATCTCTGTTCCAAACATCCATTCACTTCGTGACCATTACACATGCTCTAAGTCTCCATCCTGTGACATTGGCTCGCTTGTGATTAACCACAGCGCTTAACTTATAATAGAATGATTCCTATAAATACAATTAATCTGACTTTTATATTTCCTTTTTACATGATGCTCGGAGTTCTTTTACGCCTTAGTTCAAACTCTATCTTTTCCAATCGATTGAATTCCATTGAGATTCAAATTACGCTACAGATGCACTTATCACCTCACCGATCGATTCGATTGTATTTCAAATAACGCTACTTCTGTAGCTTTTACCTAATTGACAGGTCGTATCTTCACCATTCATCTATATATTAGCTCAGAAATCGGTGGATTCATTTTCCATGGTTGTTTAAAGGTACAGATAATAAGAAATTACCGAATGCAAGAGAAAATATGTTGTGGATTGGATGGCTAGTTGGGAAAAGATCTTTGAGTTCTTGTATCAAAATGATGCTTCCAAAACTGGTCGAGTAATTGAGAACGACAAGACCACAATAGAATAATCAATTCTCTTTTTTTTTACTTCAAAATTGTCTCAGCGATAGTAAAGTAATTAAATTTTCATATAATGCTGTAATATTTTCATTTCAAGATCATGTTGTAAAGTTATGGTCAAATGTATTAGATTTGGTGATTTATTCGACCACTTTTGTAAGCTACTATATCTATCTAGCAGTGACGCAAAGCATCCTAGGCTAAATTTGCTGTCATGTCTTTTAAAAATCGGGCAGCTTGAAAAGCGGTTGCTTCATCGACAACCTGTAGGACTGGTTGTCCATCCAGGTAAAGCACGTCAATAACTACTGAGTAGTTGAAATCGTAATCATCTTTTTACGTGAAGCGAAATCTGCCTGGTGATTTTGCGTCCATTTGGCAATGATGGCATACTTTTTTCAGAAGTTCAATATCTTGATGGCTTGCTCTCTCAAGATTTCGGTATAATCTATCAAATGCAAGGTGACCAAATCTGCGATGGATTTGTCGTAATTCAGATTCAGTCAAGTAGCCATGTACAATTGTTTCTTAAATTTGATGTCCAAGAAGAAGCCATGGATGCCCCCATTTTCGGACGATGGGTACTTTCTTGGAGCCTTGGATCATGAAATTTTGTAGATTATCAATAATAACACTGAGCTTGTCCATATCTTCCAGACATAGAAGGAATGGGGTACTTACTGGGACAACATGGAAGGTAATTATCCCAATTAGTGTAGGGACATTGATAGACCCAATTGAGCTACTTTTACAGAGTCTGAATTTGATTGTATGTTCACCTGCTCCATTTATATTAATTTAAAGCTTAGGTAAATGGCTCTGAAGTGCAATAAACTGAGGCTCTCCTACTGTAGAGACACCAGCAGCTCTTGCATCTGGTAAAATTCCGTGAAATTTTTCCGAGGAATATCAGTTGATCATAAAAACAGTATTTTCGGTGGATATTTTATTATTGGTCTGAATGTGTTTTGTTGGGTTAAATGAGTCGGTACTTTCTTGTTGTTCAAATATATCTTCCTTCGTAAGACAGTGGAAGACTGATTGGTCGTTAAGTATTGAGAAGACTTCTGGACTGTTGATAATGCCTGCAATTTCTGTCGCAAAATTTTCATAGTCACCTTCATTATTTGGTAGATTTTCCATCTCTGCAAGACACTGTTCTATTTCAAAATCATTGTCATTGTCTTCTTCTATTCCCTTGATACCTTCAAAATTTGCTAGGAAGTTGGTGAAAAATGCTTTGGATGGATTTTAGACATTCTTGCTAAAACGCCTATATGCTTCGTCTATTTGTTGTTGCGGGTGATTTGTGGACCAGCAATTTTTCTTTTTGCATACATAGCAAATCTTGGATCTTTTAATTGGATTTAAGGAGCTTGATTGTTTATCAGAATAGTCTATCTTTCTTCCTTGAAATATGTGTTGGTTTTCATTTTTAGGTCGGCGATTTAGTTGACCAACATATTGTCAATCGGTATAATGAATCCTATTTTCTTTCTGTTCATTTTGGACATGGCAAGCATCATGCTGAGACTCCGTGGAGAATGGGAACTATGTGGACGTCCCATGTCTAGATGAAAGATGAATTGCGTTCCGAAGTTTGGCACATATACCTTCGGATGTGGGTGCAGGTCTAAAGAGAGCTTTGTCGCATTCCGGTATACTCTCACATGCATTGATAAGTTGATCTCTTCGCGTAAGATCTGAATGGTAAACCTTTGGCAAGCAGCGTTGAATCTTACGAAGCTTGTCAAAAAGCATCTCTAAAATGTCAAGTTGACTTTTGGAAGTATTTTCATTGTCATTAAGAGATTTAAAAGTAGTATATTTCTATTCGGTAATATAAAGTTGCCTGTACGCCTCTGTTTCGAAGTTGTTTTTCGTAAGAGTTACCATCTGTAGAAAAGTAAAATTTTCAAGAGCGATTGTTTCGTAGTAAAAATCAATAGCTTGACCTTTGAGCATAGTAGAAAAAGCATGGTGATATTGAGTTTCATGGATCCCAACCTTTGTACAGCAATCTTGGAATATTTTTAATTTCGTATCTAAAGAGTCATATTATTCCCCACCTTACTTCTTATTATCGTCATTATATAATTTGGACAGATTACTAACTTCTCTTGAGGGAATATGATCTACTAATTTGTCGCTAACGCCTGGCATTTTCAGACCGGATCTAGATTGTTCATTGTAAACCGGTACATTTGCTAGATGAGGGGTCTCAAAGCGTGTTTCCGAATTCTTACGAGGGATGTTCTGAAGTTGACTCTTGCTGTTAGTTGCGATAGGGTTATAATTATTGATATTTGTTGTGTGATAAAATGAATTAAAGTTTTTACCTTTGCTAAGCCATTTTTGTATTTCATTGGGAGGAAATACCGGTGCATTGTCAAGGGCGATCAAATTTTCTAATTTTACAGCTATACTTCCATTATCGATTTTGGTATAGACTCCATTTTCAAACAAGATGTTACGAAGTAACTTGAGTACGGGTGCCGGTAGATTCTTCCAGTCTTTTTGCCTCCAGTCTTCGAAAACAGTTTTGAGCATGTCCCAGAGATCATAATCTCTGAGTTCTTAGTCTTCGAAACTGACCATATTTCTAAGAACGTGTCTGCTAAGCATCTCTGTTGTATATGTTGTAGCTGACGGATTTTTAACTTTCGTATTCCAATTATTGTCAAGATATTCTCGGTATTGCTGTAAATTGTGTGATAATATTATTGGCGTCGACATATCGCTGGATTTATTTTCGGTCATGTTGAAATTAAAATATATATTTATATAAAGTTTCTTTTTTTTCTCTTTTTTTTTAAGGCTGCTAAATTGCGTGATGGACGCGAACAGGATACCTTCTACAGAACAATCTCGCTATAACAATGTGGGGCAAAACTTAACCAAGTCTCCCGATTGGATGATTCAATTGAATTGGCCAATAAGAACCCTTGGTTAAGTTTTGCCCCACATTGTTATAGCGAGATTATACTGTATTACCAGTGCACGTAGTAATACAGACATAGACCAGTTCTTTGGAAATTTTACCACCCTGCACAGGAGATTATTTCCTCTAGCACAAAAGGCCGTACACAGGTCTTTTGTCTCTTCTTATAGATACCTAGCTGCTCTGTGATTAACGAGTTAGGTTAACCACTGATCAGTATTGGTTAAACTTCAAGGTGGAATCACGTGATATGACTGTGAGTGCAATTTAATAAAAATATATTTCGTTCCCTCCTTCTAAAATGTGGAGAGGTAACTGTTATAAAGTTAAATGGGGATGTGGAGTGGTTGGCGACTTGTCTAGTGATTGAGCTGTCCTTCGATGGAATAGTCAATGGTGTGAATGAATGGTAAGTACGATATAAATGATTATACTGAATGCGTATAGTGGATGGAATATCGCCTTGATGGTCACGATGGAGACTATTATTCTTGCTGCTCTGACTATGGCAGTATCTATATACATCTTTCCTCCAATATCAAATATCCGATGCCTACTATGAAACTACAATGCGAGTTCTATTATTGTATAAAAAAAGATGTTATACATGACTCATTAGTTTCAGCAACTCTGTCACTTGGCACGTTATCCATAAGCTTCAAACTCCAGATATCCTTGAGTCATAACCGAGTCAGCACAACAGTAACTCCTACTTACTCTAACCCAGGGGTAAGTTTTCAGCATGCACTAAAACCTCGCTCATGAATATTATCCCCGCTAGTCTTAGATAACTAATCGAAGGAATAAGATAGTAAATTGACTAGGCACTCTAGGCCCTAAAGATAACAATATGATCGCACTGAACTGGCGATACTAGAATAACAAGTTTTAGACACTATGGTCCCCAAAGCGACATAAGTTCGACAAAGCATCCAGGCTTGTCTTCCACAACATTCTGATAATTGAAGGTTAATCTAGGCTCATCCCACTCACCAGGATCATCCGACTTGTCAACAAGTTGGGCCATGGCATTTCAGTTGGATAGTTTTCCGTTCGCTTTTAACGTAGATTTATATAATCCTCATTTTAGGCCGTCACTAATGATTCTCCTCATCCAAAACTCTTTTCCAGGCGGCCAGCGTCTCTGCTTTGGTCTTGAGAACGGCTTCGTTCCCTCCTTCAACCGAACTCGGTGTACGTATAAGTTGGTGTATGGGAGATTTTCTAGATCAATGGAATTTAGATCTTGATAGGTATATAAGAGCCTGGTCAATAAATTCTTCTGATCGATTGTCAACTGTCCTATCTTCACTCCTGTCTTGGAGAACCACTCATCAATTATTTCTTGCTCAATGTTCGATAGTTCTCTTTTCTGCGGCCTGCGCTTCTCTGGATATTTCGGTACATCCCTGTTTAATTCTTCAGCAAATTTACTTGAATATACTTCTGCCCACTCCCGGGCCTTATCTGATTTCTCCGGCACATTTTTCCTGCTCATTCTATTTTTCGAAATTCTTGGCGTATTCCAATCTCCAGGATCAAGCACCTCATGTCCAATTGGCGGTGAGAAATTCTCGTATGTAACATATCCTGAGCACTGCTCAAAGGTCCCTTGCAGCTTTTGTTTGGGAATATGCCTTTTTACGAGATACTTAGGTCGGACTATTTTTCCTCTTCCTGTTGGCTAGACGTATCAAATTCGCTATCTTCGTCCGATGACCCATCAGAGTCTGTTTCTGACTCTCCTGACCCGTCGTCACTTGACTCTTTGTAGCTTTTAGTTCCAGCTCTACCTCTTAGCTCGTTCTGAGGACTAAGGACCAGCCTATGATGCTCACTTTCGGACAATTTGGGCCCCTGGATTTTCACGACCTTTTCAACCCGTTTCTGGTCACCAATCTCAATAATCGACTCTCGGATCCGGATTACCGCATCGATATCGTGTAGCCACGGTATCCCTAACAAGAGGTGCACGTCGTTCTCATTATTGCTTGAAAAGGGTCTAACAAATGCCTCCACCTTCCGCCATACACCCAAAACTCCTATCTCAAACTCTGAGTAGTGTGTTAACTGTGACGACGTTCCATCTACCACATTCATCTATAGGCCGTTAAAACCACGCTCTGAAAGGTTTTTAATGGGTAGTCCTAGCTTATTCAGGAATCCAACAGTGACTATTATCATCTCTGACCCTTGATCGGCCTGAGCTGCTCCTAGTGGCATGGATATCATTACCGGCTTTCCGTGCTTCATAGTTCGCACAGTCACTGGAACTCTGAAAGCCTTTTGATCTACTGCTAAATTTGGTCCTACAGCCTTGCCCAGCAGTGTTTCGGAGTGATACTCATCCCGCGGTACTCGCACCTGTGCCTCTCTAGAATACGGACCGTCATGCTTTGACTTCTTTTCCCTTACTGACTTTGCTGTAACTCGCGTCGATAGGTTCTTAAACGCCTTCGATAAGTCTGGCGATATCTGAAACAAATCCATTAAGGACACTTCCACCTTAATTTCCTCTGCAAGTCTTTGGTAGTCAATGGGACCTTTTCCCTGACGGCCGACTATCTCCCGCAGTTGTCGGACAGCCTTTTTCTGCCTCTTTTTATCTTCCTTTCTAATCTTCTAATCTCGTTTTTCTTCCTTGTTCAAGAGCTCGTCCCAATCCAACGGCCTGGATCGCTTCTTCTCATCTCCTATATTCAGGTATGCACCGAGGGTTACCGGCCCCTCATTGCTTTATTTGCTGAACCGAACCTTTTTGTTGTGAGACTCCATGTTCAGATGCATCTCACCTTCATAGACTTTCAGCATTACACTCATGCAATCGGCAGGTCGTCCCTCCATTTCTCGGAATTCAGTTCCGGTGAACTGCTTGAAGGTTTATTTCGGTATATTGTCATATTTTTGGGTTGCTTCTGTCTTTGGTTCATTAGTCGGCCCACCTCCTAAAGACTCCCTTCCGTTACTCCGAAGTGCGCCTCTCCAATTGCTGTTCTCAATGTTTCTATAGCGGAGTCCTGCTCCACCATCCAGGTAACCAACGTAATTTGAGGTAAGATCCGGCATGACCAGATTCTTCAGGTGCGTCTGTTCCCACCATTCCAGTGGTTTTCCTGTACACTCTGGCCTTTTGTGTCCCAGATCTCCACATCAGATGCACAAGACCCCCATGCTCTTATCAAACGGCCTTGATCCGTTTATCACCGGATGCCTTGATAAGTGTCTTGGAGGTGTACCCCTTTGACTAAATTGGCCAGGTTGCCCTTGGGTTGCCTTATTCCTAACATCGTTACTAGCCATATTGTGCTGCGATTGTCTCGATAGTCCTTTATTCGCATTTGGTATATTTTGAACAGTTGCAGGTTTCGTGGGGACCGTATTTCTCAAGGGCTGCCTATCTGACTCTTTCACCCTCTTATTTATCTCCGCAAGGACTGAACTTAATGGCCGACCCCACTCTTCCAATAAGTGCTTTTTCAACAATTCAAAATCCCTTTTCTCTTCACGTGCTCTTTCCATTTCATCCACTCGTTCCAGTGTTGCTTTTGCGTTCTCTGCTCTCTCAAATGCATTTTTCAGACTGCCTGAAATTGCCGTTGATTCCAGTAAAACTGTAGACCGCGCTCGGTCATCTTTGATACCTCCCAGAAAGGCTGCTACTATGTTACTTAAGACCACAATTTCGATTGGCGCAAGGGATAATTTTCCATCAGTCGGAACATCCCGCCCATGACTTCGCCTGAGAAGCTCCTTGGCCCTTCCGTAGTATCAGCTCAGAGACTGATCGAGTTCTTGAGTAAAGTTTCCAATATCCTGGTGGAGGCTACTCTCATTCAGTACAGTCGGGGTTTTCGCCGGAAACTCGCATCGCATGGCTGTTTTAAATTCTTCAACGTCTTCCTATGTGGCGTCTTCTCTATTGTCTATCATTCTCCTGTATCTGATGCTGGAGTCCAACCAGGAAGCAGCGTCATCCTCGAATAAGATCTCCACCGCTTCAAAGAAATCGTTCGGAGTACCTTGCTCCCCAACCCGTCTAAATTCACGGTCTAACCTGGCCAGCCAGCGATTTGCCGGAAAGTTTCTCTTGAATAGACCGACCTTGTCGTAGTCCGCCATTTCCGATGACATTATGCCCTCAGATGTTTCGATTTTGTCTGACAGGATAAACCTTTCCAACTTCAACACTAGCTCCTCAATCTTGTTGCGTAAATCCAAAACGTAACTAGAAATCAAAGAAATAAACAGGTAAAGAACACAACTTAATCAATAAACAAAGTAATAAACAGCTCAATAGATAATGTTCAAGGTAACCAGACCAACGACAAAAATCAACCAAACGTAATAGAAAATAAGAAGATTTCTCGTACAAAAATGAAGTCAGCAAAACAGATGTAATGTACTCTCAAGGGAAGCCAAAATGCAATCGAATTTAATGTAATAAGGTAAAATCCCACAATTTAACACAAAATAGAATAAGTGATAAAACTTTAACCAATTCGGTTTAAATCAAACAGAATTCTCGAAGCAGAAAGTTGGAGGTTCCCTGCGTAGGTCACCAGATAACTAATTGAAGGAACAAGATAGTAAATTGACTAGGCACTCCAGGCCATAAAGATAACAATATGATCGCACTGAACTGGCGATACTAGAATAACAAGTTTTAGACACTATGGTCCCCAAAGCGACTATAGTGTCTAAAACTTGTTATTCTAGTATCGCCAGTTCAGTGCGATCATATTGTTATCTTTATGGCCTGGAGTGCCTAGTCAATTTACTATCTTGTTCCTTCAATTAGTTATCTTTCTTCACACCAAAAGAAATTGAAAATGTTGGCCTGAGTGATCAGCCTTTTTACTGGACTGCTGCTTTGATCTCTTTCTCCCCCTCCCTCACCTACGCACTTCAATCGACATCGTTGCTGTTACTGTCTACAGAATCATCATCAGCAGCAGCATTTTCATCTAAGAGAATCAATAAATCGTTACTCTTAACATTTAGCATATTTCATAGGCCAATTATTCTTTAAAAGATGAGCCAGGTACAACCAGCTGCTCACACAAACAACGCCAAACGATTAAACAGAGATCAGCGTCTCCAGGTAAGCCCAATTTTCATGGTAAATAAATATCTGAGGTAACACTTCTAGATCAAAACTCTCCACGATTCGGGAATGAATCGGACAAATATTGCGAAACAACTCGGTATATCTCGAAACCAGGTCAGATACACCCTTTGTACTCCGTACATTGAACCCAAGAAAGCTGCAGGTCGGCCCCCAACACTGTCCTCTTCTGACATTGTCCGGATTGAGGCTTTCATAACATCATCCTCTGAAGGTCGTCAAATGTCATGGTTTGAACTTGCCCATGGCCCCTTTCAGGATTTGGGAGTGAGTGAAAGGGTTATTCAAAACGAGCTAAAAAAAGGGGTTACGGACGTCATTCAGCGCTGAAAAAGCCTCCCCTTTCTGAAGAGGTTAAAAGGAAGCGTCGCGAGTGGGCCGAAGCCCACAAGGACTGGACTTTTGAAGATTGGATAGCGATTTTTTTGACTGATGAGACCTGGGCCACAGACGGCCAACATAAGAGAGAATGGGTAACGCGAAAGGTTGGTATCTTTGTACCTCAACTAATAAAAAATGCCGATCTAACTCTCAGTTCAAGATAGGTGAAGAAGTCAACGCCACCTGCGTAGTGGAAAAGGTGAGAAACAGTCTTGGCTGGATGTTTTGGAGAAGTTTCGCAGGGATAGAGGAAGGTCCTTGCCTTTTCTGGGAGAAGGAATGGGGGTCTATTACCTCAGATTCATACTCCCAGAGAATTGTACTGCTGATTGATGGAAAGGTGAGCATGAGACCATGGGTTTCTGTGATGCAGGACAATGCTCCTTCACATAGCGCAGCGGGAACAATCGAAGAGTTCCGGGAGAGGTTCATTACTCCGATCGACTGGCCTCCGTATTCTCCCGACCTGAATCCAATTGAGCACGTATTGGATAGTATGAAAGAATACATACAGTACCATTACCCGAGATTGGAAAGGGGAAGGCGGCGATCCTACGATGAGCTTCGAGGAATAGTGAAAGAAGCATGGAATGACGCTACTAAGCCGGATAAGCTTGAGAAGCTTATCAGAAGCATGCGCACGAGATGTGAGGCAGTCATACTTGCTCAAGGCGAGCCTGTAAAATATTAAATCTGCTATGTAAAGTAAATTTGCATGTTCTTGTTTATCTGAAATCGATTAAATTCAAAAAATGTTACCAATTTGAGTTAAGCTTGTGAACTAGTGCCAGTGGTAAAAACCTCTGTCGGGCAGAAACACCATACAAATAATCCCTGTCAGAATGTCTGAAAACCTTATCTCAGAAAAGATGCTACCTAACTAGGCTTAAAGGGTCCAATTTCGCCCCTCAAATTGGATCCACTGGTGAAAACTTACCCTGGGGGTAGAGTACAGTAGAACCCCTCATAACTAATAGTGGGTCCCGGTATAATTACTGACGAGATTCATTGAATTTTACCGTTTATATTTGCAATACTTACCCCTGCACGCAAAATGACCTGTAAGGGTAAGTGTTGCAAATGTAAAAGTCCAAGTAACAATGAATCTTTTCAACATTTATACCGGGACCCACTATTAGCTATGAGGGGTTCTACTGTACGAATAATTCAATAACTCTGAACGATAATTAAACCCAAGACCCACTATGGATTTTGACAGGTTCTACTCTAACCCAGAGCCGGAAAGGGCAAAGAAGATTAAACGAAGAGAATCGATCTAGTGATATGATGAACAATATACGACTGCACTTCCCTCCTAGTTTCCTTTTTATGTGTGGTCAGTGGCACGGGAGCATGTTTGCCATGAGTAGTACGAGCAGAGGATTCTGTTACTCATCAACACGACTAAGCAGTGGCTTGTACGCGTCATAGGTTTAGTGTACAGTGTCTCAGCCCTAAAGATTGTTAGTGGCTGATATTAGTTCTGTTGAAATGATTGCTATCATGAAACAAGTATCGTCCAACTTTGGATGTGATAGTCGTTTGCACTCACGTAGATCTGCACGTACTAATCTTTCCATAAAGTTGTGAGGCTGGTAAATACGCTAAACCGTATTAACACAAATCACTAGATTTCTGTTTCTCTAAATAGATTTTATATATATAGCGATCTGTTTTTTAAGCTGGAGCAATAAAGAACTCCACAGCTTACGATTAACAGCCTCTTACATTCCAAAATCTGCAAGATCGTGATAAGTGCCTAATCAGTCTTAACAAACTGTTGCTAATCCCTTCCAAATTTCTACAAGTTCTGTATAAAATGGAATCTCGGCGGAGCGGAGCTCCAAGTATATATCCGAGGAACACGTGAGCTTGATTTTCAGCCAATCATGAATTTTCCAGATTTGAACTGGTCGAATTCAGAAAGATCACGTTCGACTTCGCACCGTTTACATAACTTGCTCATGTTCGTGGGTCGTGGGTCGAAGCACTTGGTGCTGTGTGATGTTGAAGAAGGAGCTTTCGTTGCACGAATTGATGTTGAAGAAGAAAGGGGTCGCTTACTAAGCGGACCCACCGGCCTTTTTGTTCCAGGGGTTCACAGCCAATCATTTTTATAGTTCACTAGTTTCACGCTAAAAGTTCCGTAAGTAAGAAATCCTCGTTCCTCGGATAATTAAGATATGCATCTGCAGAGTAAAGACACACAAAACCAACATCAGCCACTAACAATCTTTAGGGCTGAGACACTGTATAACAGAAAACAAAGATGAATGATCGTGCCGAGCTCACACACTCAGACCGAGAGATGTGATAGTTATGGAGGACGTCGAGAATACAAGTTACTCCAATCTTCAGCAACGCCCACCGCGTGCCCAACTTCTCCCCATACGTGCCTCACGCTAGTTATTTGAGATTGAATAGGTAAGAACGCATTCACCACGATCCGTAGACCATGTACAAGGGGAAAGCCTCGTAGGAAACTCCCGATAATTCCTCCTGTACTCTTTCACGACGAGCAGCCATTGTCCCCCCCGTGAATATCTCATCTTATCCCCCATACAACTACCCCATAACCTACAATATTCTTAGACTTATGAAGGATGTAAATAGGAAACCCCCCCTGGATGTCATATATAAGGTCAGGCTTTCAGAAGTGAAAGGTATCTCCAACTGATGTAACCGATGCCTCCTTTGGCCTAGTATAATGAGGTTTGCACCGTAAGCTAACCTCACGTGCGCCTCGACAAAGCCTCATGGTTAAACAGCGCGTGCATCTGTGCTCTCGAGCTCCCTTGTAGTCGCTTGAAGGTACATCCTCTTTGTTCTATCCGACGACATCTGAGCATATTGCTAAGCCCTAGTGCGAGTAGGGGACTTTCCCAAAGTAATCACATCTCTTTCAGTCACTGCATGGGACTACGGCCTGGTTTTTGATGGTGGAGAGACAAGTTCAACCCAACTTTCACGTTACCTAAAAAGTCTCCCCCCTTTTGCCGACCGTGTCTCGCCTTCCTGTTGGTTAATCTGCCTTATAGCCACGCCGGCACTGTAAATTTATCAGGTGACTATCCCATCTTTCCATACCTCTCCAGCTCCGTGACAGGTTTTGAACACAGTTGAGTCATCCCACCCTCCAGATGCAGGTCTCTGACCCTCAACCCCATCTCACAAGGTTGCCCTTGAGATTACCTTTCCTTGGAGAGAAAAGGTGTTCCCTCCCCCGATTGTAATCAAACCTGGGGCCCTATACCTGGTTCCTTAACTAAGCAAGTCCCCGTTTCCAGCCACCGAAAGATGAGAAAAAACTCTGGACTGTCCTATTGTTAGACTGAGAGCCAGTCTAAAATCGGATTGTTTTTACCCATATGTCCCGGTAATTAGCTGGTTTGACCCAGAGGGTAGTTTTCTCATAAGCCCTACGTCACGATGTCAGTATCTAAGAAGAGTCCAGTAGTACCACGAGGGGGTTATGAAATCCGCTTTTCACTACCTAGAGTTTAACAGACGATGGTTTGGGTTTTTATTTCCTATCCATAAATTTGGGTTTCAACTTTCAGATAACCATAATATCTTCATATTTTCTACATCTCACTGAATATCTTGTAACCATACCCAATCAAACTTCTCCATTTATTCTTCTGACTCATTATCAGAAATACATTCCTTCACTCGTCTCTTAGAGTCTGTCAATGCCTTGTTTCTCTACACTATATTATGGCAATGTTCAGAGAGTTTGAAATGTGAGCTATGAGTTGTCAAGATAGGATTCCGATAGAACAGAAAAAGCAGCCAAAATTGCATCATTCAAAAGCTGGGACGATATCTAGCCAGAAGACAGAAGCAAATAATCGGCAAAAAACCAATGATAGACCCCAGAGCGCGGGACACAGTCAATAACTACGTGATAAGAAAACTGGAAAGTAAAGAACGGATTTTAGGTAACCCCTTTTGAATTGCATTGAAGCCTAACTAGGGCCTAGAGCGGATTTGCCATATAAATCAGGAGCGATCATATCGGGATTTGATTCTGTTTATACCGAAGAAGAGTCCACAGAGTCAGCAACCCTAAATTCCCCCTGTAGATATCCGTGGCAGAACAAGAAACACGTAATAATGTTTTGCCCTCGATGGATCATCGGATGAGCAGAGGTACTCAGGAAATCCAGCAGCCAGTATGTTAACGTTACGATGAGTACTCGGGAAGATATGACCAGAATAACGGAGTGGATTCGAGAAGAAGGATGGATAGAGCAGTATTGTCTAATAAAGACGGCTAAAAAGTTTGTCAAGAAAAGAGAAAAAGCAAGTCAAAAAATAAGAGGGATGAAAATGGGATGCATTGACTGGTATCAGCACACGGCTGAACAGAAAAATCACACGGGAAATAAGAAAGCCCTCACTCGGAGAGCTGTATCAGGTAAGTACAGGAATTTTTCACCCAAAGTTCTCTCTTGTGTAAGTAAAGATTTTGATAGACACCTGCGTAGACTTTTCAAGGCGCCAAATCAAGACAATGAAATTAAATTCAAATGTAAGAATAATGATGACACTTTGTTTTACTAATATCCAGTCCTAAATCGACTACTGAACTGAAAGGACAAAGTGCCGACTTAGAGGTAGATATCTAGGTCGTATCATAACGCTTTCGCAGCGAACGGTATTTTTTAAGATAGTATCTATCGATGGGTTTAGTATCAACCAACTTGATTAAAGTTTCTTCAACGCTACTTCACTTGACAAACAGCGTTGCCACTTACAATGCTTCAATTTCTGTATACAATTTATTAGCTTTTTCTCAGTTAACAGCTCGGCTTGGCAGGTTACAACAGCCAAGTTTCTTGGGTACACGTGCCTTTTCTAACAAACTCTGCTCGATCGAGAGCCTCCTCTATCTTCTTCTCGTCCCGAAGACCAGATTGTTGAAGGAAAGCCTTGTGCAGACGTGTGCGGAAATAGTGGTATCCTAAAGGGTATGCTCGACCAAGGTTAAGAAGTTCTGATGTACCAGATCAGCATAAATTTGGAGAGCTTACATTCATCAAATGACATCTGAGGTTAAAACGGTTGGATGGAAGCCGAAGAGTTTAGTTGATACGACTTTTCAACTAACCTCTATATATATTGATTACTTTCCGCCGTAGTGTAGGGTTAATAGACATTACAAAATTTCAAACTCTCATAAGATGCTTGTTATTCTTTGCTCGCAATTGTTCACGTCAGAGTGCCGACAATTTATGCTTTTCCCTTATGGGAAGAGTGACGTCACTTTGACAACGACACCTTTTCTTTTATCCCAATTGTTAACTTAAATTGGCGCTCTGAGGGCACAACCAAGCACTCTCGAACGATGTGTATTTCTCGTAAAATGACTGAATTTTGTCGTTTGAAACACTCAACCTCAGATTTCAATTGCACTTACCACTACAAATTTAACCCTCATCACATGACTCTTCTCCCAAGATTATCCATCACGGAGAAAAGCGTGAAACCCAATGGTTATCTATGTATGCTTTAATCATTCTGAGGAGACAAAATCACCATGAGAGAACATAGTGAGGGACCTGCTGGATTTGAGCCAGTTTTCCCTTTTTTTTTTTAAATCATGTTGTATCCAGCTTCATAGCTCTGACAATTGTTAAAGCTCAATTTTATCACATCTTAGGGGTCTTAACGCGACTCGAACGCGGGAAGTCTTGCAACCGTTCTCTGGGTTAACCCTGAGCGAGAATTATACCACTAGACCATAAGACCTTTTCATAACCAGTTTTCTCTTGCCTCTAGTAGAATCTCGGCAGCTTGGACGCAAACCCTACTTGAGACAGGAGGAAGCTGGTTCGAATCCAGCAAGACCCGCACACCACTTCTCTCGCGGTGATAATGTATTCGTGGGATGACGAAAGGATATACAGATGATCATGGGTTTTCCTCGCTTTTCCCTAAGGTGGGTATTCACGGAAGAGGGTACATGTCGTAGGGCGTTATTCTCGTAATGGTAAAGGGGCTCAGGTGTAGAAACATGTTTCTAGTTGGAAGGGATGCTTTTCAGTTGTATGAGGCATGTTTGGTTACAGAAGGTTTAAATAACACTATCGTTACAGATAGGGGTTTTTAGCGTTGGGGATTGATCATGCCGTTCTACATGCAAAACATGCTAGTCATGCTGGAGCAGCTGTTTGTAACGATGATGATGATTTTAAGGAGTAACGGAATTGGCTATATGGGGGAGATTTCTAGATGGAAGGGAAGGGGGGAGGTCATTGTGACTAAGGTTATTGTTATTCTTTTAGGCCAGTGTGGTCATTGCAAGCAGACTCCGTTGGAGTAGAATCTATATCGTCTCTTTACAGTGTTTTCGTGGCTAGTGAAGTCCATTTGTTATTATCACATTTATCTTCAAACTTTTATCTGGTGTAAGTGAAGGCAGCTGGATTTTATATACAGGGGTTATAATATGGATATATCCTAGCCATGCTATACAATTTTCTAGGTTAGACGAAATCATGATCTAATCTTTCACACCGATTTCATTTCATCGGATAAGCCACTTTTGATATTTGTTCGTAAATATCTACGGCTGCATCATTTTTAATTAAACCATCTTACAGATATTAGAAAAAGATATTTATCGAACGCCATTCGCAATTTAGCACAAGCCTCCCGAGAATCTACTTTATTAGAATTACTATCCTCTAATCATGAATACTCAAGCTACTTTACAAGGTCAACCTCGTGCTTTATATCTCAGTCGAGATCAAAGACTTGAGGTATGTGTAGAATTCTGGTACTGAACTAGGCACTTATACGATCTGATTTTCCCCAGATACTTGCACTGTATCAGACGGGATTCACGTACAAACAAATTGCGACTCAGTTAAGAGTAACATATTCATAAGTCAAGAACACTGTTCAATCTGGTCGTGCATCTCCTAAATTAAGGACTGGACGCCCTCCTAAACTTTCCCTTTACCAAATTGATCAGTTGGAAGAATTCATCTGCAGTTCTCGCGAGGCACGACAATGTTCTTATCTAGAACTTTCAGTTCATTTCTCCTCATGGGCTGCCGGAGAAAGTGCTATCCGTAGTGCACTCAAGGGAAGAGGGTACTCTCGATTCCTTCCGAGAAGGTCTCCGCCGTTAACAAAGAATCACATGATGGCACGGAAAGTATGGGCAGAACAACGCCTTCAATGGCAAGAACAAGAGTGGTCGCAAGTACTTTAGAGCGGCGAAACTTGGATTAATGACGGACCCATCATGCCGAGCTATGTGACTAGAAAGGTATGCAATTCCTATATAAATCCAAAAGTTTTTTGATTACTCACAGTTTAAGAAGAAAGGAGAGGCTTATGATAAAACGTGTATCGTTGATCGATACCGTAAGAATAATTCTTGGATGTTTTGGGGTAGTTTCGCCGGAATCGAGAGAGGCCCTTGTGTTTTCTGTGAAGCCGACTGGGCCAAGATAACCTTAAAAGGCTTTCGCCAACACATCCTTACCCTTGATGTGAACTGGCACAGAAACAGACGGCAAGAGACAAGTCGTGCATATTTATTTATGCACGACAATGCGCCTGTACACAAAGCACCTCCCGCAAGAGATTATCTCATGGCACATGGAATTCAACCTATTTCATGGCCAGCATACTCCCCAGATCTAAATCAAATTGAGAATGTGTGGGGTATGATGAAACTATGCATTCAAAATGTATATCCAGAGTTTGAGCGGGGGAGGCAGAGGAGTAAATCAGAGAATTGCTGAATTATACTAGAGGCCTGGTACAACTGTACAACAGAGGATAAGCTTCGATCACTCATTCTAAGCATGTCAAAGAGATGTGAAGAGGTAGTTAGAGTTCAAGGGGGTCCAACTTCATACTAGGATCCCTTTGTATAATAGAATCTTGAGATAGATCTATCGAAATCCTTGATATTATCCTTGATGTGGATTTCTTGAGACACCATTCAATATTTAGCCAAGAGTGACATACTACCTTCACTTTCGTCGCCAAGAAATCTCTCACCTTAAATTGATATCTAGGTTTTGAGCTTATCCTAATATGACCTCGCTTAGAAAAGATCAACAAAAGAAACCGCCATATAGGTATAATAATCGGCAACTAAAAACCCTGCAAAGACATACTGCCTTCACCTACCCCTGTACCTCTTTGCCGGGTCAACCTGAAAAAACTTTACCGTATTTGGGACACTATACCTTGCAAAAGCTCTATTGATAGGAATTTTTTCTTGGCACACAAATCTTGTTAAATCTTCGAAATTTTCTCATTATATCTTTTCTACCCTTGTACAAGGGGTATTGGTGTTACACCTCCTGAAGACAGGGGTATATCAGAGTATTTTTGGTCAACATGCCTTGGCGATTTCTGACTTGTATCTAGCCGAGCTTTATTTGTATGGGTTAATTTGCCATGCTTTTTTTGTCATTACACACCCTTGTAGGTAAGAAATATCTGATTCAATTCTTATCGATTTCAGCGACACGAAGCTCTCTCTCCCTTCAAAAGCTATGCAAGACTATTTACAAAAAAGATATTTAACAGACGGAATGACGAAATATATTTCCTCAACTCATTGGGGAGAAATTGGTCCTCCACTTGCCTGGATAACTTTCTGACACCTTGCTGGAATGCTATCAATCAAAGTTGAGAGCTGGTCTAGGGAAGTAAGATTCCATGCTTCTTGAAAAATTTCACAAAGTCTCCTGGAAAATTATTGTCAACCACTATTCGGTAATTGAGTGGTTGTTAATGTAAGTCTTCATTAAATTTCAAACAGAGTCTATCGGATTTAAGTCGAGCGAAAATGCAGGCCAAAATATCTGCTCGATGCCGTACTGAGACATCTCTTCTTCAGTCCTCTTTTCGGAGTGGCTGGGAGCCCCATCTTGCATCAGCAAGAGGGAATTATCTGAACGTAACTTGCTTGCAATCAGGGGGAGAATTTTCTGGCATTACTTTTCTGCTGTAATACTGCCCCAACTCTTCTCCCAGAACAAGGGCCCCTTCTCAGTATCCGAGAAGGAGGACAGTACATCCAGCCGATATCAACTTTCATGTTGGAGGTTACACATTCCAGCAAGAATACTTCGTCGACCAAAATTTCGTATCACTAAAATACTTGTAATATCAATTTTAATCCCAAATTTTCTTGTAACCCAGGTAATTGAATGATGACGGCCACTTACCCAGGTTTCATTTGTCTAAAGTAATGCGCTCCATTGAGCTATTGTCCATGAAATGTGATCCTCGGCCCACGGCTTACGATTCCTCATGTGGTCCTGTATGAGAGGTGGTTTGGCCCTTGCAAATCGACGTTCATATCTTCTGGCTTTGGGAGCCCTTTTGATAACGATTTCAGATACGTTCCAATGTTTTAATTTAAACTTTGCGAGTTCGAAGTAACTTATTTATCTCCCTGGTCTTAAAGAAGTCATCAACTTTGCAAGTTCATCAATTTGATCACTGCTAAGTGATAATGATCGACCAGGTCGCTTCCTCGGTTTAAGACCTTGTTTCTCTGATGTCTTCTGGACTTTTTGATTAACAATATTGAGTTGTTTAGCAATTGACCTAATACTAAGTTTCGTATCTCTTAGTGTGTGAACTTGAATTCGCTGGTCCCGTGTTAGGTCTTTTCAACGTCTGGGTGTTGACGGTATCGTGGTGTTCATTATCCAAAATTTGATTAAGAATTAGTTGACAAATCGATAATTTTGGAGAATGTTTAAAACGTAGAATGATGTTCTGTAGAGATAATTTGTGGTTGGGTAAATGTCGGTTTGTAGGCGTATGGCGCTGGAACATACGTGTTTGGTTTTTTTAGAGAATGTCTAACTCTATCACATATTTTGTGAACAGAGTGGCAAAATGTTTGATTGAGTTAGACATTCCTTAAATAAACAAAGATACCGTACAATTGAAAATAGCACGAAGTCAAAGCGAAAAAGTACATCAATACGATGTATGATCTAGGGTCGGATGGTGCAGTGGTACACTATCTGGGCTGCTTTCCGAAGTAGAGACCGAGTAACTTGTACACATGCCCTAATTGAGACAGGGGAAAGCTGGTTCGAATCCAGCAAGACCCTCACGCCACTTCTCTCGCGGTGATAATTTATTCGTGGCATGAAGAGAGCATGCTCAGATTTCCACAGGTTTTTGTCGCTTTTCCCTGTGGTGGGTATTCACGGAAGAGGGTACATGTCGTAAGGCGTTATTGTCGTTGTGGTATCTGCAGATGAAATCTGAGTATGAGCGCTCCAAATGTCAAACTAAGTCATTCTACGAAAAGTAGGTTTCTCCCATCATTATTCATGCCTGAGCACCAAGCTGGATACGCAAAAATGATATTAAAAAAAAGAAAGAGTACTAGCATGCTTTCTAATGATGATGATAGAGGCTCTGAGATCAGTTCTGGGTCCGATCACAATTTTTCTGAAGATGACGTAGCTAACTTTGAAGAATATGATGGAGAGGATACCGATCTCAGGGACGAAAACAACAATACACCACAAATAGATGTGAAAGAAGATATCTGTAAGCTCAAGGCTATCGGAGCTATGCTTGAAGAGCAGGAGGCCATCGGTAACTACAGATACCTTGAAGTTTTCTTAAACCGCAAATCGAACTTTGGAAGTAACCGAACTCTTCTAGACGAAATCAATCAGGGAAAGAGGTAACGAAGCATGCCTGCTGCATGGCCTCGTAACAAGTATTCTGCTAGAATGTATTACAAATATATTCCACTGATTTCGGCGACACGTTGCTATCTGAGTCTCAAATGTTGAAACGTAGAAATTAGTCTCTAGGCTGGTCTAAAAAAAAAGTTGTTTCATCGTCGGTTTCTTTGTCATATAACCTTTCTTTGACACATGAGCCTCACTGTGTAGGATAATTCAATAGTTGTAATTCATTTTGGTAAATGTAACATAATGTTGTAAAATATTTTTAAATTATGGAAAATTATACTCTAGCACAGTCCTTTCTACTTGATTCTTAAACTACCTTTTCTGATATTGCTCTACATTCATATAATCTATGAATGTAAAATTCTTTTGGAATGAAATAATTGCTTTGTATTGGCATCTTTTTTTTAAAAAAAATAATAGTTGCTTATGCAGCCTAAGCCAATATCGCAAATGATTACGGAAGATATGTATATTTCCTAAAACTCAGTGTAATGTTGTGAACACTCATACTCAAATTTCATTTACAGATACCACAACAAGAATAACGTTTTATGGCATGTACCCTCTTTCGCGGGTACCCACCATGGGGAAATGCGAGAATAACCTGTGGTTTATCTGAATATGCTTTCATCATCCTACGAGTACGGCATCATCGCGAGAATTTTTTTTAAAAATCATTTTAGCGTATGCAGCCTGGGGCTATGACGCGTATGATTACGGAAGACTTTTATATTTCACAGAATGACTCAGTTAGACGTTTGGAACACTCATATTCAGTTTTCATTTGCAGATACTGTTATGGTTTACAAGGTCCTAACTCAGAGCCTTGATGATAGCCAACAACTTGAAGTATGGTGTGGCCTGTCTTAAAAAGGATAAAGGCGAGAAGGGATAAGCTGAGGGGTTAGGCCATTGGAAATAGGTCAACAACATAGGAAATAAGGTATGGGAAATTTTATTATTATTATCAACGGTTAACGCCAAGAAGGCTCGCGGGATTGTCCCGGCCTCTTGTCTCCCATGGGACGATTGGCGTGCTTGCGCGGCTGTGAGCCATCAAGCGTGTCAAGTTGTCTAATTGTATCGAAATTATCTACACTAGCAACCCGAGTGGCTCTAGAGCTGCTGAGGAATGTCTTTTTCCCGGCACAATGTGCACAGATGCACCAAAACAAAGAGTAAAAGTATATCTGGCCACGGCTACAAAATGTCCGACCGCTTTGTATTCTCCCCCCACGAAAAAACAAAAACAAAAAACCTTTTTTTATTTGGTTATAATAAGTAACTCGAATGTCATAAGAATCCTAGTATCATGATTCATTAGGTCTGTCTGCCGGTATCCAATTGTGAAAGGCTTGAGGGTCGTCCTTTGTGCTGAGAGTCCAATTCAAGTGATCTGCTAAACAGCGCCCAGATGGTTTTCTTGGTAGTTTGCCCTCGCGTCTTGAAAGCGGACAGTAAAATGGGTGTTCTGGAGACTTATCATGGCCGAAGGAGCGGTATAAATTAGCTTCGCTATGCTTGAATCGACGATGGTACTCTGCGAAATCGCCATGTCCAGAGCGAGCAGAGAGAAGTTTCCCTAAACTCCGTCTTGGAAGTAGGATTATTTCTGGTGGGATACGTGAGCTCATCCCAATTTGGAGGTCCTTGTACCGCTTGGGCGCGTTCAGGGCCCAACATGAAGCTAGGACTTGATTATATCTTTCTTCTAGTAGCCTACTTGCACTTGCGATTGAAGCCTCGGACTTAGTTGTCTCCAGATCGCAGGCCTGTTTAGCTAGGATATCCCCGCGTGTGTTCCCAGCGATTCCCTTATGGCCTGGGATCCACCTTACTTGAACATTTCCATTGTCAGTAGCTGCAGCTCTTTCTCTGCGTGCCCACGTTTCACGAAGTGCCTGAAATTCCGCAATTTGACAAGAGCTTGACGGGGCGAGCGAACCGCTGTGAAGGCGAATGGCAGCTTCTTCATTATCTAGACACGCCGCTACGTTAGTCGCAAAGCGAGCCATAAAGTGAGAGCAGGCAGCCCGGAGGCCAGCGACTGCCCCAATAATCTCTGCGTCGTAGATTTGTGCGGTATGTCCACGTGGCACTCTTCCACAGAGAATTTCTTGCGAACCCCGGTAGACACAATACCCAGCTCCTGCTTTCCCGGCCTTGTTTACTGAGCCATCCAAGAAGACCGTCAGGTCGAGTGAATTACGATCCCGTGCCCACCTTTCGTAAAAATCAAGTCCGTTAAGGAATCCTGAGGCACCGACTTGTAGTGCCAGAGATTCACGATCAAATTGTATCCAAGGTGGTCTGCAAGTATCAGTGGATAACTCTGACTTCTGGCGTCAGCGAGTCCAAGCGGAGTGGGAAGAGTTCCGTCTGTGGCGAAGAGGATGCCCTGGGTCAGATGCGGCAATTCTTACGGCTAGGCGATCATGAATGCGATTTAGCCAAGCATCCACTGGCCCCCATCCTGTTTCCTGTAAATAATTGTGGAGTAGTTAGCAACAGTTTGTTAGAACTGGACTTGTACTTATCACGATACGGATCAATTGGAGAGATGAAGAGTCTGTTAATCGTAAGTTGTGGAGTTTTTTGGTACAGTAGAGCCCCTTAGCTAATAGTGGGTCCCGGTATAATTACTGAAGAGATTCACAGAATTTTACCGTTTATATTTGCAATACTTACCCACTAGGTCCTGGCCCTGCGGCCCTTCGCTTCACTCCGGGGCAGGGTTCCTCGCGTTGCTTCGGAATGGGTGACGGGTTTTGTAGTGTTGTGATGTTGCTAGTTGGAATTAGTCTGTGGAGGCTTACACGTCTTTGTCACATGAAGCGGAGGCAGGTAGTTGGTATTGGGTAGTACGGTAACCTTGCTCCACATGTTGGGGACATGTGGATTGTTTTTATTTACGGTTGTTAGTATGGTTCACATAAAGTGGAAAGGCGATCTTAGTTACGTTTTTCTGCGTTAGTTGGCATTGTTCTCATGCAATGAATGGGAAGATTTTGCCTTTTGTAAAGTCAGATGAGAAGCGTGTAGTTTGTAGCTTCCATCTGGTACTTGGATAGGCGTGTAAATTTAATAAGCCAAACTTAAATATAATTTGGATTACTTTCATGAATAGTGGCTTGGATGAATCTTTGGGATCCAACCGAATACGTATGGATTGAAATTTGGTTAGTTAATGTCGTCGTTGATGTGTCAGTCGAAGGGCATGGCTTCAATCCATGTTTTACTATCTGGAGGCTGTTAGTGCATATAAATCAATGACATGAAACATTTCACAAAGTTAGGTTTAGTACAAATCAGTCTACTCGAAGAAGATAGCTATTTCAGATTACAGTTTACTTGATTCACATGAATTGGAAATGATCATTTCGCCTTTATCAGAGCCAGATGAGAAGTGTAGAGTTTCTAACTTTTTCTGTTACTTGAAAAGAGGCATGTATTTGTTTGGGGCAAACTCAAGTATGAGTTGGTGGCATTTCAATATAATGGCAGTTACGCATATTCGGCCTGAACCAAGATAATTTATTCGCCAGGAAGTGTTTGGTCTTTTCCTGAACGTGAAATGTCAAGTGGAGGTCGTGATTACAGTCCATGTAGTATGGGCATGAGGGCTATGTGTCCTTTCTGCAAAGGTAGTTTAGACGGGCGTTGGAAAGGATATTTCAAGGACTTCTGTGTAGAATGTTGACCCATAATGACGGTCGATAAAATAGAGAGGTAATCTGTAGTTTTAAAGATGTAAGAGGTGTATAAATAAAGATCCTCGATGTTGATAGATAATGATAAGCGGTAGGGTGGAGTACACAACATGCACATGTAGTATAAGGACCTTGCACTGGTGGAGTGGGATTCCAGACATGTTCAGATCGTGAATAATCTGTGAGGTTCACGACGATTTAGCAATTATAGCTGGGCTTTTGTATCACATGTCTCCAGTAGGAGTGTAGTGACATAGCTTTCTTTGACATTTTTGGCACACGTTGAGTGAATGATAGATGATCGTGGATGAACATTGTTTCTTTTTGAAGATAACCAAGACGATACTATTCTGTTTTTGATGACATTTCTCGTTCATGTATAATTTTAACCGTGTCCCATAACGTCTCTTGTATTGTATGTCTGAGGTATTGATCTCAGTTGCGTACACAGCTACCGCATGTAGGATGATAGGATACTTGTTGTGTTTTATACTTTTTGATAGATTATCTCTTTTCTTTGGGAGCAACGTTTTTTTGCAGCGTCTGAGTGTTATCTTTGTAGACTTGACTTTCTTATCTTTACATCTCAATAATAGGTCTTAATTTTTGTCTCATACACGTAGCCAGCGGAACATATGCTACATGCGTAGTCAGAAAGTTGTCGACTTGAGGTCGTCAATACAGGTTTGACCAATATGAAGGGTGTGTGGTGTACTATCAATAAACTTGTTAGTTAAGTATTTTAATCGGAGTAAAGCAACCTGATGATGGTTGAAGATTTATGGCTAAACCATTTGAGATCGAAAGAGTGTGTGAAAAGTTGAGGGTGGACTGGTGAGTAGAACTGGTTGATGAGAAATATTTATAGTTTGTGCGGGTGGGGACTTGCTAGCGTCAAAAATAAGCGATACGCAATCATTACATAAGAATTATCAAGAAGTTCAAAAAAAAAAGATATTAAGAAAGTCGCGTGACCTTTTTGCTGAATAACATATTTTTTTTTAAAAAAATAAAAAATGTAACATTTTTAGCAGTAACATGTGTGGAATATGCCTCACTAAGTGACAACAATTCAATACATCGCAATTTAATGACTCTGAACGACAAACTGTTCTTTGTAATCACGTTGGCAACATCGCGCAACTTTGACCTTGCCATCTAATTGTATAATGAAGATTTGATTTGTTTTTCAAAGATATCCATATATTGGGTCATTGACTCGCGTTGTATTGAGCATCCAAAGTGTGGCCCTCGTAAGTATAATGACCACAAACTACATATTTTGAACGGCGGGCAAAATGGATTATGTTTGCAATACGACAACTAATTATCGCATCTGTTATCTTTGTATACGATTATCTAATACCTTAAATCATTATCACGGCATGCATTCATGTTGCGTGTCGAAGGTGAGAATTAATAGACCATTCTTAAAACGTTCGATCCACAAACTGCCAATTTTAGTAGGTGTGGCGTAATGACGTCGCAAAGAGTATGCCAAAATCTAGAGGTGTGATTCTATAGGACGCGTAGATGGATCCAGGAAAATGCATCATTGTAAGTCAATCTGTTTAGATGACGGATTTATAATAAAGGATCCATGTTCACATCGCCGCTATAACCCTCAAGCTTATTGTAGCATGGGAGTAAACCACCCTTGATTCCTCAGGTCATTTTCAGCGATAATGCATGTTACATAAGAATATTGATTTACGTGAATGTCTCCACAGCATAATATCCCTGTGAAAGAATTTCGACCATGCAAGCCCTGATTACTATCAGCAAGGGGCGGAACTCAGATTGAACTTGATGCATCGCGCTTAATTATGCAGCGTCGTGTGATATCGTTATTGACGAACTGCCGCGTTGGTGGATCCTTAACCATGTATTTCTGTGATAGTATTCTGCTAATAAAAGCCCTACTTACTATCAGCAAGGGGCGGAACTCAGACTGAACTTAATGGATCGCGCTTAATTATGCATTGTGGTGAACTTTCGTGATTGACGAACTGCCGCGTTGGTGGATCCTTAACCATTTATTCCTGTGATAGTATTCCGGTAATAAAAGCCCTGCTTACTATTCGCAAGGGGCGGAACTCGCTCCAATATCCTTGTTGCGCATATTTCATTCTCTTCGCCTTATACTCTGCTGGTCGACCTTCCGCATTAACCAATTCGCATTAAATTATCCCTACAGTTGTCTCCTGCACCTGCACACATGATATTGACGGGACGTCGCGACAAACCATCCCGCAACCATGTTAAAACTCCTGTGAGTTTCAAATGTACGATGGGCGATTGCATTCTGAATTGCAGCAGTAATGCGAATTACCTTTTCGGGTGTAGAAAGGTATAGTCATGCCTCTGATAAATTAACTAATTCACTGCGACCGATTATTTAAGTAATCAGAAGGATGACTATATCAGTGATCGTTGGTTTATACGGATGTTAATTAAATGAAATAAAATAATTTTATACTGTATAAAAGTTCCTAGTGGCTACCCATGCTCGAGCATTGCATGAAGGAAATCCGAGTCCGGGTACGAAATGCTGTCATATCTGTTATAAAAGCTCAATAAATTATCTGGGATAGCCATGCTGGCGTGTATACATGGGGCAATTGGTTGTCAGGGATCCATTAATATAACAGGTTTCATAATTCATAATCCGATCAGGGACACCTTCAAGCATAATACTTTGAAAAAAAAACTTGTCAGGTATATCCATGCTAACAACTGAGAATGGGTCGTACTTACGTCAGGGATGATATAATTAGCAATTCTGCATATTAAAATTTATTTTCAAGGATACCCCTAATACGATTTTGCATAAATCATCTAACAGACTGGGATATCCATTGGGATATTGATTTTGAAAATAAATTATTGCCAGGGCTATCCATGATGGCTTTTCTGCATATAAGTGTGTCGAATCAGGGATACCCCTACTTTGATTCATTGTTCAAAAATTGCCATGCTAGGCATATCCCTACACGTGTAGGGTCATGAAATTAATGTTACAGGGTAGCTCATGGATAAACCCAGGCAAAAAGGTTGAAATTTTGAACGTTATCCCAATTTATGAATTATTCGAATACAACTTTCTATCAGGGATATCCCTACATGAAAGTTGTGATATTCTCAAATTTTAATCATGGATACCCCTGATACTTAGTTGACATTAAAGATAATAGAGTCAGGGGTATCCATGGTTATATTTATGCGCTGATTAAAATAATGTCGGCATAAATCGAAAATGAATTTATATAAAATATCATAATATGTCAGGGATACCCTTGTTAACATATTAACCGAATAAATATGTTGCCATGGATACTGATTTAACCGAAGACATTAGTTGCCATGGTTACAACAGCACAAAATTATGTATTTCATATTATTTATGTCTTCGCAATTCTTTTTCATAAATGTTATGCTAGAATAATGGTAATTATTAAATGTGTATCTATTTATTCAATTCAATATTTGCATAAATATTTTGATTAAATTTCAAATAGCGGTTATTTCGTAATTCTCTCTATTTATACAATGTAAAATTTACATAATTGTTATCATCTTAGTTTACAATTGTGCCGTTTCTACAATTACAAATCACGATGTTATTTTTAGCCACAATGTAATTTCTCTCTACATTTTTACTTTTTAGTTTCAGAATTTTCATATAATGGTTTTACGTTAGGGAAAGCTTCGCTTTTACGTCAGTATGGCAAATTTAAAAGTCATTGCGACATATCCCTATGAATGTCCTTACAGCGTCAGAAACTTAGTGAAGTTGGAAAGTGTGTCCTCCTGGAGGTGGTTATGGGTATAGTTGAGGCGCAAATGGTATCCAGTCGAGTCCGTTAAGGAATGTGTGCCATCTTCCTACTCATAAACTGTCAGTGATACGTCTCGGGTGAAGTTTTTCGAATGAAGTATGTTCTTAACGTCTTTTCGATAACTTCCAACATGGTATCTGTCAGATACCTGAGATAAATTCCTCTGGAAGATGCGACTGGTGTCTCTGAGGAGATCTTTTGGTAACGGTTTAAATACGCTATCTGAAGCTTTCGAAGTTGAGTGAAATTTCTAATTGGTGAATGTGTCCTATGTATGTGTTAGCAATCGTTTTCAAAACAGGATGGTTTGTATTTGATCTTCAAATTCTCTGTACTTTCAAACTTATCGGTTTTCTGTCGCTTTTTAGTTGATGCGTCGGCTGTAGCAAGTTGTCATTTTACTAATTTTTTATTGAGTAATTGGGTTGGGTCGTCTAGAAAATCTGTTCAGACTCGTCGGCATTACGAATAAAATTCTTCTAAAGCTCGTTAATAGCTGTTTTGGAGCTCGACTTGAAACATACCTGGTGATATTGTAGTCTTTTCAAAAAACTAAAGACTGATGAATGTCATTGGATCGATTAAAATGATGTCTGATTTTTAAAACAGCGGTGAATTCGATTCTAAAGCTTGTTAGAAGAGTGTTATATAATTTTTGGATTCGTACCTGAGCAAATGTAATATATGGTTCGTTGGCGTAATTTATTGAATTACGAAGATGCTGTTGTCGAATAATTAACGGCTTCGCGACTGGTAATTCTGAGATGGTTAATATGACTCCTGAAATCTATTCTGTAACGTACTTGGAAGTCATCGAAGTATGAGGTGCAGTGACGACCTAAAATTGTCAGTGAAGCAGTTTGTGAGAGGATATTCCTTATATTAGACTCTTTTCGCTGGTAATTTCGATTTCAAAAACTGTGAAGAATTATCAGCTTGATTTGAAGACGTACCTGATCTTAAAACGATAAAATGATGTCGCAGCGACCTGTTTGGTTGTCAGATTTCAAGAATAGAGTGGCTGTCATTTATCTTAGGCTCCCTGTAAATTGTCAGCGAAGAAATATGGACGACATACCTGATTCCGGATTAATAAATGCTGCGACGACGACCTGTGGATTTGTCAGTGATTGAGAATGAAGTCTTTAACTCACCTGAAGACATGTGTAACACTATTTCCTGTGAAATTGTCAGCAATGAGCGTTGTAGACGACGTACCTGATTCAAAAGCGATAAAATTTTGTCGCAGCGGCCTGTTAAATTGTTAGAATTCAAGAATATAGTTGCTGTCACTTGCCTGACGCTTCCTGTATATTGTTAGCGATGAAAAGTGGACGACGTACCTGAAATCGAAATTATTACTGCTGCGACGACAACTTGTGGGTTTGTCAGTATTTCAGAATGGGGCCATTTACTCACCTGAAGCCATGTGTAATTCTTTATACCTGTGAAATTGTCAGCAATACGGATGGGACAACGTACCTGGTTGTGGTGGTGGAATCACCGACGATATATTATAGATTATAGATTATAGAAGGCTCCCGATTGGAGGATTCAATTGGATTGGCCAATAAGAACCCTTGGTTAAGTTTTGCCCCACTTTGTTATAGCGAGATTGTACTGTAACAATCTTTAGGGCTGAGACACTGTACAGTGTTACAGTACAATCTAGCTATAACAACGTGGGGCAAAACTTAACCAAGGGTTCTTATTGGCCAATCCAATTGAATCCTCCAATCGGGAGCCTTGGTTAAGTTTTACCCCACATTGTTATAGCGAGATTGTACTGTAGTGGCTGATGTTGGTTTTGCGTGTCTTTACCTTGCAATTACGTATCTTAACACATAAAACTAACATCAGGTACTTAGAGTCTTTAGGGCTGAGACACTGTACATATTCATGAAGAAGTGATGATCAGCATGCGGAAGCCAATCTAGTCACATGATCCCGAAAAAAGATGTTCGTTTCAAGGTTCACTAGCTAGCAGGGATACAGTTGCCATCTGAATATATGATAGGGATCCTTCCAGCTCTTTTCTTACGTTGGAGGCGATTCAGGCAGAGATTTCAGCCAAGTGTTTATCCCATGAAAAATGAGACTCCACTGACTAGAGATTACCGGGGTGTCAGAGCGTAATAATCCTTTCATCCAGAACGGTTAATAAACTCAGGACATGAGCTCTAGGTGTCGAGGGAACAGTTCAACTCTCATTCAGACACTCATTTATTTCTCAACATGATGCCTAGTCTCGTTCAAATTTTATACTTCTGGACAATCTTAGCCGTCACAGCCGTCACAGCCGTCAAAGGCGTCGAAGGTATTCAAGCTATTTTAGGTACTCATGTAATTATGTGTCATGGTTCAATATACGATGGAAACGATAATAAAATTAAAAATTTCAAACTACTTCAGTATTTGAGTCCTAAATTTTCCGACAGGCATAGAAAAATTGCCGTTCCCGCAAATACATACATCGGTAATAATTTTATATCATTCAAGTTTGGACTGCCGCATGATGATTGTCCCGAAAGTGAGTCAAATCTCTTAAGCCGTTGAAACAAATTCACTCATATCTACCAAAGAACAATTTAATTGTCATGATGTTCTGATTTACAATGAGAAATATATATTAGTCGGTGTCGGGACTATTTCCAGACGCAAATTATTTCCTTGCGAAGTGTTGTCTGAGGAAGAAGCGGTCAGAAAATTAACTTCAGTCCCGGAATAACAGGTGGCAGTCCAGGGAAAGAAAGATGAGGGCAAGAGCAGTGTGATTTTTAACGCGTCTTTCGCTCGCATATGAGTGAAACCGTCAAGAAAGAGCATGTGGGCATGCCCCTCGCGTTTGTGCGAAATGCTCTATAATGACCGACACATGTAAAAACAGTTCTAAAATGGATAGATGGATGGTGATAAGGAACATCACCCTGTGTTAAGGCGCGAATGGGATTGAGGCGCAACTAAGGTATTAGGAATGCAACACATATTGGTTAATCTTGACGTTTCTAAATATATGATGCGGTGCGACACGGTGCATAACAAACAATGTCCATTAGGACCCGGTAATCCCGGCGAATAAGTACAGTAAAACCTCTATAACGCTATCAATTCAGCTCGATTTTACAAATTTTGCAGGCAACCTCTTAGCCCCAGATATTTCCTCTTCGGAAAAGGTTTATCGTGTTATCCAGGTATACATAGATGTCAAAACAGCATGGAATTTCAGACCTACAGAGGCGTGCCTTTCGCAGGCATGCTCAACGGTATCTTCAACTTCGTCAACAACAGCTCAGATTGTGCTTTGAGGAAGAATTTCACCGTAAAATCGCTCAGCCTATGATATCTGAGAGCTTCAGTGCCAGATACGGCCAGCTGGACGAATCAGACCCGTCTTTCCACCCTACACAACAGCGTGAGAAGCCACTCAAGTGATCGGAGTTAGACAAAGCGGTACTCCAATGGCATCAAGAGCGAAAGCAGCACATTCCAATCTCTGGTGAGTTGTTAATGCGGCAGGCAGCTCATTTCTGGCAACATTTTGCTGTAACAGCTGGGTATCTGCTAGTCCTTGTAGCCTACGCTAGTAAGCGCAGGCACCTGATTAATATGTAACACGACATAAGCGATGGACGTGCTACAACAAAGTTTGTTTGTTTGTTTGTTTGTATTATTTTACGTCTATCAAGCAAAGGCGTAAGCCTTTGCCGCGCTACATTCACCCGAAGGTAAAGGACGCTAGGGCTTACTGCCCTAGTGGCTGAGGCGCCCCGCTTCCCCAACAAAAGAAGTGGAGCCCGGTTTGCTGGCGAGATTTGCCCTATGTTTAAACAAGAAGGCTAAAAACAAAGTCTAATGATAAATTACATGATTTAATAAAGGTAATGATGGTCATCTGCTACGCAAAGACTAGAGAACTGAATAATTGACCTCCAAAACGCCGGTGTGTGTTTTTTTTTTTTTTTTTTTTAACCTAATTAGAAAAGTGTTTGGCTGTCCTCTGAGAGGGGGAATCTGGGGCAGATTACAGTGAAAAATTTTGTGGCTTCCAGCCATTTGGCCAATTTTTTAGCGCCTTTTAATGAGCCGAAGAAGTAGGAAGTTTTATTCGCATACATCCCCGGGATCTTTGGGAGCCTCTGGGGCGACAGTCTGCATTGTAGTACGTGGCTTGTAGATTTTTGGTCACCACAACTGCAATAGTTGTGCGCATTTTCGTGATTAAACCGCTCATGATACAAGGCAAAATCTCCGTGCCCTGAGCGAGCGGCATAAATATGAGAGACGAATGTCCTAGGTAGGTGCAACTCTCCGGGGCAGCTTTCAGAGATCCCAATGCCGAGATCCCGATATGACTGGGGTGCGTTTTGTTCCCAGTAGTTATTTACAGCAGTAGATATTTTCTTTTTAGCCCAGCGCTTCGCAGCGGCTAAAGATAGAGGGACAGGGGGAGGAGATGGCATTATCATCGCCTCTTTCGCGGCCTGATCTGCTAGATTATTTCCACGGATGCCGGCATGACTGGGAATCCATCGAACTTCGATTTTGCCCGGAATAGTGTGAGGAAGGCGTGCCCGTTGAGGCCAGGCAGCGGACTTGTTAGTGAAGTCTAGAAAGAGCTTCTGCGAGGAGCAGACAGGGGATGACAGGAGACGACGGGCTACTTCTAGGTTGTCTGTAAGAATCCAGAGATTATTAGCAAATCTTGTTGATGGTAGTGACAAGGTTAGTTCCAGTGCATGTAGTACGGCGGTGGCTTCGGCGTCAAAAATTTCTAGTGTAGGGCTGAGAGGGATAAGTCTTCTGAGAATGACCCGGTCCGCTTGCATCACAACTACTCCGGCTCCTACTTGAGGACCAGAGTCTGAATCTGATCGGCTGCCGTCTGCATAAGCAACCAGATCTTGGAATGGAATTTCGCCGGAGCCTCGAAAGGGAGACCTGGTAACTCGCTTAATGCTAGCGCGCCAACCTTCTTGGTTGTGCCATGGGGGAAGAATAAGAGGATCTATGAACTCTACGTCAGGGAGGCTGAGGATTCCAACAGAAAAGCGAGATATACGCCTTCTATGTTGCAGGGTCCATTCCGCACGTCGGCGAAGAGGATGTCGGCGGTCTAGGCGATGGATACGAAGAGCAGCCTGACGTAGTCTTGCGTCCAGCTGAATTTCGGGGGGGAGGAGTCCGGACTCGCGAAATAGGGCAGGAGTTGGCGTCGTTCGGTAGACCGGCAGGATTGCTCTAGCGCTGGTAAGAGCTACTCGGCGCAGTAAGGATATATGTCTTTCCACTCGGTTTGAGACTATGGCTTTTTGTGGTGTTGATCTATGTCGTCCAGGCCACCAGGTTTCGGCGCCGTAATATGCGATAGGCATTACGCAGGCGGTTACCGCTTGGCGGAGCAGACTCGGTGTAGCCCCGCGGGTTGTATTACCTAGACTTCGGAGGGCGTTCGCTACCTTCATAGCCTTACTTGCGAGAATATTGGCATGCCATTTGAAGGTTAGTTTTTTGTCAAAATAGACACCAAGCCATCTTGTGTACGGGCGTGTGGTATCTTCGGCGATAGTGAATTCCTTGTAAGAGATACGTGGTGTGGAGGCAGGATCTTTGTCTGCGCGACGGCGCGAGAAGTGTTGGAGTTCGGTTTTGTTGGGGTCGAAAGTGATTCCCTCCTCCTGACCCCAAGTTAAGGCTTCCTTTAGCGCTTCCGTTAGTGAGATACAATTCTCTTGAAGCGACTTTCGGATCTCTAGTATTGCTACGTCGTCGGCGTATCCGAATCTGCGAGATATACTGCCCATCTTAAACAGCGGAGCGATGTAGAGCATGAACAGTATTGGAGAAATAGGTGAGCCTTGGGGGAGGCCACAGTTTATCTGTTGTGGAGGACCGGTTTCGCCATCCATCTTAATTTGCACGGATCTACCAGAAGCAAAGGAGCCTACCCATTTGACTATGTCATCAGGCCAGCCTTGTTCTCTCATTCGTCTGATCAGTCTACCTGGGAGTACAGCGTCAAAAGCTCCTTTTACGTCTAGTGTGAGCATGCTAGCAGTATACCCTTCATTCAGAGCCCTTTCCACGTCATGTGTGAGGCAAGTGGTTAGGTCCACCGCGGATCTGCCTGGTAGAGCCCCGAATTGTTGGCTGGCAAGAACCTTGTGTTGGACTGCAATCCACGCCATGCGTTTTGCTAGAGCTCGTTCTAAGCCCTTCCCTAAAACAGAGAGTAGAGCGATTGGGCGGTATGAGCGGGGGCATGATAGGTTAGATTTGTTTGGCTTTTGACACATGAGCACAATAGCCTGGCGGAAACACTTTGGGTGGTAGCCTAGAGAAACACAGCCGCTATGCTACAACAAAGTCACTCAGTAATGTTACAGGACGGGGTGTCGAAACAGATCCACATAACTCGTGACCCAGGACTACACGGGCTACGTTCGCTAATGCCAGATATTCAAGATCTTGATGATACATGTAGTTGAAGGCAACATGACAATCAAGAGAGCCCACGTACATGTATATAGGTTTAGATTCAACCTCTAGCAGTAGTTTTCTCTGCACAGTTTTAATTATCAATTATACTTATCTACCTAACTGATCAGGCGTTCGGTACTTAAGCTGTGACACTTGCACGTTATCAAGGCGTGGTGGTGACTCAATTTAGAAATGGCTGGCCTACTGCTTTTTGGAGGAGGTATAACATTAAATTACGGATTCGGCCTGGTGAGGATGAAGTATTGATCAAGCTGCTGTCGCACAGCGGCTTGTACAGGTACAGGCCCTGGCAAGTCAATATCCTCCTCAAGATGTTTGTGACTGTGATGAAACTAGCATCTACTGGAAGATGGTACCTGATAGAGGTCTTTCTACACAGTAGACCTCAGGTAAAAAGAAAGAGGAGGCTCGGATAACAGTAAACTTCTGCTGTAACGCTGATGACAGTGACAAGCTTTCATTGCGGTTTATTGGCAAGGCTGCTGATCCAAGATGCTTTGGATCCGCGGGTGTCGACTTTGAAGCACTTGATTGCATATCGAGGCATAATTGAAAGGCCTGGATGACTACAGAAATTATGATAGAATGGCTACTGATGCAATATAATTATCGCACACAAAGAATAAGCGAGATTATTGTAGAGCATTCCTATTCACCCTTTTCACTCGTTTAAAGCCAAGTCTATTTTCTAGAGACCTATGAGCTGGCGGAGAAGAGTCTACAGTGCTATGGCCCAAAGTTGAGCTCATGTATTTATTAGACTTCCGTTCTACATAAAGAGATAAATGTATTTAATCATAGAGGTTCTCGTCTGAGAAGAATCAGAAGAATTGAAGGGTTTTTTTATGACTTTATAGTTTTCTACGCGCGTACTTTGATGTTTTCTATCTCCTAATTTACTACGGCATCCAACTCAATTGAATGCATCATCCTAGCTTTTCCAACAGCTATAATGGTTCTCACGTCGTATTGGCAACAGAAGAGTGCTCCTAGTAATGGAAAACTGCAGAGTTCATACAGCGGCACTGATGAAATTAGTGCTTCTAATTGAGATGGCTGAGGAAGATCGTGCAAGGTTGAATCCCCTAATCGCACACGCATTGACCTTAAGCCTAAAGTGTATTATGAGTATCAATACGCTATTCCTTATTAGTAAGATCACTCAATCATTGTTAGTTAGTTTTATTAGTAGATAGCACTCTGTTCGAAGTGGGAGAAATTAACATCTCCAGACACTACGTTAACAGACTCTTACTTGTTCCAAGTTTACCCTACGATTGATAAGTGATCCTATCCAGTCTAACAACTGAACTTTAAATCTTCCATTCCAATAGGCACTTCCATCGGTTCAGCATCTTATGAATATTACAGCCCGTTGGCTGCCTCCAAACTCAACATTAAATACTCAGCCACTCGATCAAGGCATTATCAGGACCTTCAAAGTCTACTATTGTCGGACATGGCATGAATACATGCTAGACGAGTATGAGAAAAGCCATGATCTCTCCCAAACAATGAATATTTTGAATGCAATCCGTTGGTCAATCAGAGCCTGGTATCAAGTAACAGTAACAACTATCCAAGGCTGCTGGAGGCGATCAAAACTGCTTACTTCTGACGATAGAACAATGGAACCTGAGGAAGTCCTCTATGTATTGCCCTAGCTTCTATAAAAAGTAGAGATACAAGGCCGAATTTAACAGGCTATGTCCATTGAAACTCTTCTTAAAAATTAAGTTGAAGTGGTCCAGGATATCCAAAACATTGAGTGTCAGGAAATGAAATGACAGACAGGTAAGAACTCAGATTAAAGGTTGAAATAAAGCTAGAGAGCTAAGTCTACTCTACAAATACAACTTATATGAATGTTTTCCGTAAGCGACAAAAGAACATATATCAATAAAGATCTAAACGTCGATACTCCGTGGGTATCTTTTCCAAGTCCATTGTCCTTTCATAACTCCGTACCTTAATACTTGACAATGAGAACTTAGAGGATCATAATATACAGCTATTTGAGCCTCAGCCTGCTTTTGAGATTGATGAAGAAGGGGAATTTTTGACAAAAGTTCCATACAGCCAAGCATTTCAGGCTATGCAGTTGCTTAGGCTACATGATGAGCAACATGATAACTGTAACAACATCTATTTGAAGCAACTGGATAGTTATGAAGTGACTATGAAGGAGAGACATGAAGATCAGAAGCGACAAAAGACTAAAAAATCTTGGCTCACGCAGGCTGGTTGACAATCAACTCAAGCAACTTTAAAAGTCTTGATTTGAGTTGATTCCGGTTTATGGAGCTGAGGTTGCTTCAAATCCAATCCAGATAATCATTTACCTACTCCTTACACCTGCTACAGTACAAACACATAAACAAGCCTTGCAAGACTTGCAACTCGACACCATAGACGAGTTCAGTTGATTGAGAGTTATAGCCGGTTCAGAGGCATATGGCGCTGGGAGATACAGTAGCATCTAAAAGTGCGCAATAAAACCACCACGTTGACTAAATTTTACTATAACTCTGCAAGAACTTCTTCAAATTTAAAAATTCTAGGTTCAAACAAAATCTAAGCCATTTCTTGAATAAGTGTTTTATTTATGAGGAGTAGATGCAATGTTCTGACTTGCGAGTATAATGTACGATTTCTTAAGGTGAGGAATGAATGAGAATAGATAGAGGTGTGTAATTGTATATAGATTTGACTTGTCCATTTTTCTATGAAGGTAAGACGTCCTACTTATATACATAAAGCAATACTTGTCATATCCTTCTCTCAACTATCTTTAGGTACTGCACCAATCTACCATTGTCTAGTCAGTCAATTCATGAATACTACTTAGTCTATTACGACCAAGGGAATGCCCGCCTCACACGACTCGTGTTACCTGACTAGTATTATCTGATCTAGTCTAGGCGACTCAAATTACGCGACTCGGTCCTCATGCCTTGATGCACCCGTCCACACAGATCATCCTCCCCTATTCATGGACCTCGCACATCTCTAATGTCGCTATTCGCAACAATAAGTCCAACTTTGTTTTTGTAAAAATAATGATTAACTGTAAGGTTAACGCTGGTCTTGGCACTTAATGTCTATTGTGCACTTTTTGACATATCATTTCACCACGTGGTAGAACCTGCGTTAACAGATAACTATGCTGTAAACTTTAATTTTTTGATCTGTATAAGTATTTAACATGCTTTTGTATCATTCCTAAAAATTTTTGATTTCAATATTCTCTATTTATTTTACAATGAGAAAACTTTCACAGCACCAGATATCATCCATCACTACATTACTCGAAGGTAAAAAAGAACTAGGAATAGCAAAAATTAGGGGCTGTCATAGGTCTACGGTAGCCAGGTATCGGAAAAAGATATCTCATGATACATCAAAACCTGTGCAGGGACGATCACGGAAGTTAACGTGTCGAGACAAGCGAGCCCTGGCTTGTTTGGTGGCTAATGATGGGACCAAAACTGCGGTAGAAGCGACGAAGATTATCAATCTTGAGCGAGAAGACAAAGTTTCTCTTGGTACCGTAAGGCTGGCTCTGAGGGAACAGGGTCTCCGGGCTATTAAGAGGGTGAAGAAACCGATGCTGTCAAAGATGCACAAGTGTTATGCTGAGCTTCGGTGAACGTGCTCGTTCCGGCAGCAGGAGCTTAGACGGAGCGGTCCACGGCAGAGTACGCTGGGGTCACGGAAGAGCCGATGCGGCTGCAGTCGGGCTGGAGTGTTTGGATAAGTTAGGCAATGTTCGGCACACAAAGAATATCTGTGTTTGCTGCATTTGATCTGGTCACACACAGACATATTCTTGGTATAAATAGGCTGAAGTCTGCCACACACTGTAAATATTATTATCATCTTCATACATCATTATCATTTTAAATATATACCATCTCCACCATATTCTATCTTAGTAACTCTTACCAAGTGTACGTCTCCCAATCATATACCTAGTAAAACAGTTGGTGCTAGAGCGGCTTCGACCTCCATAGGTAGGATTGGTGCCGTTTTGAAGACGCCGAGAATTTTCCTCAAAGCCATATTCTGAATTCTTTGAAGCGCTCCACGCGCATAATCTTGTCCTTTCCACCATATTACTGATCCAAAATCAGATATATTTGTTACGCATGCTAAATATATTTGCCTAATAGCAATTGGGGAGAGACCACGATTGATGTTAGCAAGCCTGGTTATTCGATAGAATATTTGCAGGGCTTGTGCAGCTCTTGTGTTAATGTGATATCGGAATTTGAGACTTGGGTCAAACCATATACCTAACCAGCGGACCAACTGTGTAGGAGCAATGACAGCGTCACAAGGTAGCCTTACACACCAAATATCCGCTTTTTTTGATCTAGTGAAGTGCATAAGTTCGGTCTTCGATAAATCAAATTGTATCGCATTTTGATTCCCTTTTGCAAATATTTTAGCAACCTCCCGTTCTAATATTTTTGTGTTCTTTCTGAGGCTTGTCGATTTTGTAGATATAGCGATATCATCCATGTACGATATACAACGAACATCTTGAGTTATGAATAGGTCTCTGATATAAATGAGGAATAATATCGGGGAGATAGGGCTCCCCTGTGGAATTCCAGTCTCTATACTTTTAAAACTTTATGTCTCGCCGTTGAATGAAAGTTGTAACATACGCTGATCTAGAAAGGAGGCAACCCACGATATTAGACTCGTCGGAAGTCTCAGTCTCTTCATTTGTTCTAATAACTGGTTCCGTGATACGTGATCGAAGGCTCCTTTAACGTCAAGGAAGAGTGTTGACGTAACACGCCGAATTTGTCGATTGGTTTCCACTTCGTTGGTTAAAAGCAGCGCTGCATCAACCACTGACTTTGTTAGTCTTCCCCTAATCTGCGTTGGGTCAAGTAGCTGAGATGTTTCTGCTAAATAGCTTAGACGTTTTGCTAAAATTCTCTCACTGACTTTGCCTAGGCAGTTTAGAAGGGATATTACGCGGTACGCTTTGGGCCAGGAATAATCAGGCTTAGATGGTTTGCGAAGAATAATTCCCTTAGCCTGTTTCCAGCAATTCAGATGATAGCCTGTATCAATTAATCTGGAGAATAATCTGAAAAATATATGGGGTATAGCATGGTAGGCTTGTGTGACAAGTGGTGTTGATATTCCATCTGGCCCTGGAGATTTACCTTTAATTTCCGCAGAGCAAGCCCTTTCAAGTTCAGATATAGTTAAATTGGGCCATTCCCAGGCATCTGGTTCATAATTGTCCCAATTCGGATTTTCAGTAGTGGGAGGTGTGGGAAATAGAGTTGAGCTAAATACTTGACATTTTTCTTGATAGCTTTCATGCGTTGAGTCATCAGCTGCACGAATAGCAGGGATCTTTGTGTTCCTTGCATCTTTAGTATAAGCCATTGCTTTAAAGATGGACTTGGGGTCTTCTTTCTCAAGAAATGAGTTCCAGTGATTAGTTTTCGCTTTTTTGACCTCTTCGAAATATTTATTTCGTATTTGACGGTAACTCGCGTCTATTTCCTTATCCTGATTATTGGCTTTAAGAAGTTTCTGTTTACAGTTCATTTCTTTTCTGAGCTTAAAAAGTTCTGGGCTCCACCAAGGTTTGGCCTTTCGTGCAAGGTATGTTATAGGAATACTCATTTTGGCAGCATCTAGGATACAATCTGTAAGTTCTTGTGCCGCTTTGTCAAGGAGTTGTGTTTCGCTATTTGGGCCCCAGACATGAAAATAAACTTCTTCTCTTGATCTGTATCTCATCCTATTACTAAGCTCTTTTAAATAGTAGCCTTGTTCTGACTTCTCAGAAACTAGCTTAGTAAATTTATTCCAGTTAGCTTTTTCTGTGTAAAATTTTTGTTCTTGATTAGCACCACCATTTATGTCGACTTCATAACTGACACAAAATTGTATTCCAAGGTGGTCAGATTCAATATCTTCTATAATCTGCCAATCGTAAACTTTATGAGCCAATATCAATGATACCATCGTGAGATCGATTACTGTTGGTTTGCTCATATTTGGCCGAAAGAAAGTTCCTTCCCCGACACATTCAAAAGTTCCATGCCATTCTTCTCCATCCATTCAACAAGTCGTTCTGATGCGGGTGAAGTATTTGATTGAGGGTCCCACATTGGATGATGTAGGCTAAAATCACCGACAGCGATAGTTCTAGGTATGATTTTCCTTTGATATAGGAGCCTATCAACTGTTCGCCCTTGGTTATTTGCTTGGTCTTTTTGATTGTAAATATTCAAGAAGTGCATCTTTAGATTATTCTTTCTTATTTCAAGGACTTGGAAGTCAGGATCTTTTGGTGAACCCTTCGAAAGTTGAACTTGACTTTCAAGTGCCCTTGACAGGTAAATCAAGGTTCGAGGTCGGTAATGTGAGTCAAAATTTGGTAGAATTTGAATGTAAGCAGTGTCACAGATTAACTATATGAGGCAATGAGCACTTGTATGAGTAATGGTTGTTAATAATTCACTATGAAGAAGAAAAGCTAACTTAGGTTCCGAACAATCCTCTATATACAAGTTCTGTGTTTCCTTCCCATTGTTCAGCTTCGAACATCACCCGTGAGTAATTATTGAAAATCAAGTATACAAACTTATAATTAGTATCAGTCAATTCAAGCCAAACCCTGATTACCTAGTCATGCTGTAGCCCTAATTATAGACCCTTGTACAATCTAGGACCCTTGCATAATGCAGTCGCTAATCTCTATTATTAGTGATCTTGCATTATGTACCCATGATCTGCATGATAGTACATGCCTGCGATAACCATCGTTGGCTACAGGTTTACAATCGGCTGAACAGCCGTCACAGCAGAATGAGCTACTGATCTTGTCTTTGAGTAGCCATCGCTCCCAGGGTCGGAAGGGATTAACCATGGTTCTTGGATCGCAATTAAATCAACTTTATGTTCTACTGCATATTGCAACGCACTTTCGGTTGCTATTTGGCTTTTGTTGAGGTTATTGTGGAGAAATTTGATTTCAGTTGTGTCTGTCATTAAAGTTCGTCTTCTTTATCAGTTTTCTTTTGGATGGACTTAAATACTTCGCACACTTTGGATGAAGCAGCGTGGTTACCTGTGCAATTGATACATTTTGGTGCTAAGTGAGAGCAGCTTTTACCTTTGGTCTGGCATGCATTGCAATGATGCTGTTGGGTACTGTGACGGTCGCCGCACAAACCACAACAAGGTTGTTTACGGCAGTAGGAACCCAAATGTCCGAAAGCTTGACAGTTATCGCATTGGGTTGTGGGAGCTACTGAGAAGAATTTGGTTACTCTGACGCTAATTCCAGCTATGTAAAGTCTGTTCCGTATCGCTTTGTTCGCTTCAGCTTCTGTGGCAAAAGCAATGGCAACAGAGCCAGCTTTTTTCGCCTGTCGATTTTCTATTGTAGAAATCCAGTGGGGCATACCAATTGGATTCAGTCCCTTATTAAAAGTTGAGACTTCAATTTTGATCATTTCCATTCCGTTCTCATTTGGAAAGGCGTCCAGTGGGATTCCATGTGCTACTACTTTGTACCACGGTACATCTTTCTGGGCGGTTGTATGTGGTATAATACTTTCCCAGACTTCTTTCTCTTCCAGGAAGAATTCGGCTGAGTAATCTTCAGTTGACGTCACCGAAATATTGTTGTTTTTTGTTTTGGCTACAACATTTACCACTGGTCCCTTTATTCCTTTGGCTGCAAATGCACTGTTTATAGTGTTCCGTGCCAATAATGGATTGATTTCGGTATTTGTCCCTGGTTGTTGCATAAGGATAATTCTTCTATTAGTTTTTGTCTTGGGTTTTGATTGGTTAGTGTTTATATTATTATTCTTCTTAGGATTTTTCGATTTGTTCCCAACGACTATCCAGTCTTGTGGCGTATTTGATTTGATGGCCCTATTACTAGCTACATTGGCCATTGACCGGCTTGGTTGCACTTGTGTGTAATTTTCTGATTACTTTTTCTAGCTTGAATTTGTGGGCATATTAGGTACGACAGGTGCAGCTATTTTCTTTAGGTCCCTTGCCTTATTTTCTATTTGTCTAGTTGCTGTTTCGAGATTGGTTACTTGAGAAGCAATTATTTTTGATGCTTTGCTAAGGATTCCTTGCTCAGTATATTCTCTAAAAATATCGAGTAGGTCAAGTAATCTCTCTTGTTCCATTCTATCTTTGGTCAAGCCGTAACCCATCACTAGAAGAACCCTAGCTTGGAGTATGGCTTCTTTGGTAGTTTTTGGTGTACTTGAGGCTATTTCTAAATTTTTTTCCGTATTGTGGCTCGATTTTTTTGACTGAGCGGTAGAAAGATCTTCATTTTTTTGTCCCATTTGTTCCAAATTTTCATTACGCTTAGGATTTGGGGGATTGCTAATGGCATCATTGTTTGGGTCAATGTAGTGAATTGACTTTTTTAACTCGTTTTGTTGTGTTGCATTTAATTTGTTTGGTAGTGGAGGAAAATCTTCCTCAGTATATGATTCAAATGGGTCAATAGCTGACAAATTTTCTGAAGGAATTTTATCCATATCAATTTCAGGGGATTCTGGGTTGTAGAGTGCTAATTGCGTATTATCTGAAATATCTTCGAAATTGGTTGAAGTTGGGTCATACATGTCCTCATCAGGAATGTCGGGAGAACCACTTTCGTAAGTAATATGTGACATCTTGTCCCGAAAGGTGTTAGTTACGATTAAAACAACTTCCACGATTATCACGCCCTGATGATGTTCAAAGCTATGATGAATAGTGCAGAAGACATCGCCAGAATCACACAATGGATTCTCGAAGCAGGTTGGCTTGAACAGTTCCGGCTCGTGAGGGATGTTGAAGCCACAATAGCAGTAAATAAACTAAGCCGGAAACGCAGAGGGGTAGTTTGAACAAAGGGGGAAAGGGATCCACAATGGGCATTGCAGATTTATCGCACTTCCTGAAGGTAAGTCTATGACTAAAAACAAATAAAGAAACAATAAAGGTAGGTTTAAGGGGTTTTCACCGAAAGGTTTCCTCCTGTGTAAATAAAGAGTTAGTAAACCTGCATGGGCCATTAAGGGTGCCGAACCAGGGCAATGAAATCAAATGTTGAATAGGGCGCCGCAATTTCACACACGTTTTTGGATTAGTCAGCCCCTTGTTGCCTGAATCCCAACTCCACCCTACCCCATTACCTCTTTGCATAAATATTTGTGTTACGTATCATGTGATATTGATTTGCAGTTAATACATATTCAGAGGTAAAATGGGTACAAGCTTATGAGCTGACATGTCACCGTCTCCAAATCAACACTGCCTAATTTCATCCCTCCATCAAGAACGTATCTGATCCACCTTCTATGAGTTAGAAAACTTTTATTGGGCCGATTTACATCTAAAGGGTCGCGAGGGTGATACTTTGCCCCGCACATAGTGGCAGAGCTCACTTTATGCGGGCAAAGTATTACCCCCGCGCTCCTGTACACCACATGGCTAGGGAAAGTAACAAAATCAAGTTTAAATTATGTATATACTGTGTACAGAGTTTAATTTTACTCAGAAAATCGAGCAGCTCGATTTTCTTTAAGTAAAATTAAATTCCACACATTCTCAACCGTTCAGGTTCAGACATCGCTGGGTTTGGTTTTCATATAAATGAGAATAATTAATCTTATCTCTTGGCACACGTCTGGACTATGTTATAAATATTAGTGTAATACTTGTAATATAGAAGTATTTATTAGGTAATACGAATTATTATTATATATAATAATAAGAATTATCTCTGCCGCTGAGGCCAAGATATACCTGAATACTGTACTTGCCTTAACCAGTGTCCAGTTTTTTCCATCATCTCCTATCGTTCCTCTGCTCCTAAATTAAAAAAGACCTTTCGTAGACCGCCAACTACTCGATCCAACATCAACTCGGAAAGTTCGTTTGCCCACCCTCTTAAGGCCGAGGGAGGTTTTCAGACAACATTAAATTGTCTGATTTTCCAATGTTTTTCCTTATGTCGTAGTCAATGTTGTAACCACACGTGCGCCTTACCATAAACATATGTTTACAGACAACAAGGTTCGCAGCCATGTCTGGGCATACGCAGCCAGATACGTAACCAAGATCTGTCATGCATATCTTGTAGAACACAAGGTCATCCTGAAAAGACCTTACCGTCACTTAGTTCTCGCATTGGTCATCTCCTGGAGTGACTGTTGGAATCTGAACGTATTCAGATGCAATTTCCATGGGTACCTTCATGCATTCCTCCAAGTAATAGCTCTCATTTGTGGCCATTATTCTGCCCTCAAGCCCCATGAACACCCTTAATACCTTAAGCATAAGGTTTGGGAGAACCTATACCAATAGTTTGTAGATGAGGGCGCCGAGGCATGTTTTTCTATCTTTGCCAAGATAGTTCATCTTCAAATTGCTGTGCCAGGATTCCACGTTATTATTCGTATTGATGCCAAGCATTTTCTGTAATTTTTAATTAATATCAACACATTCTCTAAATGTATCAACAGTATCACTTACCCTTCGAGCCCCAAACCACCAGGTTATAGGATCGGACATCCATGTACGTCCAACATAATCTATCCACTCTTTTAAATATCCAAACTAGGCTTGATAATCTGCCTATGTAGTGCCGTAGTCTTTCACGGTTCTAGTGTAAACCAGCATCTTAAAGTCTGACACTGTAGATCTTCTTACCATTTGCACATTCTCAACACGATTGTTGGTAATTTTGTTATTGGCTTGAGCTCGCCTTGACCTGAACATATGCCAGTGACAGAATCTAATCTCAGGCGAGCTAAATGCCATGTTAATTGCAGCCTTTTCGACTGACAACAGTCTATCATAAAGTTTGGTGTCTAATCTAGTCCTATAAAGCCTTTAAACCACCTGAGACCTTCTAATAGTGGCCACCGGGACTCAGAATTCGACAGGAAAGATGCCACCAGAAGTCCACAGCCAACCTCATCATTCTTAATCAGGACTGTTTGTCGCGGGATCAATTGATAGTGATAAACACCAGAGCAAGTCCAAATATAAAATCAGTTAATTATTAAAATCTACCGAAGGAAACTCTGATGTTTACTTTCCAACTGTTAAGTACTACATCTGGACCCGTATTAACAAGGGGAAAATCGTATCAATCACCATCCTCACATTACCCGCCATCAGTACCAGCCACATAATCATTAGCCACATAATAATCAGCCACACACGCCACAGCCGCACAGAACCAGCCTCACACAGAGCCAGCCTCGCGAGATATAGTGACAATCAACAAGCTACTGGCGCAGCCAGTACCAACTCCACGGATTCATCCCGTAACACTGTTGATAAAAAAGTCTACTTATCATGACCATCTGGTGAAGAGCACGTGTTGTGTGTAAATCTAGAAATAATACGGATGAGTACTTTTGAAGTAACTCACTGCCATCTAGAGCATATAGCAAAAAGAAAGCACCTTTTGTCCAAATCATCGGGCTCTGGAATCATTCTGGAGATGGCATTTCCTCCTTCAGATACAATTCGTTCTCTGTATTTTTCGAGGCTTTTCCAAATTTCGCTATCCAGCTGCATTTTTTTTCCATGGTTCCGCTTACAAGAATGGAAGTCCTTGGATTTGATCCGAAAGGCTTCAGGTACAAGGACAGGAGCACACTCTTTTAAATTCTCTGAATTAAAATTAGACAGGCCACTTCCTCTTATAACTGCCTTGAATTGCGCGCGAGTCGCCCCGGATTCCACAAGTTTTTGAAGTTATTATCGAGAACAAGATGGCATCTGCTGACTTACCTATGTCTGATATCAGGTTTTGACGTGGCCTGTGTAGGAAAGGTACATGATCGCATCAACCACATCTTCTCCAATTTTTTTTCTTTGCATTGGATCGTGCCTTGCTTCACGTCTTTTATTACCTTTTGTTTCTTTAGGTTTTTACCATTCTGAATTTTTCTCTGTTTTTTCCACTTTTACATAAGGCTTGCCATAGAATAGACACCTGTAGTATTTGGTTCATCCACTAGCACGAGCTGGCCCTGAGAGAGGCTATATTTTGATCAAATTAGATATTACTGCTTAAATTGGGGCAATATCACATACATCCAAGCCTCTTTTGGGGACCGTATTGCTGTAATTATTCCATCTGATTTGATTTCTCTCGTCGTCCAGCCATGAATTAAATGACTCTTCATTTGAAAATGATTTCATATATTCTTTTTCCGTGTCATCAATTAAGTTGCTGATAGCGCGGATTCGATTTAAAGACGGTAACATTGTCATAGCTATCACGAAGGACTAAATGTTAGCTAAAATCAAACTTATTTTAATGCAGGAGGAATTTATACCCTCAAGATTGGATAGTTTGGATGGAGCGTTAGTGTTAATGTGGTTGATGCAACTATTTGTTGAAATGATATTATGTGATTACTAGGTCCTGGCCCTGCGGCACTGCGATTCGCTCCGGAGCAGGGTTCCTCGCGTTGCTTCGGAAGTGGGACTTGAACTATATCTGGTAATATATTTTAGATGGGATGTAGGCTGTGGATTTAGAGTCACTGAAGATAATTTCAGGTTGCAAGAATAGATTTACAGGTGTTAGTTTCCTACGGGACACACGTTTGGAACTCAAGTTGGGCTAAAACACCTGAAGATGTTTAGCAATTAATCAGTGAGTATAAGTACTATCCAATGAACAACGCAAGGAAATTGTTTGTCATTTGAGAATAAGGTAGTTAGCGTATCTGATATATTATAGATCTAACTTTAAAAGCGGCTTACGACCTCTGAATTCTGCGGGAATTCAACCACACAAACCATGGATACGGAAAGATAACAAAACACTACGCACTGTCGCGGCGGGACTACCACCTGCATTACTGGGTGGATGCTATGCTGCAGATCCGAGATATAGCCTCTAAAACTCGTTAGAATCAGTTATCGGTCCATGATTTATCAACGTATCTTATGAAGGTTTTATGTTACGGCGAGACTCGGAAGGGAGATTAAATCGCCTTCTTCGAGGGGTGATAGGTGAGCGACCGCTCGAAAGGGGGAATAACAGATGAGTTTAAGATAAACGTAAGGATGGAGATAAGATAAGTAAAGATAAAAATCAAGTTTAGAAGATCTGTGGATGAGACCGACAGAGGAGGTAATGGATAAAACCACTAATCGATAGATGTGTAGAAAGAATACAAATTGCGAAGCTGAAGATACATAGTGTCCTTCTCGTCTTCTTATTTATGAAGGTGCGCCGACTCTTCCGACAAATAAACAATAACAGACCATCCATAATTACAAGATATTTCGAAATGTTAACCTCCATTTCCGTAGGCCGACGCTCCCGAAACCAATTCCAAAAATCATGCACCGATACTCCCGAGAGCCAATCTAATATTCCCTGATCCATTAGGCTCGACATACCTTCATTAAAATTATAACATTTTATGTTTGTCAAGAGAAAATATGAATCATACATATAGAGTGTTATCTTTAAGGCGGTTTTCTTCGGGGTGGTGAATATGGACCTTCGACTTATTTTTGTTAGATAGAATCCTCAGAGCACAATTTACAGACGTACCTGATGTCGGTTGTATTTCATCACAACAACCTAAATCAGACTGGGCATGGAGCTTCGAGAAGGAGTTCGGTGAGCGAGTCAAATCGGGGAGGCCTTCACAAATCACGTTAGTAATAGATCTTAAAATGTTACGCGCTGATTGTTGGTTAACTCACTGGATACGGATTTGACAGCTCTTATACTATCGGATATCCGTCAAGACTTGCTCGTAAACGACGTTTTGGGTACGGCCTCTACTCTCGGTAGGTAACAGAACACTCAGGCCTTCGACGCGGGAAGTTCGCGAAACACCAACGTAGAGTTGACCGTAGGTGAAAACCGGCGTCCGCAAATCCAGCCCTACAGTGTGTAACGACTGACCCTGTGATTTATTGATGGTCATCGCAAAGCACGACTGGACCGGAAATTGTTTCCGCTTTAGCTTTATTCCCAAACTATGGTCGTCGGAAATTAACTGAATACGTGGGAGAACGCATCTTTGACCATCCCTATCGCCACTAAGAATTCGTGCCTCAATGCAGTGCCTCCTGAGATTGGTCACAACCATGCGGGTGCCATTACACAGCCTTTCAGCTGGTGCAAGATTCCGTAAGACCATGATAAGTGCGCCAATCTTGAGAGACAACTGAGACGGCGGCAGCGAAAGGAGGTCGATGTTCCGCAGAACTACCACGGGAAACTGGTCCAGGCCCGTTCAGCGACATCGGCGTCCGTGACGTGGGTGTCTGTTGACTGGTACACCCGTATTTGTCCCGGTAGTCGTCCCAGAATCATCCCGTTCAATTCCGTTACGGTCGTGTTTAGAGTCGACAGTAAACATCGACCACAAAACACAGTCGGATCTGTCCCAGCTCGCATCATCAGCTCTTGTGGATAGATACGATCGATTAGGCTGGAAACATCAGTTGGCTGATGAACGTACCTTGGAATCACAACTCCGTAACGTTGAGATTCGGAGTACGGGATGTTCCCAACCCAATCCACAAATTCCGCGCCATGAACACCCTCCCGGACCCTCATATTTACCCGTAATTTGAGCCGTCTCAACCGCTCCCAGACAAACGACTTCTAAATGCACGCCGATACGATGGCAGTGCTATCCCCACCTGTCACCATAGGAAGTATCTGTGCGAAGTCACCGCCAAGAATGACATGGACCCCCCCAAACAAAACATCTTCCGAGGAACCCCGCAGATCAACCAACAGCCGGTGAACCACCTCAAGGCAGTACTTGTGCTGCATGGGCACCTCATCCCAGATGATCAAGTCGACTTTCTGGAGTAAAGCAGCCAGCATACTTTGCTTCTCGATGCCGCTTACAGAACCCTCGTTCAATTCCATCAGTATCTTGAGCTGCGAATGTGATGTCCGTCCATCAGGGAGAAGAAGCACCGCAATTCCCGTTGATTCCACACAGAGAACGGTCTTTCCTTGTCCACGGTAATAGTAGCAAATTGTTTTGTAGAGAAACGTTTTCCCAGAACATCCCTGACTTTGCAGATAGAAATGCGCCGTCCGTGGATCCGTTAGTATCGCAGTGGTGATCTCCATGAAGGCAGCTTGCTGATCGTCGTTGAATTGAGACCGCATACCTTCCACTCGAGCACAAAAATCTTCCCTCTGCACTCTTGCTGACCACTCAACATGACTACGACTCTGTAAGGTATCTTGAAGTCGTTGTCTAGGTATTGGTGCCTGAGGTTTATGTTATGTTTTGGTCTCGCTTAATATTTCCTTTTGATGTATACATGTATAAGATATCGCCTTGGATAGTTTGGGCTCTACACGCGTTGTCTTCCGTCTTCATCTCATTGTTAGATAGATTTGAGTAGATCTTACAATCCTCTCTTCTCAACTTGGTGCCCCTCTGTGACCGCGGTCACCTCCTGTCCCTTTTCCACCCCTAGCGCGTCTGTGACCACTGTCACCTCTTCCACCCAAACCTTTTCCCGACACCTCGACCTCTCGTTCGAGAACAGCTCGCCCTCCAGCACCCAGCTCTCCGACCCTCCGCTCTCCACTCCCTTATGCGCCCCCACTATCCCAGCGCCTGACAGACTCCAATCCCAGTTGTTCATTGTTAGTCCGTGATCCATCAGAGACTGCTGCTGATCTGCAAGTCCAGCCGCAAGCAGAAAAAGTCCGTAGTCATAGTGAGGATCCACCAAGTCCAGCGGATACCCTGAAACTCCACGGAGCTTGTGGGCGAGGTCGTCACAAAGGTGGTGCTTATATCTATCCCAGATGGCCAACGGATCCGCAATTTCCCGTTGACGGAGGCCAGTCAAGAAGAGCGTCCGAAGTCTATTGCCAGTGGCGAATACGACAGCTTCGTCGAAACACCGGAACCACTCCTGGTCGTTCTGTGCCAAGCTACGCGCGATACAAGCCGTATGGTACGACTCGTAGGTAACACCCTCGAAGTCGTAGAGTTCCGCGAAGGACTTGACCTTTCGTACGACCGTGAGCAGAAGCCGTAGGTAAAACCTCTCACCCGCAACTGGACTACAATGGTACATTCGTCCGATTCGGTTATCCCCGCGCTTCCAGAAGTTCCATTCTTTTAAACTCTTGTTCCAAGCACAGTGTGCCGGCATCTCTGAATAGAGCTAGTCTCCAGCTGTTGGATGGTCGATATTGAATTTAAAATATCCCATAAGCGTGGTGCGGGAGGATTCCATCTTTTCGGTCAGTTGATCAGCGATTAGATCGTCGGGGAAGTAGACCGTTTGTTGCCCCTGAAGATGCAACTGGAGATGCTGAACGGGCGGGAACTCTTGGTGAGTTGTAAACTCGAAAAAACGCCAGATTGCCTCTGGAGGACTCACGTTCCGGGCTTGGAGGTACCGCGTAACTTCATCATCCGTATTTGTAATCGCTAGGGTTGTGCGATCAGCGCCTTTATAAACGTACTTGTGGATGTACTTTACGGCGTGGACTGATCCGCAAACCTCGACATTGATGTGCGATTGGCATTTGTTGAGCAAATACGGATTGTACGGCACCACCCAACCGTTGTCCATAGTCACGGGCCGGCCATTCCTCTGCACAGTATAGGTCCCTTGATGAGTTATTAGCCTGAATTTAATATGCGTTTAGAAAAAAAAACGCACCTGTGTTCCGACGCATGTATATGGGGTATCCATCTTCGGTTATGGTAGTATCGGACGTGAAATCCTTTAGGAAGCGCTTTTGACACACTATCGGGCTACTTGGGGTTTTCCGGGTCATGCACGGGCAGTTGGGAAATTCATTCCCACAGGGCCCATGTAGCATGTGAGTTAGTACCAACTCCCGTAGCTTGACCGATGGATCCGTAGCCTCATCCGGAACTTCGGCACAAACGATCTTGTTGACCTTACCAGCGGTGAGATAACTCCTCGCATCCTTCAAAAACAGCAAGAGATGCAGATGAGGAAAGCCGCGCTTTTGGTATTTGATCGTGTACACATGGCTCTGATACACACCAAAAACGCCATTACGAACGTCTTTCAAAAGTTGCCTGACTTTCAGGTTAAAGACACGTGCAATAATGTCCGGACGATCGGCGGATTGTTGGCCCTCTTTTAATTCTGAATTAATTTCCGACCAATTGGGGTTGGCCGTAAAGGTGATGAAGATGGTAGGCCGTCCGAAAAAGCGCACAATTGCCATAGAATCTTGGAACAATTGCTGCATAAACCGATCACCGCCGACAAAGGAAGAAGGGAGAACACAACGTCGACCAACATCATGTCCATTCACATCGGATTGATCTTCGCGGATCAAAGCGTCCGAAAGACCGTTGTACACTACCGCACGGATACTCGTCTGATTTTGCCGAGCCCAGTCAAGCCGGGTAGTTTCACAGGCGACATAACAGTCGACGATGTACTGCTGGAAGAGTCGACCTGCCAGAAAAAGAAGAGAGACATCACCAACCCGTTGGTGGAGACGGAAGCGGTAGAACGACAGCTGTCCAAGTCGTAACTGCTGACGGTTGCGATGTACGTTCAACAGTGAAAGTTTCAAATGCCATCCCGGTTCCCCGTACGGAAACAGAAGGACATAATGTAACGGCATGTATGCAGGGTTCGTTACTGGAACTCGATGCAGTTGACGTCTGTCCCGGCCCGTTTCGCGAACTGCAAGAATCATGTCACGACAACTGGCTTTGTCGTATTCGTCCGGAATAATGGCAGCAACCTCACCCGTGAGCGGGAGGTTTTCACGGTAACGATCTGCTCCGGTTTGTATGACCAAGGTCATTTGTGGACTTATGACCATCCGGAAGTTCCCATCTTGTTCCTGCAAGCGCTCGCGTGCTATTCTGTAGATCCGAATGAGCGGGTTTACGTCCATCATTATCAAGTGAAGATCTCGAAGTATGGCTGAGTCGAGTTGTGGATCCCACTCTCGCCGTAAGTCTGACGCGTATTCAGGATCATAGAAGAACAACTGCGCAAATGCCGGAGTTTCCTGCGAGCCGGGAACCAATGGACCTTGCAAATGGTACAGCTCTCCATGAGCTGTGTATGTGGTCAGCCCGCGCCGCAAGTCCACTCGATCATCTTTCCCGATGTGAACGGAAGTGAAGGCTAGTGCAGAGTTAAAACTACGAATCTTCTTATGGAAGCTGGCCGCACGTGTATTCTGTTCGGTGAAAAGCTCCAGCAACACCCGTGGTGGATTTTGTAGAAGAGGTAGCGCTACATCTCCCTTCTTGCAACAAAGCTCAAATTCGCCACTTGTGACTCTTTCCTAGGCAAAGTGGAGGCCTGACAGTGCCGGCAGACGATATCCATGCGTCCAACATCGTGCGAGGGAACCGCTTGAAAGATAGACTTAAAAGCATTGGGAGCTCGCACCGCTGGTGCAGGTAGTGCAGGCTCTGGTGATGGAGATGGTGGAGAGAGCATAACAATCTGCGCAGGAGGTTTATTGGCGGGTTGTTGTAGGAAAGGGTCGATAATTGGCGGAGGAGGTGGAGGTATAAATGTCGTCGAGAGTGTTATGTCGGCAACAGGTGCTTGTGGTAATGCGATGATGGGTTGAAGAGGTGGGGGCAGAGTTGTGGGCGGGAGAGATAGATCGGTAACAGGTGCTTGAGGTAATCCGATGACAGGAGGAGGCTTGGCAGCAGCAGCAGCCCGGGCGGCTTCCATATGAACCTTAGTTCGTCGCGGACGCCGAGCAGGTCGTGTATCGCCCGTAGGACCGGCAACTTCTGCATTGCGTGTCTACCGAGTCTGGGTCTTCTCCCAATACACGTTAATAAAAGATCACAAAACACGAATTGTAGACGTACCCGATGTTGATTACATTTTCTGTAATAACGCCCAAAATGATTTATTGAAAAATCCACGACAGGTCGCATCCTCCTACACACGGAGCAATATGAATCAATGGATACATTCTTAGAGAACACGTCTTATGCATGTTCTGAAAGTATGTCGGTAACAGGTCTCGAAGAAAATTTGCCAACATACCTGAGGCTCGTTGAATGTTTTCCCAGAACGAACAAATTCTTATACTTCTTTGGCAATATTCGACAGAATAGATGCTGTTCCAGAAAATGTGCCCCGAGATTATCTTTCAAAATACGTTAGTGACAACTTTGGTTGCGCAATTTGAAGACATACCTATTATCAATTAATTTTCTATAATGACAGTCTAATTCTTATATTCAAGGCAATATGTTTAAGAATCGACATTTGGAAATAGATGTTGTTTCTTAGGCATTGTGGAAAATATTCATATAGCGTACGGTCGCATTCCCGCTATTGGCGACCAATCAGCGTGCTACCATTTTAACATCGGATCCACATTTAGCCCTAATGCCTTAGTCAGGCGCACGTGAAACTTTTCAACTACATCCATCAACCAGCGCGCCCAATTTCCGTCCGTGTTCTGCCGTTTTCGGGCGGTCAGATGAAATGACATCGCTCTTTGCCCTCCCGACCAATCATCTTTGCAACCTTTTTACCAGGTATCTATAAATAAAGCAATGTAATATAGAAAGAAGAAGACATCATTTAGAATTAAGCACGAGCGTCGACGTTCTACAATTTATTTAGTCCCAGTTTGTATGAAAGGCATATGATACGTAACACAAAAATTTGTGCAAAGAGTTAATGGGGAAGGGTGGTGTCGGGATTCAGGCAACAAAGGGCTGACTAATCCAAAAACGTGTGTGAAATTGCCGCGCCCTATGTAATAATACCTGACAAGGGCCCAAAGCAGCATAGCCACACAGATAAGAAGCGAACATATTTAGTTCAATTCTTATCTTCACCGAAGAAAAGTCCCTGGAGTACAATACTACAGTCCAACCTCATCTATAGCGATACATTGGTGAGGCTCAATGCTATCGTTATAGATGAGATATCGCTATATAATAGTGTCACGTGCTAGAATAGGAAAAAGTCAGAAATCCTCCTCTGTTGCAGGCTGCGCTGCTGTCTACTATACACAATCCTCTTATAACTATTAAGGCTTTGAAGCCAGTATTGATTGCAATCTTCTGATTGCAATTCATGGAGTTGGAGTTGTTGTAGTAGCTGAAGAGGAGAAGAAGCGATAATATGGTGAGGTTCTGACGGTGAGTGGGAAATATATCGCTATAAAGGAGATATCGTTACTCAGGGATCGCTATAGATGAGGCTGGACTGTACAGGCCTAAGTCAACGATATTGCATTAGCGTGACAGGGGCCTATTTAAATTGATGACTATTACAAAAGAGGTAATAACCCTAGAGCCCAATTATCCAATCGTTCAGTACTAATGTTTCCCTGCATTTTAAAACTTTTATTCTTGGAATACCCAAATATCTTCTCCCCACGTACAAGTAATTACATTCTACCACCAACTTCGATCAAAAAAAATGAGTACCACTAATTTATTATCGCAGCGCCGTCGAAATTATATTTCATCGGAAGAATGTATTCGCGTTAAAACATTGCGAAAACTTACGAACAAAACAATCGAACAAATTGCCAAAGATCTAGGGCTATCCTGGCACCAAGTTCAACACGCTTGTGCCCGACACAGTGAGAGTCCAAGTGTTCGGACTGGGCGCCCGCCTGTACTCTCAAGTCAACAGATAGATCAAGCGGTGGCCTTTGTAAGGTCTTCATACGAGGCTCGACGGATGAGTTATCTCGATCTGTCACTAGATCCATTTAGGGAATGGAACTTTGGTCAAAGATGCATTCAAAGGGCTCTCAACAGTAGGGGATATTCTCGACGCCGGGCTCGCTAAAAGCCGGTACTGAGTGACCTTAACAAAACGAAGAGGATTGAGTTTGCCCAAACTCACATAAACTGGTCTTTGGATGATTGGAGTCGAGTTCTCTAGACTGATGAGACATGGGCTACCGGTAACCCTCACAAAAACACTTGGGTGACTAGATTGGTAAATACCGAAGCTATCTAAATTATGTCTAGCTCTAATGCGCTATTTAGGTCGATAAACAGGTTCAAGACTGTTGTGTAGATATAAGGTGTTTGAAGGGGAATAGCTGGATGTTCTGGGGATCTTTTATGGGATCTCAAAAAGGTCCACATGTAATATGGGACAAAAGATGGGGAAAAATTAACCAAGCTAGCTTCAGTGAAAGGATTGTGCCATCAATTATCAACTATCATAGAGAGCACCCGGGCTTAATACTCATGCAAGACTCGGCAACTGCTCATCGAGGTCGGGTGTTAGATGAACTTGCAGGAGCGGGCATCGAGCTGATGGAATGGCCTCCCTTCTCCCCAGATTTAAATCCTATTGAAAATGTCTGGAATATTATGAAAGATAAAATGCAGTTTTATTTCCCCGATTTAAACGGGCAACGGCTGCCAGTATCAAGGATTCGTGCAATAGTCCAAGCTAGATGAAACTTAATCTCTGATAAACATCTTACGCCATTTCTCGCCAGTATGCATCTGAGATGTCAGGCAGTTTTGAATTTAAATGGGGGGCATGCTCGTTTCTAAATTTCGGATTGTTTTCCTGTGTTTTGTCTAAAGTCGTGTGAATAATGATAGAATTCGTAGCATAAACAGGCGTATCACAGTAAAGATTTGAAAAAATAATTAATTGAATCCAAGTTTGAAACAAAAAAATAAGAATTCCAGAATTTTAGAACATCGTTCACTATGGTTCGATAAAATAAAAAGCAATTTTCGCATACTCTATTGCAGGGGTAAATAGTGAAGGAAACCCCTGAATGCCAAGATCTGACAGGGATTATACAATATGCCATTGGCTGCAATATTTTGACCATACCAAATCAGACAATAGCTGAACCTTATTTGTATGGGAAATTTTGCGTGATAAAAGAAGTGTAGGAGATCCCTGTAACTCGTTGAAATGATGATATTCTATACAAAAGTGCTAGCTTTTATCAAGTATTAAATACATTTTTACCAATAATTAAGCATCATTAATAAGGAATCGAACCTCCTCTTGCTCTGATGACTGCCTGGCACCTTTCTGGCATGCTCTCTACAAGCGTAGCCAGTTGCTCCTGAGAAATTGACTCCCATGCCTCTAGGACTGCATTACGGAGCACTTCCTCAGATGGATTACCAGAATCAAATTCTGGGTGGTGCTCTTCAATATGGGATTTCATCATATCCCACACTGACTCAATTGGATTCAGGTCTGGGGAATATGACGGCCAGACTATGAAATCTACCCCCCTTGATGACAGCTCTCTTTTCGTACGTTGAGCAGAATGGGCAGGAGCACCATCCTGCATAAAGAGAAGAGGGCCGTGAGAGTCAATTGGTTGTGTTGCCGCGTAGATTAAAGGAACAATCCTCTGGCAGTAACTCTCCGCTTTTATAGTCCCCCAATCCCTACTCCAGAAGAGGGCAGGGCCCTTCTGGTTCCCATAAAAGGAGCCCCAGAACATCCAACCACGCTTTCGAGGACCTTTTCGAACCAGGTAAGTGTGATAATATGTTGTGACGGCGTCCACACCGCCACAATTCGCCAACGACCTAGACCCCAATTTGTGATTAGTAATTTAGTTCAATCGTAGTAGCCGTAGCGCTACGCACAGACCAACTTGAGATTGACTTGTATTTAGTAGACTCAACTCACAGTTCCTAGAGGATTGTACAACCTCGTCCTAATTGAATCATATCCCATACTTTTGCATCCGCCCCTGTGACTTTTCTGCCCCAGATTAGCGGCCGCTACCTGTGCCGTCCGACCACCCGTGACAGTAGGTTGTACCATCACTTCAGGAGAATTGCTCTGCTCTTCAGCGGGCGCTCTTGGAGCTCTCAATCGAATCAACTTCACGCCATTCGAAGTCTGATTTTTTTTTTTTTTCTCGTATCGATACCTACATCAATTCTGCCCATCAAGCGGGTAGCTCTAGATGTCCGAAGAACTATCACGAGAATCTGGCCATCAAAATATGGCACGTCTAAACGAAGGGGATACTATCACCGACCAACTCGATAATCTCCCGAAAGATGAACTCTGCGCTAAAAAAAAGATTCTTGAGTTAGCAGATAATGTCAGGTACTTATACCAGCATTGGAAAAATCACCCTGAAGAATTCAAGCACGATCACGAACGACGCAACAGGAGACGCGATACCTTATTGTCAATACCCTCTCATGAAATCAAGTGCGAAGATCCTCAAGATCAAATTCATACTAATCTTGCTCTCGATCTGCAGGAGTTCACGGATTGGTTCGTCAATAACAGGGCGGATATCGCTCTACGATTCACATCCGCTACTGAACTATCTGAATCTGTAAACGAGAACCCAGAGCTCTGGTCTAAATTCATCAGATACCTCTCCAACTCCCTACATTATGCTGATTTACATATAACCTCCCAAGAATCAGAAATACAACGCCTATTAGCTTCTAACGAAGACCTGACTGCAGGCGTCCAGGCCCAATTTCCTCCGCACAAGAAGCAACAATATCGTGATGAAATTACAAAACTTAGGAGTCAAATTTCTGACCTAACGCGGGAACGGGACGATCTCAAAAGAGCTCTAACAGAACATTCAACAAGCAAAGATTTTGATAGTGACGATGAGTTTCTTGAAAAAAAAAACGAAAAACAAGTCCGTTTTGCCCCAAGCAGGATTGTCCACGGTCGCCCAGATCACTTGCCACGATCAGGTTATACTTGGAGCGAGTCTAATGATCACAGTTCCGCTAGACCTCCTAACCACACGGACACGTTCGATGGAAAGAATCGGGAAAAGTACGATGAATGGTTGGACAAGCTCCTAGGCCAGATTAAGACCCACGACAACTGGTTCACGACTGAGGACCGAAAGCTCACGTACTTAATGCGTCACCTTACCGGCACCCCGTATGATCTTCTAAAGGACAAATATGACGAACGAACCCGGTCTAACCCTAAGCACAATCGTACCTTATCGGATGCAATCGCTGATCTTGATCGTGCCTTCCGTTCCCGACACATCCGCCGTAACGCAAAAGCAAAGCTAGAGTCGTTACGGATGGGTAGTAATGAAACTTTCGCTGAGTTCTACGCAGTTTTTCAAGCCCAAATTAATAAGCTTGACTATCACGATGATGATAAAATTGACGAGTTGAAATTTCGTCTTAACAGCCGCTTCGCAAGCAAAATCCTGGGTCGTAATGATACGTACGAACAACTAGTTGAATACTGCTACGCTCTTGATTCGGAATTGAAAATGTACGACGCTCGTCGACCGGCTTCTGCATTCTATAAGGGAAATAACGACCCATTAAATCCAGCTAAATCAAAACCTCGTCTAGATCATGCCACCATAGAGCTAGGTAAATCTATCAAACCCCTCTCAGAACTCTCCCTAGACGAACTCAAAAATTACCGAAACAATCTCCCGCGATCGGCTGTCATTAGGCAACGACTAATTGACGAAAACCGCTGTCATCGGTGTATGCAACAAGGACACACCGGGCTCGACAAAGTATGTCCATTCAATCGCCTTCCCCCGTCCGTGAAATTCAAGACAAATAACGGTGCCTTCCTCAATCAAACCTCTATCTACGAAGAGGGAAAAGACACTGCCTGAGCGATAGTCGCCGCTCAGGCCAATATATCACTGAATCAAAATCATGTAATCTACCGTTAGTCATAGCCTCTGCAGCAGTTGATAGCAATAAAGTATTAGATGGGTCTCATTTAACAGCCCAATGCCAATTAAACAATGAACCTTCCACTTTCACATGCTTGCTTGACTCCGGCGCATCTGCCTATGGTTTCATAAGTCGTTCAGTAGCGCAAACACTCCATCTTCCTCTACTCCCTCTTGCAAAAGCAAAGTCACTTAACCTTGCTGATGGCACTTCGACTCGGCAGAAAATTTCTCATACTACACTCGTACGCGTTTCGTTGGGAAACCACTCCGAACAAGCGAACTGCTATGTGATAGATACACATCTTGACCTAATACTAGGTATGCCTTGGTGGGCGCGGCATAACCCGAAAGTAGACTGGCCCACCAGACATATTACTTTTGACTCTCAATATTGCCGCAAAAATTGTCTTGATGGGACCATTTCTTTTACCGCTAACCTCAACTCATCAGATAAGTCTTGCGCGCCGTCGGAAGACACGACGCTCCCACAATATGATGAAGTATGTGCAATCGATTCCCAGTCATTTGAGCAACTTCTTGAAACGCCAGGCGTTGTGGCTTACGCTCTTGTTCCGGACCCCTATAAAAAACACGAGCCCGTCAATGCCTGTAAAATCTCTACTGATGACTTTGCCAAATTTATGCAGTCCGGCCCGCTGATGTCCATCGACCAAATCCGAGATCAACTACCCGATGAATTCAAAGACTTCGCAGATGTATTTCTTCGCAAAGATGCCAACAACTTACCGCCGCATCGCCCCGGCAAAGACCATGAGATCCGGTTAAAAGACGGCGCGGATCCCCCGTTCAAACGAGGATATGCGATGTCAAGAGACGAACTTGATGCAGTAAAAAAATATATCGATGATAACCTCTCCAAAGGCTTTATACGACCGAGCTCATCGCCTTACGCCGCTCCCGTCTTATTGGCAAAAAAACCTAATGGAGGTCTCCGCATATGCGTAGACTACCGAGCGCTAAACAATATTACCATTAAAAATAGATACCCGATCCCGCTCATTAACGAAACTTTGGATAGGTTAAGCCAAGCAAAATTTTTCACGACGCTGGATGTCATCTCGGCGTTTAACCGTATACGCATCAAACCCGGAGACGAAGAGAAAACTGCCTTCACCACCCGCTACGGGCAATTTGAGTACCTAGTGATGCCCTTTGGACTCTGTAACGCTCCAGGCTCGTTTCAAAGCCTCATTAATGATTCTATTAGAGAATATCTAGATGAATTTGCATCGGCGTACGTAGACGACATCCTAGTATTTAGTGATACCTATGAAAACCATGTGAGCCACGTATGCAAAATACTCCATCGTATGCGTCAAAACGGATTGCAATTGGACATAAAGAAATGCCATTTCATGGCCAAAGAGGTCAAATACTTGGGGCTATTTATTTCAGTTGACGGTATAAGAATGGATGAGTCCAAAGTGAAAACAATCGTTGATTGGAAAACTCCTATCTCGGTCAAAGATGTTCGAGCCTTTCTAGGCTTTGCTAACTTTTATCGAAGGTTTATTAAGGGCTTCTCGCAAATTTCTGCTCCTCTTACGAACCTAACAAAGACTAAATTGCAATCTATAGCCAAACGTCCATGCCTAAATTGGACCCAGGAATGCCAAATCGCGTTCGAAAAATTGAAAACTGCATTTACAACAGCCCCGGTGCTCTCACACTTTATACATGGCCTCGATATCTGGGTAGAAACAGACGCATCTAATTATGTCGTCGCAGCCACGCTTTCTCAGTCAATCCGTGGAACGCTAAGACCGATTGCTTTCCTTTCCATGAAAATGTCTCCACAAGAATGTAACTATGATATTTACGACAAGGAATTGCTCGCCATTATACGAGCCTTCGAAGCTTGGCGTCCCGAACTTTATTCCACTGAAAACCCGATCAACGTACTTTCTGACCACAAGAACCTTCAGTACTTCATGTCATCTAAACAGCTTAATCGGCGACAAGCGCGATGGGCTGAGTTCCTTTCTCAGTTCAATTTCGTCATCACTTATCGACCTGGAGTAGACGGAACTAAGCCAGATAGTCTTACACGCCGCTCACAAGATCTGCCTACGGAAATGCACGACGAAAGAACAAGGCATCAAACCCAAATCGTACTTCAAAACCATAATCTTGCACCAAGCATAAGAATCGCCTCACTCACTAGTCCACGTGCCCCTCGCAAGTTTGATGATACGAAGTCCGAATCTCTATGGTCTACTGACGTAATTGACCATGTTGACATCAATTTGCGAATCTCACAAGCATATTCTCGTGACCCTGTCATCAGGCAACTAATTGAACTCAAAAATAATAACGCCGTTCGCTTGCCACCTCACCTTTCCAAAATGCGTATTTCGCTAGTAGATCTTGAAATAAGAAACAACCGGCTCTACCACCTCGGACGACTTTACATCCCGCCAAATAATGATCTCCGTACCACGATTATCAAGAACCACCACGATATGCCGGCCGCAGGCCATGGTGGTCGCCGCGCAACTTACGCCCTACTTAGTAGAAAGTTTTTCTGGCCCGAAATTTTAAAAGATGTCGAAAACTACGTCAAAGGCTGCCACTCCTGTAAACGCGCAAAACCATTTCACAATAAATATCAAGGTTTTCTTCGGCCCTTGGATCCACCTTTTCATAAATGGAAACATCTATCAGTTGATTTTGCCGAGGACCTACCGCCTTGCAAACACGACGGAAAAACTTATCGCCATATTATGATTGTAGTCGATCGCTGCTCAAAAGGTCGGCGATTCATACCGCTCACTAGTCTCACCGTCAACGAAATCGTCCACGCCTTTCGCCGGTTTGTGGTAGCATATGACGGTTACCCGGACTCTATAGTGTCCGACAGGGGCCCTCAATGGACCTCACATTTTTGGAAACGGTTTCTTGCAAGGATGGGTACTAAGATCAAACTAACCTCATCGTATCACCCTGAGTCGGACGGACAAACCGAAAACGCGGTTCAATTTTTAAAACAATATTTACGCCTGTTCGTCAATTACGATGAGGATGATTGGGTCGATCTATTGCCTGAAGCCCAGCTTGCAGCGCTCAACCATCCCAATGAATCAACGGGCCTTACCCCATTCTTCATTGATCGAGGTCATCACCCCAACTTTAGTGTCAACCCCCCTGATGAATTAGCGCCACAAGACCCCGTTAAATTGCAGCAACAATCTGCAGATCAAATCGTTAATCGAATACAGGCTGTTCAAACTCATCTGCAGTAATCTTTGCTCTGGGCGCAAGCTAAACAAGCCTATTTCGCTAACAAACACCGGCAACAAACTCCATCTTATAAAGTCGGTGACAAAGTATGGCTAGATGCACGAAATCTGAGGACAAATCGTTCTAACAGATTGGGACATAAAAATTTGGGTCCATTCACGATTTCTAGAGTTGTACATGAAGGATCCGCTTACGAGCTCGAACTACCATCGACATTAAAAATACACAATGTCTTTCACCCTTGGCTCCTACACCTGGATGACTCTACACCTTTGTTGGGGCAACGAAATGCCCCACCACCACCGTTAAAAATTGCAAGTGATGGAGAAGAATTTGACGAATTCGAGCTTGATCAAATTGTTAATTCACGCATGTTTGGAAGCCAACTCAAATACCAGGCTACATTTGTCGGAGATAATGACTGGAATATAAGGCCCAAATGGCAACCCTGGCATCACTTTAAAAATTCTCCGCTTGCAATCGCAGACTTCCACCACAAGAACCCAGGAAAACCTGGCCCACACAAAACATTTGTCCGCCCGTTGGAATGGCAACCCCCCGATATTATATAAAAAAAAAAAAAGAAACCACCCGTTTCTTTACTTATGGTCCTTGTACCATAATTTCGTTTTTCTTTTCTCCTCTCTTTATAATTATTCCTTTTGAGGGGGGGTAGTGTGACGGCGTCCACACCGCCACAATTCGCCAACGACCTAGACCCCAATTTGTGATTAGTAATTTAGTTCAATCGTAGTAGCCGTAGCGCTACGCACAGACCAACTTGAGATTGACTTGTATTTAGTAGACTCAACTCACAGTTCCTAGAGGATTGTACAACCTCGTCCTAATTGAATCATATCCCATACTTTTGCATCCGCCCCTGTGACTTTTCTGCCCCAGATTAGCGGCCGCTACCTGTGCCGTCCGACCACCCGTGACAATGTCTCCTCGGGCTAAAAAATTAGATTAATGTAGTTGATACATGGCTGAGATCTGGACTCACCTTCCTCGAAACCCATACTCTTGTGTGACGTTCACCAGTGACCCAAGTCTCATCAGACCAAAGAATTTGGGACCACTGTTCAGGTGTCCAAGAAGAGTGTTCTTCCGCCCATTCTAATCTTTTCCTCATATGTGCAGGCGTTAGAGTAGGCTTCGCTTGAGCAATGCAACGCTTGAACCCTCTTCTCTGAAGAGCACTTTTGATTGCGATTTGGCCACAATTCCAGTGGGAAAACTTAGCAGCAAGCTCCAGGTGGCTCATCTGGCGGGCCTCACTTGAAGACGTGACAAACTCTTCAAGCTCAACTTCCTGCTGAGCGTTCAAGGCGTGGGGTCGGCCATTTCGCTTTTTGGGCGTCAGACATTGCCTTGCAAGGGCATATTGTAACCTTCTTTCGATGATACCGAGTTGATTACCGATGGCGAGATGAGTAAAACCAAGGCCACGTAACGTGTATATCTGGACTCGCTGATCCCTAGAAAGCTGGCTCCGTGATCTTGGAGTAGTGGGAGATGCTGGGGTGCTCATTTTTCTTCGCAGTTTATCGTGAGGATATAGGTTATTCGATATGTCGTGTCAACCGATTTAGTGTGGTACGAGGATGCTGTGCAACTATCGAACATAAGAGAGAAGGTTCAAGGAAGGAATGCCTCGGTTGCCTTATTGCCTTAGTCTAGCCATTTTTGTAGCGCTAAAGTCGGAACGTCAGGGATAGCCCATGTAAATTACACAGAATGTGGGGCTACACTTCTTACCCCTGCAATAGAGTACAAATCAGAGTTTTATTTGAAGATAGCTGCCTATTTGAGATAGAGTATTTTAATTCCCTCACCAAAAACCCCTGTCACGCAAATGCAATATCGTTGACTTAGGCCTGTAGTATTGTACACGCCCCAAGTTGCCAATATGGATACCCCTCTCAAAATGTGAAGCATATGATCATGGCTTGCCCGCGATGGTCGAAAGGAAGAGCTGAAGTGTGGAGGAAAGCAGAAGAAAGCTCCTTTGAGGCAATGTTGAATAGTCCCAAAGACATTGCAAGAATAACAAGCTGGATTTTAAAAAAAGGATGGCTCGAGCAATTTCGCCTCGTGGGGGATGTTGAAGCGACAATTGAAGCAAGGAAAAGTAGACCGGAAAGGAGAGGAGTAGGATGAATAGAGGGGAAAAGGGGTCCACATGCGACTTTACAGCATTCAACGCGCTTCCTAAAGGTAAGTCTTCGACTAACGCCAACAACGAAGGAATAAGACAGGCAGAAATAGGGGGTTTTTACCGAAAGGTTTCCTCCTATGTACATACAATAGTTATAGATTCCTGCATGGGCCATTCTAGGCACTCTATCAGGTCAATGAAATCAAATTCAAAAATGGAATAATACGAGCAGAGGAGAGCTGTACGTCTACGTAAAAAAGCCTCTAATCGACATAAGCACACGCAATTGGTTGATTTGATTCAAAATCAAATTTCAAGGATTCGTATGTGTTATATGTTAAATTATTTTTCCTCCGTGGTATTTAGTGAGATAAACCTCATATCTCAGGAGTTATTCGCCATACCGAAACACAATGCCGCTGCATGATAATTCGGAGATAAAGATAAAGTATTTGTATTGAAGAGCCTTGGTGTTCGTCACTTGCTAAATTTCGATTTGGCCATCATTCCGGGTTTAGTTGTCATGAAGAGGATCAATGTACCTCTCTGGTTGAAACTCATGTCTTCAGGTGTAAGTATTGACCATGCCTTATATGAAGTAAGTGCTACCACATTAAACTAAGTTTGATCTCTTTGAAGTCTTATGCCAGTGTTACTTATGCCTACTTTTCTGAGTTTATCTTCATAACTCTCCGGTAAGAACTCCTTTGATGCTACTGGAGGGATGAAAGAATAATTTTTTACTGAAATTGATAAAGATTTGGAAGATAGTTGTTCTAATGCTGAAGAAGCGATTCAAAGTGTTTGCCGCCTCCGCTAGTAGGTGCAAGCTATGTGAAGAGCTTTCTCGCTGATAAGAGCTGAGACAGAATTTCGTAACGTGGCTGTAGTATCTATTTTTATTTTGATTTCTTTAACCTGGTTTGACGCCTGAGCGGCCCCTGCTTGCATTTTCGAAAGATACCTATTGTCTACAGAACGACTCAGTATCAACGTTTGGAACACTCATCCTCAGATATCATCTGCAGATACCACTACGAAGTTAACACTTACAGTATGTAACTTCTTCCGTGAATGCCCACCATAGGAGAAATTGAGAGAACCCCATAGTTATCTGAGTATGCTTTCATGATTCTAGGACTGATTGAAGTATCAATTCAACTGTGAAATCGTTCCGAGAATTTGTCATGACCTGTTACTTATTTCCATAGCAGCAATTTCGAGGTATGATCTTATTGCTTTTTGGCTCGTGAGTGCCATATCTCTTGTCAGTTAATTCTGAATCACTTGAGTATCCCATTTTTAACCTTGGAGGTGTCGCAACTTTGGCAGGTTTGCAAATAGGGTAGTCATCCAATAGCAAGCTTCCGGGACTCAAAGGTTGGTACATCATCACATAAACTACAGTATGACCATAGTCGAATTCTCTCGATACTGAGATCTCTAGAAGTAATCATAGACTCGGATGCTTCATTACATAAGCGTCGAATGTCAAAAGCTGCGTCTGGAACGATCAAGAGACTCTCTACACCTGGGTAACAATACCAATCATACCAGTATAGTACGAATAGCATAGTGAATTACTCATACAGCCTATAAGTTTTAAGCTCTAATCGGAACGATAAGTTATTCCGTGAAAGTCGATGTTTCTCTGCACGTGATCTGATCCCCGAACAGAATGAATGGGGTTGGTGGAATGACGACAGAAACATCCATAGTGATGCATAATCAACAAGCCAACTTACATTGAAAACGTTTTAGATATCTGATTGATTCTGGCTCAAATTATTGCCGTCTTCGAGGTTTGTTTGCCTTCATCATCGCGGCTATGTTAGTAATCAGTTTGTCAATACCAGTTTCCTGCGCATAACCAGTATAACATCTTGATATCCTCGAAGATTGTCCTTCACTCGTTACACTACCTATCACGCGATCTTATTTAAATTGTTTTAGGAGATCTGAAGGAGTTTCGAGTTTTTGTACTAAATACGTTGGAAAGCCAAGAAACCTGGCAACATCTGGCCGCCCGAACGCGACAGCAACTTGGCATCCGCAAACTGTGGGAACCTATCAACATCTTTGACGCAGCAAATGCCTTTGGCATATTTATGTGCAAACGAAGAAAATCGTTTTTCTTGCTCACTCACTCTCCTACCTAAAGCCGAACACGAAGTTATAAGCCACTCAGATACGGCCAGTGCTCACAACTTCGAGCCAGCGCCGCAGTTAATCTATCTGCGGTGCCTTTAGATGGCTGATGGTTATCGATTTCCACAGCAAAGTGCTGGAAGTTATTACTTTTCTCAGAGTACGCAATCCTTTCTCCCCAAACATCAAATTATACGTAATAGCACCCCGCCAAATAACATAGGAAGCTCAGTTAATAATAAGACACCATCTCCGAATCGATCTCCAGAACCTCATTCTCCATTACCAGCGCCAGGTATATACGGAATGTTTAATCAATCACATCAGCCAGGGCAGCATGGCCGTGTTAATGGAGGAGGACGTGGGATGCCGATAATGTACAATTTTCAGCACCAGAACTCGCACCAGCAGCATACCCAACATCACTCAAATATTCAACAACCAGACCACGCCTCACTTGCGCCAAATGGCTCTGTACTGAGCCATCACTCTAATTATTCTTCCGGCGTATTGACAAGTGCAACACCTACATTTTCTTCAAGTGGTTTACACAATGGGAATTCGGTGACAAATCGTGGAGCTCAACCACAACAAATTAATGAGCATTGGTCAGAGCAGTTAGAGTTACACAAAGAATCTGAAAGGCTCCATCTGAATGCCAAAGATAGAGGAGTAACGAATTACTTTGCTAGAAGTAAGGCACAGGACAACAAAGGTTTAGCTCCAGCATTACCTCCCGCAGAGCCCACCGATACGAACGATGCTGGAGTATCAAATGTCCTGGGCCGTATGTCGAATCAATCAAATACGACCAAGAGACAGGATTGGCACAATATGGATCTAAGTGGTCAAGGACTCCGAGTTTTAACGTCACCACTATTTAATTATGTGTTTTTAAGAGAACTTTATCTAGCTTCAAATAATCTCATACGGCTACCTCCATCAATTGGTCATTTGAGACATTTAACTCATTTAGATGCGTCGAACAACCAACTGACAGAGCTTCCCAGAGAGTTAGGAATGTGTGTATATTTAAAACAGCTCCTGGTTTTTGACAATCAAATTACAAAGTTGCCACATGAACTTGGATCCCTGTTTCAGTTAGAAATGTTAGGAATTGAAGGAAACCCGCTTGACGTTTTTCAAAAGTCTATAATCATGGACAGCGGCACGAAAGCCCTCATTCACAACCTTAGAGAGCAAGCTCCAAGTGAGTTTCCTGAAATTAACTCTCGCATATAACTAACCGTTTTAGAACCCGAGGATCCTGTTCCTCGAAAGATGATAAGTTTATTGGATGAAGGTGCCACTCCTCCTCAAGAAACAATAAAAGTCTTCTCTTTCAACATTCTCTCAGACCAAGCCTGTACACAGCGACTTTATGGGTACACTCCTCAGGCGGCTTTATCTTGGGAACACAGAAGAGAAGCTGTATTGAACGAAATAACAGCTAACGACGCGGATTTTGTTTGCCTCCAGGAAGTCGACACTGACACATTCAAAGAATACTTCAGCATGAAACTGGCGTATGCTGATTATAAAGGGGTATTCTGGCCCAGATCCCGAGCCAAAACAATGTCGGAGAAAGATGCAAAGAACGTAGATGGCTGTGCAACTTTCTACAAGCACCAAAAATATTATTTGTTAGACAAACAGTTGGTAGACTTTGCGAACATTGCTATCAATAGGCCTGATATGAAGAACCAACACGACATTTTCAACAGAGTTATGCCCCGAGATCACATCGGAGTTGTATGCTTTTTTGAAAATAAAGTTACTGGGTCTCGGCTGATACTTGTGAATACTCACATTTTTTGGGATCCGGTTTACGCGGATGTAAAGCTGATTCAGACGGCCATTTTACTTGGCGAGGTTAACCGGTTGGCCGAGAAATATGCCAAATGGGGGCCCTACAAAGAATCCAAGTCAAGTTCCGCGGAGGAGAATAGCACGTTGGAACTAGAAGAGCCAACCCCAAGAGCTTCAAAGGAATACGCCAGTAAAACTCTGATTCCACTGGTAATATGCTCGGATCTTAACTCAACATCTGACTCTAGCGTTTTTGAGTTGTTAGCTCGAGGGGCTGTCCGACCAAATCACCCTGAACTCGGTGGTCGAAGCTACGGAAACTTTACAAAACACGGCATGGATCATCCTTTTTGTCTCAAATCTGCATACACCAACCTTGATAAGTCTCAAGATAGCGTTCCATTCACAAACTACACTCCAGGGTTCCGAGGCGTAATCGATCATATCTGGTACTCGACAAATGCCCTTGAAAATATTAGTCTTCTTGGACAAGTTGATCCCGAGTATATGAAAACGGTCCCTGGGTTTCCTAATCATCACTACCCAAGTGACCATCTTTCCTTAATGGCGGAATTCGCTGTCAAAGGCAGTAAGGTTAAGAAGCAAACAGCAGAGTTAGATCTTGGCTCATCAACTCAGACCAATAGTAAGCGGCGGAGCTGAAGAGAGATTTTAATCAAAATTGAATTAAAATTGGTATATGGGCGGGTTTCCTCGTTGCGATATAATGTCGCGCCCAAAATTTTCTGAAAGTGTGTACTTGCTAATTTGGGCGTAAGTTAGGGGTTGGTGTTACTGTGTTTGGCTCTCTCTGTATCTGATGATTCTTGGGAGTGACAAGGGGTGTTAAAAGCTTGTCATAGAATTCTAGTGACTCCTGACTGGGTGAATGAATGGATGGAATCGAAGATATTTACTGGTCTCCTACATTATGATCATCAGCTTTCCCCTTTCACGACTTTTCTTCAGGCCTTCTCCTGTAAATATAAATCAGTTTGGATAAATTACAAACATTCTGTTGAGCGCAATACATTTTCCGATGACTCATTCACTTTGGCTGGCCAACTATCACATAAGAATGTCGAGAGCCCATGTTACCTAGGACGAGAAATGATTAAACTAAAATAAATTGCACTTGATTAAATACAAAGGCTCAGAAAAGTCATCGCCCTTCGTGCTGGCCGTGCGGACAAGTAGGCAGATACAATGGAATTGTGAGGGTCGGGTGGTGCAGTGGTACACTGTCCCGGCCGTTCTCTCAAGTAGAGTCTGGCTAGCTTGGATACATGCCCCATTTGAGACAGGATAAAGCTGCTTCGAATCTAGCAAGACACGCACACCACGTCTCTCGCGGTGGAATTGTGTTCGTGGGATGACGAAAGCATGCTCAGACAGCCACAGGTTTTTGTCGCTTTTCCCTGTGGTGGGTATTCACGGAAGAGGGTACATGTCGTAAGGCGTTATTCTCGTAGTAGTATCTGCAGAAGAAATCTGAGTATGAGTGTTCCAAACGTCAAATAGAGTCACACTGCGTAATCATTCGCGTCATAGCCTCAGGCTACATACGCAAAAATGATTTAAAAAAAAAATAACACGGAATTGTCATGCATTAAAATATGCACAAATACACTCCCGCTATAACAATGTGGGACAAGACTTATACAAGGACTCTCATTGGTCAATTTAATTAAATCCTCCAATGGGGAGGCCTGTTTAAGTCTTGCCCCACATTATTACAGCGTGAGTGTACTGTAGATCACGCTGCTCCCAATTCAGTAGAACCCCGAGTACAGTAATACTTCTCTAACACGATAGTGGGTCCCGGCATAAGTGTTGAAAATATTCATTGTAACTTGCACTTTTATATTTGCAACACTTACCCTTACAGGTTATTTTGCGTGCAGGGGTAAGTATTGCAAATATAAACGGTAAAATTTCTATGAATCTCTTCAGTAATTATACTGGGACCCACTATTAGCTAAGAGGGGTTCTGAGTGCAGTAAAACTTCTCTAACACGATAGTGGGTCCCGGTATAAGTGTTAAAAATATTCATTGTAACTTGGAGTTTTATATTTGCAACACTTACCCTTACAGGTTATTTTGCGTGCAGGGATAAGTATTGCAAATATAAACGGTAAAATTTCTATGAATCTCTTCAGTAATTATACCGGGACCCACTATTAGCTAAGAGGGGTTCTGAGTACTCGGGGTGTGCGTTTACTTTTACGATTAACAAATGTACTTACGGTAGACTCTGAACTCAGAGCACGCCTGTAATCTTTATCACAGAATGCCTAGTAAGTTCGTTGAGTCTGATGTAAGTTGATCGACTCTTGCTCCAACCGAAAACTCCTTATGATGCTAACTTTAATTAAGATTACATAATAGCGCCTACGACATAATAATGACTTCCCAGATAATAACACGTGATCAGGACACACACCATCCCCCTTTTCAGACTCCGTCATCGTCAACCTGGTTCCATTGTGCTAGAACATCCGAAATTCTACGTCTGTACTTCTCAAGCAGAGTTTTACTGCCGTACCAAAGAGATCTTACAGGATGTCCATCTCTAACGTAAGCCGGAAATAGCTGCTGACCGTGATACTCATTTCGCAGAGTAAATCCTCCCGGAGTGCGCAGAACATAACCGTTGTGAGGAGAGGCATCCGCAATGATAAAGGGACCGTCGTAGAATGGTTCACCTTTGTGATCTCTTTTCCTTTGTCGCAAAACCCAATCACCCTTTCCAAACACCCTAAGACGAGCTTTCTTTTCCTGGAGGTATGAACGAATTTCATCTCTTACTGCTTTTCCTGTTGCGACGTTTAGGCGCGCATCTTGTACCCTGGGATTATACAATTTGACCAGATCGGTAGCGAAAGCAGTTTCCTCAGCAGGAGTCAATTCTCGCAAGTAAGGACTTGGAGAATCTTCGTACGGGACTCCTAGAGCAAGAAAAATGGGAGAATATCCAGTTGAATTAGGACGCCGATTATACGTGCTGAGTGACTGATCTAGGATCCACTGGATACCACGAGACTGGTTAATAGCAGATACGGCATAGAAAATAGTCTTAATGATGCCGTTGAATCGTTCTACTTTGCCGTTTGTCTGTGGGCGGTATGGTTTGGTTATAGACTGCTCAATAGACCTTTTCTTACAAAATGACGACATTTCTTTACTCAAGAATGCTTGGCCATTGTCAGTTATTAATTGCTTGATGCCAAACAGTGCATGAATTTGTCGGCACAGTTCCAAACAAGAGGCAGTGTTTGGTGATTGCGTCAATAGTGCCATCGCATACGAAGTCGCGTGATCGATAGAGGTGCATAGGTAAGCAGCTTGTCCATTATGGCGTACCGGACCGGTGTGATCCATCCCTCACCTTGTGAAAGGTACTGGGGCCTGCACAGGGCGTAGATTATCCTGTATGTGTATCTCAATCGGTTGCGTCATCAGTTGACATCTAGAACTGGTCTTAAACGCTTCCTGCGCAGCTAGGACAAGATCTGGATGCCAGAGATGATTTCTAGACTCCCTAATTAAAGCTCCTATCGAACAGTGTGCACTTTGTTCATGCAACTCAACCAAAGCCGACACAAGCTTGCCATAGTGATGGATTATTAAAAATTTGTTGTCAATAACTCAGTATGTTGAACCATTGTGAGTTGCGAAATTAAGCTTAACCCAAGATTCAGGAAGATTTTCAGGAAGGGTCACACGATGCTGTAAGAACTCCGCAATCGATTGCAAATCTATCCAGGTTAGTCTCTCTGCGTCTGGTAACGTAGTTGGTGGCGAATTCCGTGAATCGTTATGGACTGGGTCGTATCTTGCGATTGGGAATGAAGTCGCTTTGTTCGGTGGTCGAGAAAGCCAATCCGCAAGATGGTTCGATTTACCTTTTTTGTTGTCCAATTCGAGCCCTAAATGTACCAAAAACCTCGTTTCCTGGGGATTGTTGGTTGAACCTCTCTGATTTTCGAGTACCTCTGCAATCAGTACTGAAATTACCTAATTTCCCACAATTATAACACACTGTTTGGGCTGTTGCTGCGTTGACAGACGCTATTGGATCATTGAAAACAGGGGATGGTGAAAAATGCGAGGTATCATTTTCCACTCGGAGAGGATCTTGGAACACTGGAAGAGGCTCTCGATCGAGAGGACGGGAAGACAACTGCGCCATCCAGTTCTGGTATTTCTCTGCAATGGTCCAAGCAATTGACAAAGCATTGTGTAGAGGAAAAGCGTCATTCTGCTGGACTAGAGTGTTCCAGACCATACCAGCATGAGTTTGTAGAGTGTACTCAATCGTATATTCCACTTCTCTTTCGCAGCGTTCTCTGGTTGGAACTCTAAGAAACGCCTGTTCAAAGCGCCTCAAGAATTGAGCTGTGGACTCTTTCTGTAGCGGGCCGGTTCGGAAAGAAATAAAAGCGTCTACAGGACTTCGTAACTTATTTGATAACGAAAGAATCTGTAGAATAGCTTCAACGGTCATTGGCCATGTCGGTCGATGGGTTCTGCAGAAAGAGTTGACTTGCTTGAAATCATCCTGAAAGAGGTGACACACTCTCTGAGGCCATAAATGGTAATAAGTACCCTCTTGGATTAGCGCCGACTGAATTTCTTGCAGGTGCAATAGGTTTTCAACGTCGCTTGTCTTTGAGAGCGGTTTTAAACCAGGATGAAACGGTTTGTTGCTATTTCTGACGTCCAGTGTGGACTTATCCAAATCAGATTCCGCGACGAGTTCGCACCAGTATTTCCATAGCCACTGTATATATTCACTATTACTGTTATACAGCGGCCAAGTCTTACGATCCTCCCTATCTAGATTTGGATCTGATAAGCAAAGTAAATTTGTCTCGTTTCGTGGACCTGGTGAACGCTTTGGAGCTCTAAACGGGCCTCTTTCTGGATTCCAAGTCGACTGCAAACCCGGAATTGAGAGAGGGCCTCTTTTATTATCGTTGTCCAAATTAAAGTCTGATTTTGAAGGTTCAGCCTTTTCCTTGCCCTTAGTCTCCTTGATTTGCGATTCGGAAAAGGATTCTGTCGGAGTAATCGCAGACGAATTAACTACCGATTCCAATTTATCCATTCTTTCGCTCAAAGCCGATTGCTGCAAACTAATGTTCTTGAGTTCTGCCAGTATCTCCGACAGTGATACTTCTGGTAAGGCTTGAGACTCCGAAGAACTCTTCGCAGATGTCGCGCGAGTGGTAGCTGGAGACATTTTATTGATAATGAAATTTAAAAATGGTAGTTGAGGTACCAGCGCAAATAGCTATTTGTGCGTTTACTTTTACGATTAACAAATTTACTTACGGTAGACTCTGGACTCAGAGCACGCCTGTAATCTTTATCACAGAATGCCTAGTAAGTTCGTTGAGTCTGATGTAAGTTGATCGACTCTTGCTCCAACCGAAAACTCCTTATGATGCTAACTTTAATTAAGATTACATAATAGCGCCTACGACATAATAATGACTTCCCAGATAATAACACGTGACCAGGACACACAGGGGTTCTACTGTATTGCGATCCGCGTGATCTACAGCACACTCACGCTGTAACAATGTGGGGCAAGACTTAAACAGGGCTCCCCATTGGAGGATTTAATTGAATTGACCAATAAGAACCCTTGATTAAGTCTTGCCCCACATTGTTATAGCGAGATTGTACTGTATCAGGATTCCTTATACTGGTAGCCTGAGGCTCAGCTATTTGGGTGCTATCACCAACTCATTTGGGTACAGCTTTTCCTTTGTTCAAGCATATAGTTTTCTCCCAGTAATTCACGAAATCCCCTGATCCGTCGTCTGTCTTCATTTATAGACCTCCACGTAGATCATCACGGTCTCCAAAGTAACGTCCTCGTGGTTGCAGCCAGTGACTTTGATCACCTCTCCTTCTCTATCGCTCTCGTGACTGCCGTCGCTCTTCTTTCGTGACCTTCACTGGCCGTCGCGTTCGCACGCCCCTCGCAACGTAAGGGCATGGTTCAAAAAGTAGAGCACCAAACTCCTTTCCTCTGATGAACTTGTCTAAGAACAGAATGAATGAAACAACTACAACTATTCACTATGAACAAAAAACATAAAAACCAGAAATAATTTAAATTTACAAGCCTGTAAAAATATACCTTGAGTTAATAGTTCGTTAATTGAGATATGTATTTGGATATAGCAGTAATGTTGGATAGTCTAACACTATGTTATGAGCTTATAAGGTTTTGCCAAGAGGGGTCGTAGGAGTTTGGAATGGTTGATAAATCCTGTACATGCTTCTAAATCAATTGTAAGGCTGGCAAAGACGCACTCTTCACCTTCCCGCGGTGCCGACTGCAAACGCTCAATGTGTTCGCTGCATAGCCAAGAAGAGTCGCATTCGATCAGAGTCAGAGACCCACAAGCATACTCAAATGGAGCTGTTAAATATTATATCGGTTATTGAGCAAGATATTATCAACAGACTGAATAATTTATGATTTGGATACACGAATGAATAGATGGGTGTGAGGAGAATATATTTAAATAAGATGGGCTTTTGAATCAGCTTCCAATCTCACGCATATCATAGACAATCTAGATTACAAAGGAAAAACTCATCCTCTTATCATCAGGTAATGTGCATAATTTTGTTCATATATGTCCTAGGCATATCAGATCTACGCATTACATGCCTGAAGCATAATGCTCCGGCATGATCTTATTCATCCGGTCATTGCCTTGATGCTTAACTGCATTGCATGTTTCGCCATCGTAACTTTTAACAAGTGGCGAGTAGACAATATAAGTAAAGGTAACTTTTAACAGGAGCCTTCTCAAAAAGTCAAGAATTCTCTCTGCTAGTACTCGAATCTAACAATATTCGCACCTCTGCTGCCTGTACAAACGATCAACTACTTTCCGACGAGAACTTTGCCTGACAAAAGCGGCACGATCATCGAACTTCAAAGGAAACCAAGTATACGCTCCCGATGCTATGGACACCTGATTGAGGATTGGAGTCATGGGACATAAATTTGAGAAGGGAGATTGTTCGTATCAACTAAGGAAGGTTACGGTTCTTTTGGGAATTGTACAAGAGATGAATGAACGGGTACATAGGTTGTGGAAGGAGCATTAGAGTTGCTGAAAGGGGATTTTCGAGAGGTTATTTCGATGTGGGAGAGCTTTGTGCATGTGCCTAGGTCCCAGGTCATTTAACTAGCCATGAGAGCTTACCAAAATGCATGAGTTACTTGACTACCCTAGGTTCGTAACGATTCTTGAGGGCTAGGCTAGGCCACTTTACGGTAATCGATCTTCGCCCAGACTTTTCTGATGTCTTACTACGACTTTAGTTTGTCCGAAAGTTCAAATTAGGGGAGGAGTTTGGAAGAGGCTAGGGAGGGGAAGAAAGACACTTTTAGGTATATACATTTCTGCTGCGCCCAGCTGGCCGACCTCTCTGTACGCTTCAAAAAGATAGCTATGTCTTCGGATTTAGTCCTGATTTCGATAGTAGGGGAGCGCCGTACCCAGTAGTTTTTCGGAGGATTTTTCCCGGCAGCCACACACCCGCAAACGGCCAACGCTTCGTTGGCTGGAGAAGGGAGATAATGAAGGGCCAAAGGCTCCTCTAAGTGTGATTTCTAATGAGGATTTGTGAGGGTATTACTATAGGACAGAGACCGTGAAGGAGGCATAGGAGGGGGTATACTACCTGAGGGTTAGTTGCCCTTGGCCTTTGGGCAGGGAGTGCCTCCAAGTCTATCAATAGTCAGAGACTAAATAGACAATAAATTTTTAAAAAAAAAATTTCATAGCTAAACGGCTGAATACAACATGATTTTGAAAAAGAAACGTCAGTGCGCCCACGCTTCTGTATTGTCGAAGTCTGATACCACCTACTATTTGTCCTGATACTAAACACGTTGTATCGCCCACATCATTGCATCGCAGCCGTTGGATAGTTCCAAGTGTGGATACGTTGTGTACAGTGACGTCACAGAAGGTCAAGACACAAGATACACCACTTTGGCCCTTGTCCTTCCCAGCTCCGCGATGTCGTTCGAGTCAGATTATCGGTTGCCTCAGATGCTGGATTATTGTCTGATGCTTGGCGCGACGGGATGAAATATTCTTCATGAAGCATTCGAGTTGAACTGTTGAACACGGCGTTTAACTGTGAAAGGTAAGTATCAAGATACGTTTGTTTGGGATTGGGATATTATTGAGGCTCCTAATTCAACTCCCCTTGAGCTCCTGTTCATCATTTGTTGTGTGTATCCATGTACTTACAGCGGGACTTGAAGGAGAGACCATCATAGTGCCATTCTTGGTGCATACGGAAAATCCACGGTGAAATTGTTGTTCATTTCCATACTCTTACCCGCACAGGTGGAATGGCGCCGGACCTACCCATTTATAAATCACTACCGTCTCATGCGTGTTTGATTCATTGCTGGCTGAACTACGCACATGGTCAATATACCAATAGGTAGTCCAAACTGCACGCCAATCGAAACCGTCTCGAATGGAGCATTCAGCGTTCTCCAGTGTTTTCACTGAGGGCCGTGGTGAGGACGCGTGTAGCAAAGGATTGGTCGATACTCTTGTCATGGTGATCTGTTATTGGTCGGAATATGTGCGGAAAGGGATTAAGACTTTCAGACTTAGCCAGCTCTGTGAATCTGAGGTGGGCGCCACGGAACACTCACTGGGACAGGGCACGTCTCCACGGTGGCGGCGGGAGGCAGGAAATGATAGGCGCGATGTGTGGCATCCCGTAAATAGCCCAATAGCCCAATAGCCCGTCAACCGTCACGGTCTAGACAGGAGCGCCTGCGCAGCTAAGTGTGTAGAGGTAGTAAATATTCAATTCTATAAGGAAGTAAACTATATCGCTACTCTACAAGTCTATATACAACCCTCACTGCAGTCTAATGACTCGCCCCAAACCTGATATCAATAAAGGTTCCTGAAAGTCCTCGTGTACCAGAAGGTCCCTGTGACAGCAAGTCTACGCATATCAAGAGTACTTCTCGTTTCAGCTAGTCACCATCTCATAGCTGATCATGCCCTGTGCACCCACTACCACTGTTACCACGACTACCACGACTACCACGACTACCAAGGATGGAGATCGATTCTAGCTGTCTCAGTTCTCCGGAAATCGATCTAGCAGCCCAGCCTAGGCTTGACTCCTCTATGTGAAGAGACAAATCTTCCTAAGCTCACTCCTACATTACCCCAAAACTACGATGTTAGCATGATTTCTAACACCTTTAACTTAGACAGTGACTCGACCACAACGATAGACTTCATCTCGGGGCCATCTGTAAAGAGCACCCACACTAATTCTAGATTCAACGACAACAAAAAAGGGACTGAATCAAATAGCCACCCATTACAACCACCACACAAGATCATCCGATCCCCTAACTTGGGATCCAATTCGTTTGCTATGTACATTTCTACACTTCAACAAGGCTTAAAGCAATACACCTGGCCTTCTCTGAGCCTCACAGAGTTCTATCAAGCAGTATTAGACAAAAAGACTTCTTCAGGGAAGGACTCAATTGACTGGACTATGATAAAACATGCTCTGTGTAACGCGCTATGCCCGGTTGACTGTGGCTGGGCTAATTTACTTGGCCCATCCGAGTCACGTCATGTGGCGCAATTATGTGGCCTATGACATATTTTTTGCATGCGCAGGTGCAGGTGCATGCATAAATAGTGCGACTGGCATAATTAGTGATGTACAGGGGATCCTTACTATCACTACTAGAACTTGGGAGAAGGTTCTAGAGGAGCATTCTGGTTGATTTTATATTAAGGGGCATCAGTGAGTAAGAAGAAGGAAGAGAACCTTCTAGATATTAGAGGGATCTAATAAATAGCGGCGCTTGCAGCGGTCTTCTCTTTCCTCTTCATAGATTCAATATAAACTTCTTTTGTGGTATTGCTTTCGTGCAGTGACCGTTTTGCTTTAACCCTTAACACTCTGGATGCTATCTCCCAATTTTTTCTAACTGCATATACCTTTCTGTTTCAATGTGGGAAACATCCATCACTATGGAGAGAGTCAATTGGAATTATAATACCAAAGAGGAATAAGCCTGATTACTCAGTCCCCAAAGCCTACAGGCCCATTTTACTGATTTCTTGTCTCTCAAAATTGTTAGAAAGAATATTTTCACGAAGAATTTCATATTTAGCTAATTTCCATCCTAATATCCTTCATCCTAGTCAGATGGGAGGTAGGAAACAAAGATCTGCTATTGATGCAGTCCTGTTACTCCAAAACTTTATAGAAAACAGTTTTTCTAAGAACAAGGTTGTTTCCTCTGTTTTTCTAGATATAATAGGGGCATTTGATCGACTGCAGCCAAGTAAGCTCCTAGACATCCTCCAGAGAAAAAAGTTCCTAGCTTGCTTTATTTCCTGGGTTGATTCTTTTCTTTCCGAAAGGAAAATTTCTCTTCTGTTTAATGGGCAGCTAAATCATGCATACTTTGTAACTGATGCTCCACAAGGAAGTCCTATCTCACCCCTCCTATTCCTTATTTCAATCAGTGAACTCTTCTCTAATACTCCAATAAGCAATGCCCTTGAAGTTTCCTATGGTGATGATATATGCATTTCCTACAGCTCTTTTTCCGTTGCAAAGAATATCAGAGAGATTCAAAAATATCTTCAATCCTTTTTCTCAAGAGCTGATTCCCTTTCTATTGTTTTTGAAAAATCCAAATCAGAGCTTATCCATTTTTCTAAAGGTAAGAAAACATTCAGTAATTCTCTCCAAATTGAAGACTTCTCCTTAGAACCTAAGTCTACAGTCAAGTGGCTAGGAATATGGTTAAAGAACAATTTAAAATTTAAAACTCATGTGGAAAAAAGGGTGCATCTTGCCCAAGGGGCTATGCAAAGACTTTTCCAACTTTCTTCCAAATCCAAAGGCTTAGGATTCAATGCACTCAGACAGCTCTACCTTAGTTGTGTCATCCCTGTGTTAGACTATGGTTCAGTCCTATGGTATAACAAATATGGTACAGAGAAGCTTTCAAACATGTGTGACAGAATCCAGAGAAAAGCCATTCCAGCAATAACAGGGCCTGTAGATCTAGTCCAAACAAGGCCTTGGAAGTTGAGGCACCCCTGCTTCCAACTAGAGTCAGACATTATAAGTTAGCTTCATTTTTTGCAATGAGAATCTTCAAATTTCAAACTAATCACCCTTTATATCTTACTCTTTCATCTAATCTTACTGATGAGCTTGCAATTCCTACTGAAAAGACTGACATAGGCATGCTCGCTTTCTTAAAGGATAAACCAAGTGGCCAACTACAAAGGATAACCAGCACACTCAAACCAAGTTCAAAGTTGCCAAACTTGGAGCCTCTCAATGCCAAGTGGATGCCTCCTTGGAGGACAGAGAACATTTCTGTATCCATTAGTTGTTCTCACAAAACAAAAGCAAAAGAAGAACACCTTTCGTTATTTCATTACATTCCCTCCTCATTTTACATAATCTATACAGATGGCCCCTTAGTCAAGGACAAGGGTTGTGGTATAGGCATAGCCATGTACCTTCCCTACACAAGGGAGCTCAAATGTCTCTCATTCTTTCTAGGAAAGAACATTGGCATTGCTGATGCCGAGACTTTTGCAATTTATAAAGCACTCAAACACCTTATTTCTGTAAAACCAAATGCTCAATGTTACATTTTTTCTGATAGTCAAATAGCATTGCAGAGAATTACCACAGCTACAAATTTTTATTCCTTCAAAATCAGGTCTCTGTGCTGCAAATTGGAAGTCCAGCTGTACTGGTGTCCAGGACATCAAGGAATCCAAGGCAATGAACTTGCTGACAACCTGGCAAGGAAAGGTTTGGGGCAAGATGCTCTCAGCAGGGATCAATTTTCTTCACATTCCTTTCTAAAAGAAGAAATTAGAAAAAGAATATTATTAACCTGGACCTCTGACTGGACCAATCAAGTGCTTAGAGAGGAAGAGGGTAGGAAGGCTGTTGGTCTAGGAAGGTTTTATAGGATTTCTACAAGGCAGTCTACCCCAATTTTCAAATTTAAATCTATTAAAATTCAAAAATACTCTAGGGGAACTCAGTCCTCATATTTCCAGGCAAGAAAAGAGATTGGCAACACCCTGGCCTATCTTAAGCTGATTGGAAACGTGAGCAGTGACATGTGCAACTTCTGTTACAGGAAGAAGCAGACCATGCAACATCTGCTGTTACACTGCCCCCAATTCTCAGCAGATAGGAAAATGACATATGAAGGATCAGAGCCTCTTAATTTGCAAATACTATTTAATACTAATGTTGGCAGGGAGAAGCTGCTAAGATTACTTAAGATATTGAAATGTTTAACCCTGGAAAAACATCAGATTCAAACTTGATCAACATTTATTACAAAAATAAAATAAATAAATAAATAAAGCAATAGTGAATAATAAACAATTGTTTGATAAATAAATAATTACAAAACCAAATTTAATGTCAAAGGAGCAGGATGAAGAGGTTGGGTATAGTTGAAGTGGGATTTAAATTTTTGTTTGAATTTATTTGTGGAAATTATTTGGGAGTTTGGCAGGGTCACTAATAAAGTTATGAGCTATCATGACCTATGCTTGGGGAAATTTTATATATTTTTGTATTTTTTTTAGATCACTTGTCATAGCTATTAGGTTGAATACAAAATGATCTTTTAAAAAAAAAGACCATCCGAGTTAAATCCTAGCCGGAGCACACGAAAAAATGCAATTACATTTGTTTCTTACACGACAAGAACACTTCGAGCTCTCCCTCCGGCCCTAATAAAGCCAATTCACCATAAACACCCAAAGCAATACCCAGAGCAACCACAACCACTTCCAATACCACCGGTCTGACCCAAAATGCCTGTCCAGAGTCTAGCAGCAAGGCTAAGTTAACCTCTGCAGATGAGGCGCTCCACTCTGCTAGAGATAACATTATTGAAGCCTACAGGCTGACATCCAATAGGACCATTCAAACAAAACTCCTAGACTTTCTGAATATATGCCAAAGATACACCGAGCAGGGCTATACTACATTGGAGGATGTAATTCCGTCAAACAAAAAAGCCCAGCCACCCACGATTACCAACCAACCAGACTAACCAACAAGACATGGGCAACCCTGTGATCCTATTCTACTAAAAACCCCAATGACCTATCTACAAGCGCACCCGATTCCAGACATAATTCAGTCTTACAACAGGGAATCTACTCCCCCCAGCTCAGCCCCAAACACCCAAGGTGCTTATATTCGTCAGCAACTAACCCGAAACTACCTCCAGGCGCTAGGCAAAGCTTCTGACGCTGCTAATGCCACTATTGACCTACGGTCATTAAAGAGCATGGAAAACCCGTACCCCGCTCTTCTGTAGACCACAGTAAGAATGTAATAACATTAGTCTTGAATAGGGGAAGCCTGGTACCAGTGTATCAGCCTAACCAAGTCTGAGACAAATTCAACAAAGCTATGAGCAAGATTGCAATTTCTAGAGTTCATACCTCCCAAAGGAATAACACCGTCTTAACTTGCTACAAATCCACCCCAGAAGAGCTTCTGGAGCAACAACTCAAGTGGAGCAAAGTTTTCGCTGACTGGCCTATCAGTAAGGCACAGAAAGTTGAGATATATCCGTTTGTTGTTATTCATGGGGTACCTTCATATCTTTCTGTTTCTGACATGGCAGAAGAGATCACATCTTTCAACCCAAACATCAATGTCCAAGGCAAGCCAAGATAGCTCACAGGCCCTCCAAAGACTGCACATGGCTCCCTAGTCCTCATGGTCGGGTCTGAAGCTGAAAAGTCCGAGGTCATTAGATCGGGAGTACTAATTGGCGGGCTTCTATTGAAAGTAGTTAACTTTCAATCAAGCACACAGAAGACATTATGCAAGCAATTTCTGAAACATGGACACCATCATCTCCTCTGCAAAAAGCCACCACTGTGTGCAATTTGCTTGGGCAAACATATTACATCAGAGCATAGCTGCCCTACATGTAAGTCTTCTGACAATTGCCAAAATCATCCCACAAAATGTCACAATTGCAAATCCACCAGCCATAATGCCCTTAAAAAGCTAAATTGTGAATTTTACAAGGCACACTCATGTTAGGACAATTAAAAATATGCCAACACAATGTTGCCAAGGGCAAGGACATAACACAGTCACTCTTTGAAGTTTCCCTATCACAAAATTCTGATTTAGTTTTTGTTCAAGAACCGTATATATGTTGGAATTCTGTTTTGGCTGCCTGCTCTACACTTTCTCATCCAGCATATCATACTATCCTGCCGCACAACAATTCAAACATTATCTGAGGGTCTTAAAGCAGGGTTTTATTCAAACTATACTCAGAGCTGTATACAAGAAAATCTTGAAGTGGAGAGGAAAGTAATCTAACAAGTTTCCCTCTTATTTATCTAAATTTCGAGAATCTTGTTTCTCTTGATGACCAAGTCGAATGAAATAAAATCTCCCTGTCCAAACTTATGACTCCTTCCCTTATCTCCTTCTATTTCCATTGCCATCATTACATTATATTAAACCATAATGGAGCTTAGATTAGTCGTTCATGGAGTATCTGATTTCAAGCATAATTGAATCTTCTTCCAGGATGTTGTATGACTCGGTTGAGGTTGTCAATTTGTTTTGTTTATATTCCTGGATAAGATGACGTTGCTAGGTTCCGCTCTCGGCCCATTATTAATAAAATTAACAATAATTATTATGCATAATTAGCTCGGCTAATTAATATTTATGTGGTTAGGCATTAGCTTAACTGGGGTCAGGCTTCAGCCCTGTGACATTACCTCCGTTTTTTTGTTTTTTTTTTTTTTTTGTGGCTAGGTTGTTCCATGTTTAATCTCATATGAATCTAGAGCAATAGTCTCTTCGAAATCAGAAAGTGGGTGCCATGTAGGGACAGCATATCCTGTCTATTTGACCAACGCTTCTTTTCGCTGTCCCCTCCCGATTTTTCTCGATCGTATTTTTATGATTTCATCAATTCCAAATTCTATATCTCCTTCAGATCTTAGCCCTTTAGGCTGTTGGTCATCTACTTGTTGCGATGGTAATAGGCTATCTTCAGCCGGTCTGAGAAGGGATGTATGAAATCTATTGTAGATTCCTTTGGGTGTATCCAACTCATAAAAATGGGCTGAGTGCGGAAATGTCTTTGTGATGATATACTTCCCATGTATCCAGTCTAATTTCTTGGATGGTCTTACTGATCTGACATTTTTTAGATTTAGCCAAACTTTATCTCTAACCTTATAAGTGGTTGCCGCATCTCTGTGGTTGTTGGCGTATCTTTCCTGTGCTTGTTGGGCTACTAACATAGATGTTTCAGCAAATTGGTGTGCTTTATTGAGTTTTTCTACGACTGCTTGGCTTCGTCTTGCTGGAATTCGAGGTGACTGCTTCTCCGGATTTATGGTTGATATGGACTCCGCATTATACCCATGGCTCATAAAGAAAGGACTTATTTGCGTTGATGTTGCTGACTTATTTTTAATTGCGATCTGTGCGAGTGGAATTAGGTCGAGCCAGTCGTGTTGTTGGAATAAAATATATGTTCTCAGATAAGTTTCAACCTCTTGATTCGCTCTTTCTGTAGCGCCATCAGTTTCTGGGTGGTAGGCTGTTGATAACCTTTGTTTGATATTTAGCTGTTTACAAATTGTATTCCAGAACGCATTCACGAGCTGCGGTCCCCTATCCGAGACTATGGCTTTTGGAATCCAATGATGAGGTAAATAATGTCGAATGAATATCTTAGCTAGTCCTTCTGCATCAAATAATTTTTGGGGTACCGGCAATAAAATCAGTCCCTTACTCAATCTGTCTGTAATGACCAAAAGAACTGTTGACTTGTCCGGCCCAGACGGTGGAAGTCCAGTTATAAAATCCTTGGATATCTCTTTCCAAATCTGATCAGGCACAGGCAGCGGCTTCAGAAGCCCTCTTTTCTTATCTCTCCAGGTTGTTGACCTCCCACAGACATCACAGTTTCTGACGAACCTCCTTACATCTTGATTCATCCCTGGCCAGAAAAATCTTCGTGAATCGAGCGAAATTGTTGCATCCCTACTCGGATGACCTTACAGAAAAGAATCTTGAATGTTTTGAATGATTCCTGTTGTAAGCGGCTCAAAGCTCGGCAGCCATATCCTTTCTCTATACTGCATTAGACCATTTTCAGTGATTGAGCACTCTCCCGTGACCATTCTCAAGTTTACGTCTATAGGAAATTGTCTTTGTTGAGATTTAATAGTGGCGTATGCTTTAAGATATGCACTTCCAACTTCGTTATTCTTTAAGGCTTCATTCCAAAGAGTGGTAAGTAATGCATTGTCGGGAAAAGGGCAAACTAAATCAGTGATTTTCATATCATTTACACAAAGAGCACGGGAAAGTAGGATTTTTCCCTTAGTGCCAATCTAGAATTTGATAAGTCTTGTGGCATGTCTTGATCCCTTCTCGATAGTGCGTCTGGAACTATATTAGCTTTACCAGAGCGATGCTTGAAGGTAAAGTTAAGCGGGGCAAGTAATTCCATCCAACGGATTTGTCTTTCTGAGAGAATCTTCTTCTCGCCAAAAGGCTCTAAATTTTTATGGTCTGTCAAGATTGTAAATGGTTTTCTTAATCCCCTCAGTTCACTGTTCCATTCTTTCACGCACTTGATAACTGCTAGTAGTACTTTATCATGAATATCGTAATTGCACTCGGCTGGTAAGTGCTTTGCTGAATAAAAGGCTACAGGCTTCCGTACCCCAGATACTGGATCTTTCTAAGTAAGTGTACCGCCTACAGCCCATCCGGATGAGTCCGGCTCAACTTGAGTCTCTAAGTTTGGGTCGAACGTTGCCAAAATTGCTTCTTTCTTGAACAATTTTTTTATTCTTTGGAAGGCTTCTTCACAGACGGGAGTCCAGTCGAATTTAATGTCTTTTCTTGTCAAATTGGTTAATGGTTGAGCTAATTTGGCGAAATCTTTTATGAAAAGTCTGTAATAGTTGGCAAATCTAAGAAAGGATCGGACAGATCTAACATTCATAGGTGATTTCCAGTTCGAAATGGCTTCAACTTTATCAGGATCCATCTTGATACCGACACCGACTTCTACAATATAACCCAAATATTTTGTTCTTTTCGTCTCGAATTAACACTTAGATATGTCTAGATGCAGGCCATGTTCTAGTAAAATATTTAAAACTTTCATGACCTTCTCCCTATGATCTTGCAAAGACTCAGTGGTAAAAATAAGGATGTCGTCCACATAAGCTGAACAAAAATCGTTCAAGTATTCTCTCAGAGCCCAGTTTATATACCTTTGAAACGTCGCAGGTGATCCTGTTAGTCCAAAAGGGCAAACCTTCCATTTATAGAGTCCGTATCTGGTTCGAAAAGCAGTCTTCCTGTTACGGCGAGATAACGGAGGGTTCGATTCGCCGTCTTCGAGGGAGGCAGGAAGACTAAAGATGGATAGAAGTATAGAATTTATGGGATATGACCTTATTAACACGATTGCAGATACGTAAAAAGAAGTTAAAGTATGAGACAAATTGCAAAGCTGAAGTTCTTCATCCTGCCCAAGGTAGCCCCCTAAGTACTCCAGTAATTCCCAACTAATCTCCTTTACTAGGTGTTACTCATCCGTCATAATCTCATTTGGCGACTATGTAGGAGTGCCAACAATCATCCAGACCCTTGCGCCTAATCACAGCGGGAGGTTAAAGGTATGAAAGGGTAATTGCAGTCATCTATGCATTGTGCCATCAATGCTTCATTTAATCCTGCATATCCCTGTTCATAATATTACCTGATGAGAAAATTACGTTTGCCATAACAGTTACACTAGGTTGAGTCAGTTCATATTTAGTCAGCAATCTCAGCAGCTAGTCAACCATAGGCTGGCGGCTCAGCCACGGTCTGTTAGTTGCTTGCAGTCAACTTTTACTCGGCATATTCTTGGACATTAGCGGTTCCAGAATATTCAGCATTTCCTTTCAGTTTGATTCATATTTCGAGGCAACAGTGGCTCCGGAATATTTAACAGTCAGCCACAGTAAACTGCAGTTTGTCAGTAGATGTGTTTCTACTACATTCTACCTATTACTTTTGGTTGAATCAGCTGAGCCGTTCAGTTGTCGATATTGGCAGTCAGCCGCCCGTCAGTCCATCATTTGTCAGTCAATCGCAGTTTGTCAGCCATTCATTCAGTTATTCGTAGTCATATGTTCACATCCAGTCATTCTTTAATCTAACATTTCCATTTTCTGTTAATCTGTAGATGTGTCATTTTTTTTCTACAAGTATTTCATCCTGCGAAAGTGTAGTTTGTCATGTTATTCTGACCTGTTCAAAAAAAAACATATTTCTATGACTCTCAAGAGTCGAGGGGAAGAGGAGGGAGGTAATACAAGGGTTGATTGTGCAATCAAGCCCTTGCTGCCTAAATCAACAGAGTATGAGCAATATCATCTATGTTATTGAAAGACTTCATACTTCCATGAATCCCAGGTCCTGCTACGTCAGCTAGAGCATTAATACGATAGATAAACAGTCGAGGATTATGGGCGACTTGGAAACCGGGTACTTTGGAAAGCAGATACTCCCGATAGACTAGCATCAGGTAAAGGGTTACGGAAATTCAGAGACTATGGATGATAGTGATAAAGATGATGCAGAGTCTGACGAGTTCATGGAGGCTGTGATGTTGAATCTACTGACCCTTTGAGAAGAGATGGATCGCCATGGGGACTTATTGGGTTTGCAACAATAACGACAATGAAATACCAACAGTCATCAAGCCGAGAGAGAAAAGAGTTAGAGTTTGGGACTGCAATTACGATTGCGATTTGGGCGTTAGGTCGGCATCATTTTTTTTTCTGGAGAGGGAGAGTGCGTGTGATCCAAGGGACCTAGACGTCAATATTTACTTGATAATTTTTCAGCAACGACAGCCTAGAAGGCCGGCGAGCAGTCTTTCAGAAGGAGGGGGAGAATTGTAACAGCTGGTAAGCTGGATACTTCCTGTAGCCTATGTTATACATTAGCGTGCACAGGCTTAACAGGGGTAGTGCACTGTGCACTGGCAGATATAGTGGCTAATGTTAATTTTGGCTGAGACACTGTAAATCAGGATTCCCAAAATAGATTGATCATGGAGCTGAGACATAAGAGCTTCCTGGCATACGGCAACCTTCTGCTCCGAGGCAAACTTCTATTTCAGGAATCCTCATTGATGTTAGGGCTATGGTATTATCTACGAGGAGTAGAGCTTTGTATATATTTGTAGCACTACGAGATAGATTACTTTCTCTTCAGATAGAATATAAACTACCTCTATTCACTTAGCTGCGGAAGCGTTCCTGTCTAGACTGTAACACTAGGGCACTAGCCTAAGATCTCGATCTTTAGATCTCTATGGGAGCGAGGAGCAGAAGCTCTCAGTAAGATTTATACGCCTTGATTTTTGAGCTCTTGACGAGGGTTTTGGCAGCTAATAAAGAGAGGGGAGAGATCGGGGAGATATTGATTTCCATAGCTTCTTCGACAGCTGCATCTGCTTGGGAATTACCTAGGATATCTCTATAGTTGGGGATCTAATGAACTTTCACCTTTCCGGGACGGTATAGGGGAGGCGAGGGCGACGATGCTATTCAGATGCCGAATCAGCAAATTTTATAAATAATTCCTGGGAAGATCAGATTGGGATCGCACCAAGTTGTCGGGCTACGTCGAGGTTGTCAAGAAGAATCCAAAGATTACTGGCGAAACGGGCGGACGGAATTTGCAGCGCGATAGTAACAGCTTTCGAGGCTGCAGTTACTTCCGCGTCGAATATGCTGAGTGTTGTACTGAGAGGAATACATTTCTGGGATACAATACGTCCTGCTTGATAGATAACCGCACCTCCACCAACTCGAGGGCCGAACTCAGTCTCCCTAAGGCCTCCGTCTGAGTATGTTACTAGGTCCTGAAAATGGATACCAGCGGGAAGAGGATGTGAGCATCTAGTAACTCGCTTGATGCTGGCATGCCATTTTTCTTTTACGGGCCAGGGAGGATGTATGAGAGGATCTATATTTTCTGTCTTTTGGAGGTTTAAAACCCAACCTGAAAAGCAAGAGACAAGTCTCTCATGTGATTGCACCTAGTACATGCTACGGCAAAGTAGATGTCTTGGATCCAGACGGCGGGTGCGCAAAGCAGCTAGGTATGATCTTGAATCTAGCTCAATTTCTGGAGGGAGTAAGCCAGACTCGCGATAGAGGGCAGGGACAGGAGTTATCCGGAAGACAGGTAAGATTGCTCTGGCGCTTGTTAAAACGACTTTCTTGGGGAGAGAGAGGTGCCTTTCGATACGGTTAGAGATGGTGCAAGTTGAGGCAGTGGTCCTAAAGCAGCCTGGCCACTATGTCTCAGCTCCATAGTATGCAATTGGTAGTACACAAGCAGTCACAGCTTGCCGAAGGAGCTTTGGTGTGACGCTACGAGTAGTGTTACCTAGACTAAGTAGGGCATTTGCAACTTTCAGAGCTTCGCAAGCAAGATTACGGACATGCCATTTAAAAGTCTGACTTTTATCAAAGTACACCCCGAGTCACCTTGTATAGGGGTTAGACACATTCTAGGATATGCGAAATTATTCATAATTGATAGAAGGGGTGGATTTAGGGTCTTTATCAGCACGTCTCCTGGAGAAGTGTTGGAGTTCTGACTTTCCTGGGTCGAAAGTAATGCCCTCTTCTCGGCTCCATGCTAGAGCTTCCTTTAAGGCGGCTGTCAGAAGATTACAATTATCTTGGAGGGAATTTCGCGTCTCAAGTAGTGCCATGTCATGTTGCAGGCTGCGCCTTCACGGGTTTAGGAATAAGCGAAAATTGTACTTATCAGAACTTGTCAGGCCCCAGTACTTTCAAATTGATTATCTCCTTGCTGGACCCTGAAGATCTGTTATGCCGGTCTATTTTAGGACTGACGCATTAATAGTAATCTTCGCAACAAGCTTTATTTAGATATTCTATTTTCGTTTCGTTATTTTTAACTTGCTTGGGTTGAATAATTTATGGCAAATCTTCAGGATAATGGTTCTAGGAATTTGGATTCTACTGTACATAAGGAGTTGTAGCCTTCCCTTCTTCTCTTTTCACGCTTTGTCTTTTCTGTCATCCTTTCACCACCTTAGAAATTAACTACCTTAGAAATCAGCCACCTTAGATACCACTTACCTCAGTCCACATTCATTTCTTCTCATTTTGCCTTGTCACTTTCTTTATTCTCCACTCCTCTTTCTCCCATAACATTCCCAGCAGCACGGGTATCTGAAAGTCACGATATCCACCCACCAACGTGACAGTACTACTAGGTCAGGTCTTGGATGAAACTCACTGGCTCTCATACACGGAATAGAGTCATGATCTCTACATGTAATACGCAGATGGTTTTGTTGTTATACCTCGTATCTCTGGTATTATAGGAGGAACATAGTTAGATAGTTATATGAGTAGTTCCTCCCTTAGACATACTTCGAAAGTCGATTAGAAAATAGACAGTATTTGGCCATCATACTTTTCTTATTTATTGTTTTGGTGCTCCGCCCTTCACATGTCATTCGCATACTCTAATCTCCGAGATATATTAACCATTTTAAATACAGGGAGGAGACGCAGAGCATGAATAAAATAGGAGAGATGGGGGACCCTTCGGGAAGTCCACAGTTGACCTGCTGCAGCGGCCCAGTCTCCCCATCTAGATGAATCTCAATTGTACGGCCGACCGCGAACGAGCTTACCCACTTAACAAGGAGCTCTAGCCAGCCTTGCTCTTGTATGCGTCGGACTACTCTACCTGGAAATACGGCGTCGAATGTACCTTTGATGTCAAGCGTAAGCATATTGGCTGTCCGCCCTTCGCTTAGGGCTCTTTCCACGTCGTATGTTGAGCAGGTTGTTGTAACAGCTGGTGAGCTGAATTGTTCCTGTAGCCTATGTGGCGCATAGGCGTGCATAGACCTCACAGGGCTAAGGACATGGCGCATGGGGCAATGTGCGTGGGGCAAGGTAAATGGGGCACGGTGCACAGGGCATGATCAGATATGAGATGGCGACTAGCTGAAACGAGAAGTACCTTTGATACGCGTAGGCTTGCTGTCACAGGGACCTTCTGATACACGAGGACTTTTAGGAACCTTTATTGATATCAGGGTTGGGGCGAGTCATTAGACTGCAGTGAGGGTTGCATATAGACTTGTTCAGTAGCGATATAGTTTACTTCCTTATAGAATTGAATATTTACTACCTCTACACACTTAGCTGCGCAGGCGCTCCTGTCTAGACCGTGACAGTTGTGAGGTCTACAGCAGATCTCCTGGGCAGTGCTCCAAATTGCTGACTAGTTAGGACCTTACTTCGAATAGTGATCCAGGCTATTTGTTTGGCTAATATTTGCTCTAATCCCTTGCCCAGTATAGAAAGAAGCGCAATTTATAGAGGGACCAGGGGGCAAGGTACATGCGAGTCGATGGTTACAAGCTGTTAAGTATTTTATTCTAAGGAAGTTAATTATACTGCGTCTATCCACGCTGAAATAAATGATTCTGTGACGTTCCTACCATTAAGCGACCCTTGCTACAAAGCTAGTGTCGGCTAGTGCGTCGACATAATCCTTACAGGCACTAGCCTGTCACATTACCTCCCTTCTTTTCTAAATAGTAGTGCTTGAACAAATCCAAAATTCACTGCATCCCTTCCTGCTGATTTATCTCTTAACCATTTTGACTTTCGGCGAATTTGAGGCTGTTGCTGAGGGATTTTAACAGCGATTGGCTTATTGCGTTTCGGCCGAGGACCAGTTGTCGGGCCTGTATTCTCTTCTCCAACTTCATCACCTGCACCAAATTTTTGTTCAAATACATTCAGAGCCATTGTATTTTCAAATTCTTCGCGAGGTTCCCATGTTAGTTCTTAATAGCCTTTCTATTTTACTAGAACTTGACGTTGAAATCCTCTACCTACTTTTTTTAATCTTGATCAACAGATTTTTTGCACAAAATGATCCGTCGCCCCAAATTCAGACCTTGGTGACGGCTGAGGATTCTTTATTAGCTGTGATGGAAGAGGATCTATTCCAGCTATTTTTAAGAAATCCACGTGGAAACGAGGATGAATACTGGTTGGGACATCCAATTCTACTACATGAGGAGATACTACTTTTGTGACTTGGTACTTAGCATTCACCCATGTAGAAATTTGGAAGGGATTAGCAACAGTTTGTTAAGACTGATTAGGCACTTATCACGATCTTGTAGATTTTGGAATGTAAGAGGCTGTTAATCGTAAGCTGTGGAGTTCTTTATTACTCCAGCTTAGAAAACAGATCGCTATATATATAATATCTATTTAAAGAAACAGAAATCTAGTGATTTGTGTTAATACGGTTTAGCGTATTTACCAGCCTCACAACTTTATGGAAATATTAGTACGAGCAGATCTACGTGAGTGCAAACAACTATCACATCCAAAGTTGGACGTTACTTGTTTCATGATAGCAATCATTTCAACATAATGAACGTTCTGGAATTGGAATGCGCGGGAGATTCAACTTGCGAACTAGGGCGGCGCTAAAAGCGGAATAGCACAAACATCCACTGTCAATAAATGCTCGGGTGAATTTATTTGAATTTAGCATTACGTCTATGTACAAGGGTTTGCTATCCATTCCTTTCAGTGCTTTTTCTACCTCACGCGAAGAAACCTCACTCCCCTGGGCACAACTTGACTCAGGGGCTAATCTTTTTCCGACGGTGACTCTGTAGCACTATTATACCCGTCATTTACAATCTCTTTGCGCCTAGTAGATGTATGGTTTACTGCCGGCCGAATTGCCGGTCCGAAGGTTGGACAATTTTTCCCTATGTGTCCTGTTTTCCTACAACGTAGACACCTACCTTCAGCAGTCAGTTGATTGGCCTCTGATCACGATAGCCACTTTGCTCTTGGCTTTTTGATTCCTGCATTCACAGAGCCTTCACCTTGACGGCGTCTATCAGGGGGTTCGTTTGGTGAAATGCCGCTGTTTGCCCTTCCAATCAAGGCGTTAATCAGGGCCACTAGATTTACCCCGGACATCTGAACATCGCCATCCGCGTCTAACTGGCGGGAAACGTTGGGCTGGCTTGTTTCCGGCTGGCATTTCAAGACATGAGGGACATGTTTGGCGGTGGCTTGCTTGCTAAGATACAAAGTTGAGGTCTGGGAGTCTGTTACATATCCCGGACGAGACTCTAAGCGCGACGCAGTTTTCCGAACCCGGGATACCCATCTGTCGTAGTCATTGTCTTGAAGGTCCACGCCGATTAAAGCATCTGCCAACTTTGTATTTATTGCCTCGTTTATTCGGATGATTTTATCCTCATCCGGCCAATTTAGGCCACCACACTGGGCTAGCTTCAGCTCGAAATTGTCAAGAAAAAGTTCAAAATCCTGTTAGTCACCTATTCTCATCCACTGGAGCTCACTGCCTGCCGTTTGGAGAGCTAGCTTATTGTTAAATTTATCTTTCAGAAAGGATAGAAAGAGTTCAACATCCCAATCACCATTTGGTCTGCCACTTAAAAACCAGTGCGAAACTCTTTGCTGTTTACTCTCAGGTATAGTCTCAAGTATTGAATGGCAAATGATTTCATTTCCACCTAGCTTTTTGAAATCTGCAGCGATCTTTATTTTTAACCTGGCAAAATAGAATGGAAACGACGCCGGGCTTCCGTTCCATTTAGGCCATACTGCTTTCTTCTCTCCTCCGACAATGGGCGCCAGGTTTCTATCATCCATATCGCGATCCTGGTTTGGAATTGCGTCTTGAAAAGGTGTACTATTATCCGTCATCTTAAACTTTAAGGTGGCCTGAGGTTTCCGCAGGACTCCGGCCGTGAAAATCAAGAAATCGCTTGCGAGGCTCCGGTCGCGAGTTGGTGTCCAAAAAGTTGATAATTCCTTATGGAACGAAAACGAGAGTAAAATACTATGTGAAGGGACCAGGGGGCAAGGTACACGCGAGTCGATGATTACAAGCTGTTAAGTATTTTATTCTAAGGGAGGAAACTATACTGCGTCTATTCACGCTGAAATAAATGATTCTGTGACGTTCCTACCATTAAGCGACCCTTGCTACAAGGCTAGTGTCGGCTAGTGCGTCGACACAATCCTTACAGGCACTAGCCTGTCACACAATTGGCAGGTATGATCATGGGGCGGAAGAGTCTGTCTTGTTAGGTTTGAGTGACACGACTATGATAGCTTGGCGGAAAAAAAGAGGGTGATATCCAAGTGAAAGGCAGGTACTGGAAAGCAAGTGGATGTGATCAGCAATGAGAGGCCATGCGTGTCGGAGGATTTCGGTAGTTATCTCATCCCTACCCGGAGCTGTGTTACCACTTCTAATTATTGAGGCTTTTATTTCTTCCATTGATATTAGAGGAAACCCAAGCGCACAAGCCGGGACCGCTGGAGCATGCATAGGAATATCCCCTGCTTCAGCGAGGTTGACAAGAAAATTTCTGGTTAGGACGTCCTTTTTTTCAGCTAAAGTGGTTGCTGGAAGATTTTCAGGAAGCCTGAGGCCTTTGAGGGGAGTTGACCAATAGCTAACTGTTGATTTATGCCACTTGGTCATGGCAAAGATATCCTTGCCCTAGCAAGCTTTTTCAATCTTTTCTTTATAAAATGAATTTTTAGCCAGCTTGATATTTTGTCGGTATGTTTTTCTTGCTTGTTTGAGCTCTTCTTCTGTACGTGGGGTCTTTATTAATTCTTTAAAGCTCCGACGGGCGAGTTTGCAGGTTTTGTTCCACCATGGGTTACCTTTACCATGACCTAAAGAGCGACGAGCTGCTCAGAATATGCCAGACGGATGGCTTCTATTAGATCCGTATCGAACCCATCTACAGATTCTTCGGTAGGTGGAGACGGAAGTGGAGTGACTCCACTTGAAGAGGTGGAGAGTAGGCGACAGAATAATTTAGGATCTAGCGTATCAATCCTTAGCCTCTGAAGTGGCTTGATAAATCCCACCCAATCGATCTTAATTATCAGCGGCGTGTGGTCAGAGCTTGTGTCCAGATGCCAGCCTACAGTGCATTTTGCGCTGTGAGCTAAAGGGCCGGTCCCAAAGGCTAGGTCAAGCACATTCTCTCGGTTATGCATTGCCACATCTAGAGGAGGGAACAGAATAAGGCAGTTTTTATCTGCCCAGTCCACGAATACTTCAGCGCCGGCAGAGGGGCTGCTTGGCCAAGACGGCTGCCATCTTGGGTGGTGGAGGTTAAGTTCCCCCGACATGATGAAGCTGCAATTAGGAGAGATAGAAAGAGTGAGCAGAGAATTTATAGCGCTACCCCCGGTGGAGCCTGGCGGTGCATTATAAACGTTGAGAATCTGTAATAATTTTGTAGGAGAGCTCAGACGTAGGATGAGTAAGTCTCTAGACAGGTTAGTGTGAAGCTGATCTGCTCGAAGTCCAACCCCTTTAAGAATATAGGAGATAAATCGTGGCCTAGTATTTGACTAGTCATCAATGGGGGAGAAAGTCTGATATGATGGGTGGCATTTTGTAATCCGCCTGGTCCAATCACGAAAAATATAGGGCTCTTGGATTAGAATTACGTCTGCCAAGGCAGTGTAAGCTTCGTTGGGGCGATATCATGCGAAAGGGCACCTCTTCCGACGTTCAAAGAAAAGACTGTTAATGGCTTAGGCGAGACCTTACAGAATTTTGACTTGTCCATTAGGATACCATTTTGTCATTGCTCTGAGCCTGTTCAATATGGAGCACATTGAAGGGATTCTTGGATATTGTTCCCTGAGTATTAGGTACGGTTTTTTGATGAAGCGGGAATGGTGCCCTGAGATAAAGTGGGTTTGCTTCTATGCGCTGCGTGAGAAGTTTCGGCGGGGGCCTTAGCGCAGCCAGCTTCTGCTTGTTTCCACAAACGAGCGTCTGTGTTGATTTACCGGACCGCGCTCACCTGGGCTTTGGTAAGAGGAGAGCCTGTAGCTTTGGGCCGAAGTTTGCACTTAGTATCGTCGCCAGCGTGGGGTCCGTGGTAATGAATGCACCTGGGGGCAGGTATGCTCGCCTTTCGTTGCACAGTGATTGCCGTGCTCGTTTTCTGTATGCATGGAAGGGCCACAAAGGCGGCACTGGATGGTAGAAGCACAGGTACGGGTAATATGCCAGAGCCAGCACCTGGTGCACTGGGCCGCAGTGTAGCGCCGGGGTAGAATTTTTGTGAGGGTGCGGCAACCAAACAAGAAGAGAACACGAGGCATTTGTTGGTGCGATTCTGAGAAGCGAGCGATCCATGTTGTTGAGGAGGAGTTCGGGTATTCATCGTTATCACGCGAGGGTACGATTGCTACAGGGTCTATTCCTACGGCAGCTGAGAGCGCGTCATACATAGCAGCGGCCGTGACTGGTTGAAGACAGTATCTAAAATTATCGTCGATAGTTCCGAATGTCCGCGGGACATTTTTAATCATGTACGAGATCCACGGTGACGCACTTTCTAACGCAGCATTGCCAAATATACTGACTTTGGAGATTTGTTCCTTGAGTTTGGTGGTATCTCCGTCTTTGGGATAGAGGGCGAAACCAGTCTTTGTGGACTGCACATTGGCGAGAATTTGGCCGTCGTTACCAAGCTTTGCTTTCAGATGTGACTGGATAGCGTACGCGGAGAGATCCCTGAGTCTATCACCTTCTGGTAGGCGGACAAATAGGCGGCCATCAGTGCGCTATCGTTGCGGTTGCGGTTGGGTATTCAATTAAGGAAAGGCGGGAGCCTTACTAGCGTTAGCATTAGCATTAGCCGTACGGTTGCTGGGGCCTTGGCGAGCCGTATTGGCATATGAGGGCCCGGGTGCTTGCGTAGGTTGGCAGGGCACACTAGTGTGTTCAATTTTGGATGCCGGTTTTCTGTTTATGTAGGCATCAAAGTGACGGGAAGCAACTGAATCCAGTTCTTGGCAAAAGGATTGGAGGGCTTTAAGCTGGTTGGCGGGTAAGGAGGTGCGACTAGCAGCGGCCCTATGGTTGTCTAAGTACGTGGCGATGCTACCAAACAAAAGTTCGGCTTCCATGGCTCGAGTTTCTGCAGCTTCGATACTTTTTATCAGCGCCTCATAAATAGATCCAGATGCGGTAGATACAACAAATGGGTCAACTGAGGGCCCGTCCGGGAGCTCGTCGTATTCCAGAGTATTGCCCTGTGCGTGCAATATTTGGCTGGGGCCAGGGTCATCTAAGTCTAGGTGTAGGGGATATGGAGAGAGAGGGGTATTGGAGTGGAAGATTTAAAGTTCAGTTGTTAGACTGAATAGGACCACTTATCAATCGTAGGGTAAACTTGGAACAAGTAAGAGTCTGTTAACGTAGTGTCCGGAGATGTTTATTTCTCCCACTTCGAACAGAGTGCTATCTACTAATAAAACTAACAGTGATTGAGTGATCTTACTAATAAGGATTAGCGTATTGATGCTCATAATACACTTTAGGCTTAAGGTCAATGCGTGTGCAATTAGGGGATTCAACCTTGCACAATCTTCCTCAGCCATCTCAATTAGAAGCACTAATTTCATCAAGGGGAAGACCTCTCAGCCTGTAGCTCCCACATTGGCGGAAGCGCCGATTGCAAGGCGCGGTTTTTCCTTGCGAGAGGCTTGACAATGGTGAGTGGTTTGTGCTTCGACTTCAGAAAAGTGAAAGAAGAGGACGATTTGTTTACTGCGATAGGATTCCTAGCTGGAGCCAGAGTGAATTAAGATAGGTGTAAAGCGGCAATATTGTTTTGTGTACTGGATGTTGAAATGAGTGTCCCTAGTTTACAGTATCTGGTGGGGATCCATGGATAAACGAGGTAAGTATGAGTCTGGTCTGTTGGAACAAGGTGACGCCTGGACCATGACAAACTTGAAAACTCTTCGGCTTATCCCTGTTTGTACAATTAGTTTATATAGTACAATCTGTGTCTGGTGAGAAGTTATAAATAACTTCATATTTCACGATTACAGACTCTTCATTCTCCCTCAACGTCTGCAGTGATATAAGTGATAGAAACCCTAACATGTTGCTTTTCCATAATCTATTGTTAACACTGGAGTGACTTGTGAGGAATATAGAAGTAGTATACGATAACAGACGCGTATAGCCGGGTTATCTAGCACGGATTTTTTAGTAGGCGAGATGAGGATGGGTACAATGCTAGAGATTTCGTGTATGTCCTCAGTCCGAGAGGACAGGAAGAGAAGAAACCGATTCTTGATAGAACAGTTTATACCATACAGTTATCTGATTAAATTTGCATACAGGTATACCGACTTCGTGACGGTCTTGCTGACTATCTGACGGTAAAGTTGATGAAGTGCTCTATTTTTACGATAAACTGGTTCATTGCGCTCTTTGTTGGAGTCGTGATACAACACCCCATTTGAAATTTTGTTGCAACAGTTTTTTGATGCTGAATCCGTCGAGCGGTGAACGAAAATTGAATTACTAATTAAACAGAGTTTGATATCCGCGTCGCTACGACAGCAGACGTAATCACGTTCAGTAAAATTATGTGCAAATTGTAATCAAAAATCGCGTACAACGAAACTGTCAAAGAATTTCTGGCTACTTTCAAGTCTGAAAGGGTCTGATGGTGCAGTGGTACACCATCCGGGCCGTTCTCCCAAGTAGAGTCTGGCTGGGTATTTTTTTAAATAATTATTGCGTATGCAGCCTGAGGCTATGACGCGAATGATTACGGAAGATACAGTAGCTTACAAAAGTGTTCGAACAAACCACCAAATCTAATACATTTGACCATAACTTTACAACATGATCTTGAAATGAAAATATTACAGTATTATATGAAAATTTAATTACTTTACTATCGCTGAGACAATTTTGAAGCAAAAAAAAGAGAATTGATTATCCTATTGTGGTCTTGTCGTTCTCAATTACTCGACCAGTTTTGGAAGCATCATTTTGATACAAGAACTCAAAAATCTTTTTCCAACTAGCCATCCAATCCACAACATATTTTCTCTTGCATTCTGTAATTTCTTATTATCTGTACCTTTAAACAACCATGGAAAATGAATCAACCGATTTCTGAGCTAATATATAGATGAATGGTGAAGATACGACCTGTCAATTAGGTAAAAGCTACAGAAGTAGCGTTATCTGAAATACAATCGAATCAATCGGTGAGGTTATAAGTGCATCTGTAGCGTAATTTGAATCTCAATGGAATTCAATCGATTGGAAAAAATAGAGTTCGAACTAAGGCGTAAAAGAACTCCAAATATCATGTAAAAAGGAAACATAAAAGTCATATTAATTGTATTTACAGGAATCATTCAGCCTCCAGCATCAATATTATTTAATCAATTGATTCATTCTTATATTTTGAAAATACTTCTACCCTGAACGAGATTATTTGGGATTTTTATCAAAGTAATCTTTTCTTTAAAAAATATGAAAAAGATATCTCCCGACCAAAATAACATCCATTGCAAATTTAGTCCATGAAGGGAAATCAAGGAATGAAATTTCAGCAATATTAGGACTCAGTTATGCCACTGTTGTAAAATACCGAAAGATGATAGTGAAGGAAGCACCGAAATTAAAGAATGGACGGCCACAAAAACTATCAGCTAGAGACAAGCGAGAAATCGCCCGTTTAATGGTAAATGGGAGCGCTAAGAAGGCAGTAGGAGCGTCCAAACTAGTAAATTCAGAAAGAGAAGATCAAGTTTCCGCTCAGACTGACCGGCAGGCTTTAAGGGAGCAAGGTCTGAAGGCGATAAAAAAGAAGAAACCAGAGCTGTCAAAAGCTCATCAGAGAGCTCGCTTGAACTGGGCTTTATGCCACGAAAATTGGACAAAAGAAGACTGGAAAAGGGTGATTTGATCAGACGAAACCAAAATAAACAGGCTAAACAGCGATGGGATTAAATATTCTTGGGTTAAAGGCCCAAAGAATTTGCAACCAGAAGCGATCGACGAGACCCTGAAGTTTGGTGGGTGCAATCTAATGATATGGGGGTGTATGTCATGGCATGGTATAGGTGGAATAGGCCGTATAGTTAGACGAATGGATTCTAAACAGTATTTGGAAATGTTGGATAATTTTCTAGTACCTACTATGGATAGAATTGCCAGAGAGCCCGACTCAGTACCTGCAACTGAGCTAATCTTCCAGCAAGATAACGACCCAAAGCACACATCCAAGAACACAAAAAGCTGGATAGCTTCTAAAAATCTCAAGACAATAAATTGGCCCTCTCAATCGCCGGATATGAACCCGATTGAACATCTCTGGGGTCGGCTCAAGTGTCGACTCGGTGAGTATCCAGAGCCACCGAAATGTATACATGAATTGTGGGAAAGACTTAGGGAAATTTGGCAAAACTTAGATCCAATTTTATGTCAGACTCTAGTTGAGAGTGTGCCGTCGTGTGTTGCAGCTGTAATAAAGGCCAAAGGGGGTCATACTAAGTATTAAGATGATGCTTCCAAAACTGTTCGAGTAATTGAGAACGCCAAGACCACTATAGAATAAACAATTCTCTTTTTTTTTACTTCAAAATTGTCTCAGCGATAGTAAAGTAATTAAATTGTCATATAATACTATAATATTTTAATTTCAAGATCATGAAGTAAAGTTATGGTCAATTGTATTAGATTTGGTGATTTATTCGACCACTTTTGTAAGCTACTGTATGTATGTGACGCAGTATGACTCAGTTTGACGTTTGGAATACTCATACTCAGATTTCATTTGCAGATACCACTGTCACGGGCTGCGCCTTTGTCTTAAATAACAGGGGTGTTAAAGACGATCGTGTTAGTGCCCACAAGTACTAGTGCTTCCAAAATTAAACAAGCCTACTCAAGTAAATTACGCGAAATTAGGGGATTATCAAAAATTCTAATCTGAGGTAGGCGAACAGGAATAGCTAATACTTAAAGGCCTGCTTGTACGTTAGTTAGCTCTCATGTAGAAAATAGACAGTATTTCGGCCACTATCCTTTGTTCTACTGTGTTTTAGTGTTTGCCTTTCACAACCACTACGAGAATAACGCCTTACGACATGTACCCTCTTCCGTGAATACCCACCATAAGGAATAGTGAGAAAACCCTTGATTATATAAGTATGCTTTCGTCAACCCACGAATACAATGTCACCGCGAGAGAAGTGGTGTGAGGGTCTTGCTGGATTCGTAGAATGATGAAAGCATACTCAGATAACCACAGGTTTTTCTCGCTTTTCCCTATGGTTGGTATTCACGGAAGAGGGTAAATGTCGTAAGGCGTTATTCTCATACAGTAGAACCTGTCATCCCCCATAGCTTTATTGGTCCACCGTAGTGGTTCCTACCATGAAAAGCCATAACCTGTCATCCCCCATAACCCATAACTTTTTTGGGAATTATGGGTTTTTTTTCCGTTATTTTTACTTAATACTAGTACCGTTGCTATGGCAACCAATGTGTATTTGATTGCCAACCTATCAACGTTAGGTTTAATATGTGCCCCGAGACTGAAATACATTTTGTCCCCAGTCCCATTTTAAATTATATGGGACTGGTGACACAACCCATCCTGGTGTAAGTATACATGTACTGGTACTAGTACTGGTATGTAAGAAGATCTATTAGTTTCCCATATTATCCTTAGTGTGCCAACTATTCGGATTCAGCTACTCATTCCATTTTGATTCAAGCGTCCATTCTTTGTCATCACAATAAAAAGTTATTCCTCCTATGCTTTTCAACATCATGTCTCCACATTCCTCGAAAATTGCCATTTCAGTAATTTATTCCCTCCAAGTAGCAGGTAAAAATGCAAATGTATTTAAATTAGAACAATCAAATGAACTTCAAGTCTTGCAGATAATTTAATTACAATTACAGGCATTCGTTTCTGTACATGTACGTATATGTTTACGTGTAACTGAATGTAGCTAGTGCCATTCACCGTAGTGGCAACACGTAATACGTAAATTTAAGCGAAGCCAAACAACGCTAAGATCTAAAATTAGAATACTCCTATAAACCATAAACTGTCACAGCCCAGAGCAAATTTGTCCACCGAGGAGTATGAGTTATGACAGGTTCTACTCTAGTGGTATCTGCAAATGAAATCTGAGTACGGGTGTCCCTAACGTCAAAATGAGTCATTCTATAACAAAGAATACGTATCTTCCGAAAATATCTACGTGTGTCTTAAGGTGCCGAAATAGGATAATTGAATGATTTCAACTCTTAAAACACCTGCCGTAACCCACAGTTTAATTGCAAGATGAATCAATAAATAAAGAATATGAAAAACTCACAAAACACTTGTACTTCAGGCCATTTACTTGTTCCACAGCCTCTCAATTTCAAAGGTTCTATCTAGTAATCCTTCATTACTAATTCATCTTCTAACTGTTTCCATGTACGTTGTTATCAATTTGAGCGTAATCGACGTCCAGCTCTAAAACTAACAATTGCAGAATTACTTCGTCGAAATTGAATCTACCCGGATCTTACGTTTCTATCAAAAAACTGTATGAGGCGGTCCAAAATCACGCTAGGTCTGCTGGATACGCCGTCACTATCAGCAACTCAGAACAGAGAAAAGGGCGAAGAAAGAAACTCCCAGCCTGTTAAAAATGTAAAATGTTTCACAGCAAAGTGGACGAGACATGCAGAAAGCGACGTAGATTGACGCACAATATCAACTGTCCATTCAGATTTAAGGCCAGAGAGGAGCCCTAGTCTTATGATAGTCTTAGACACAAGGTAACACGAATAAACACAACTTTACACATATTAGATCGCTTGATAGGCAGCTGGTCGAGCCTGTCTCAACACAAGACAATGCCAAAAGTATTACAATATTGCACAACTTGTGTTGAGCTCGGATACGATAGAACAAGATATCAAGGAATAGTGCAACTGGCCATACTCGTAGTTAATGGCCTGATAACTAGGGATATTGCTTACAGTGAATTGAAACGATGCTACGGAGCGAGATTATTTTGTGTAATTGAATCAAACTTTGACCGGGAAATAGTTTTGATTGATACTAAATAATCAAACAGCTCACATGTGCAGTAGGATTACCAAGTTGATAGAGTATCTGATTTGATTTCATCTGTTTGTATAAACGCACGGATGTCGTAGATACGTGTATTAGTAATCTCTGTTCGTACTTTGTATATAGACGCGTAGAGACCCGGACATAGAGAGTAGATTTAATTGACTACTTACGTTCAGATATCATAGCTTTACTACTCGAGTAGAGACGTGATTTATCCTGTATATCAAACATCATCCAAATGAAAATCAATCCGCATGTTGTCCATAGACCCTAATGTAATAAATAGGCTGTAGATTTTTGAAGTTTTGATCAAGATATGCAAAATAAATAAGCACATATTTAGTTGCATGTGCGTTTACTTAGTATTTATTTATAATTTGAATTTGAATTTGATTTCATTTGACCCGATTAGGCACCCATTGGGTCCATGCAGGTGACTATATCTTTATTATTTACAAAGGAGGAAACCGTATATTTGGTAAAAAACCCCTGACCCTGCCTGTTTAATCTAATGAATTGAGTGGTTTACCTTCAGGAAGTGCAATTTACACTGTTCAGCCAATGTGGATTCCGTCCTATCCCTTTCCGGATCGCCCGATGTTTTCAGATATTGCTGTGTCGGCTTCCCCAACAAGTCGAAACTGTTCTATCTAGCCTTGGTTCAATATCCACTTTGTGATTCTAGCCACGTCTTCTGGGCTGTTCATCATGGCTTCAAAGGACCTGTCTTTGGCTAATCTCAGAATTTCTCCTCTTCCCCTTGCCCATCGAGGACATGCCATAACCATGTGCTTGGCGTTTTGGGATGGAAAACCACATTGACATCTGGAATTTTCTACTCCAGGAACTTTTCTTCGGTACAGGTAGGAGTTGAGCCCGATTTTCTCGCTCCTTAGCTGAATGGCGACACTGCTTTGGGCCCTACTAAGGCTATAGAAGATGTAGGAAGGTTTACTCTTAAAGTTCATTCTATTCTTGCCTGTTTGTGCATCGGTGAATATGTTTACCGCTTTCCACGATTCAGGGTCGCCTGGCCAGGGCGCTGCTTCCTTTATTGTCATATCCAAGCATGTTTCCACTCCTGGAAGGCAGCTATCTTTGCAGCTCTTTTGCGCATCCCCTCATTCTTCTCGCCCTCACAAGTTCTGGTCCATTCGTCGACATTTTGCTCCTGTTCCTGGCATGCGGTATTTCTCTCCCACTTCCGGGCAGCTTTATTCTATTACATGTCGATTGTATCGTCTGCTTAACAGGTAGCTTCTCTGATATTCCGGCGTGTTGGACCCTCCTTTGTTTCAGGTAGATTTCTATTGTTAGGATGGCAGTTTCGTGCTCCAGAACTCTGCTGCTGGTAGAATTGTATGTACTTGTGATTAACTTTAAGCATTTTCTCTGTAAACTTCTGAGGGATTTCACTATCCTTTCGGGTATGTTACCCGGTGGCCCGGCCTCGGCCCATGTCGAGGACCCATACGTGAGGGCCGGTCTCACTAGCGTGGTGTACAACAGCTTAGTCTTCATGGATGTGACACCCCTAGTCAATTATTCTAGTCTACTCAAAGCCTGCATTTGGCTGTGCGATTTTTCCTGCACCTTCTTGATGTGGGCACCCGAATTAAGCTTGGGGTCGAAATAAATTCCCAGGACCCGAAGAGAAGGCTGTGGTCCGGTGACGTTCTCTTGTATATTAACCGTCGCTTCGAGGTTGTATCTTTTCTTTTTTACTAGTTTGAAGTGCATCAGCTGGTACTTCTCCGGCGCAAACTTCACATCATGTGTTTTTGCCCATCTTTCACAAATCACATGTTGTCCTTCGAGCTTTCTGCAGTTTTCTTCTGTGGTATTTGACCACGTTAATATATTCGTGTCGTCCACGAAGCCTACAGCTGCAGTAGTTCGACTTTGTAGCATTGGTAGGAGTGTGCTAACAAAGAAGAGAAAGAGAGTCGGAGACAGCAATGAACCTTGAGGTATGCATGTGTTAGTAGAAATTTGGCTGCCTTTGAATGCTCCAAGAACTATCGAAGTTGTCCTTTCGTTGAAGCATGATTTGACAAACCTTCTAATCCAACTTGGAATCTCCTTTACTCTTAGATTGTGAACAAGTCTTTCGTAAGAGACATTGTCAAATGCTCCCGAGATATCCAGGCTCAAAAGTGACGTAACCTGCTTTTTATCTTTTCCCTATCTGGTGTGAATTTGTTTAGTTAGGAACTCCACCGCCGAAATCGTAGATCTCATAAGCCGAGTCCCTATCTGCTCTTCCAGGAGAAGGTTGAATTCTTCAGCAGCTTTGGAGATACGGTTAGCCATTAACTTCTTAAAGAGCTTACCAATTGTGTTAAGAAGTGCTATCGGTCGATACGCCTTTGGTGTGTCATATTTCGGTTTCTGTGGTTTTCGGAGAGCCACTGTCGTTGATTCTATGATACCCTTTGGATGGTATCCGAGAGAAAGGTAAGCATTGAAAAGTGTCACGTGACATGACTTGGGGGTACGGTTAGGTCATGATACCCGTGCAGATAAGGCACTAAGGCGTAAAGGAGTTAGCGCAATCATGGCTCGGTTAACATTTCATTTATATTATTCGTTTTGTGTAGGATTAGTTTCTCTCTTCAGCTTTAATATATCCTTTTTCATTGAGTTCTTGCCTGTCGCACTTCGTGTGTCTTAACAATAAAGCTCAAACCGACACCGACACCCAAGAACTCTTGACCACACTATTGAACTTGCAAAATTCAAACCCGCAAAAAAAAAAAATTTTCTTCCCACCAAAATGCCAAGATTACTCAAAAATTTATTGCCCGGCCTAAACTCGGATAATAAATTACCCTCCAAACGACCAAAATCGGACATGGACGACAATGACATAGAACATAAATCATCAAATACATCCACCGATAATACGAAGGCCTCGCATACTGTTAGACTACTAACCTCAAAAGATAACCTGTTGCCCAACCAAGTGGTGATCAATAATACTATTCTTGCCAAAATGATCAACGACGCCGTCGCGGCATCGGTAGCCAACACGCTACGTAATTTCCTGTCGGCTATTCCATCTGTTCCACTTAACAACGTTCACATACCACAGCAATATGCACCTCCCCCACAAACTAAGCAACACGCCCCATCCACTACCAATTACACCCCGCCCACACATCAATACGCCCCGCCCACACATCAGTACGCCCCACCCATACAAAACCATACACCAAATACCGAACATAACTTCTATGCAACGCAGCACCAACAACACTACCCCACAAACCAACATCAATATAATCAAACCAACTTCCGTGCATTTGACACCCCGGTCCCTGATAAAAAGAAGTTTGATAGATCAACTGACATTATGCAGTTTTTAGATGACCTGGAAGCACATTATACCTTACAGCCCCATGCTCACCCTACAGACAGGCATAAAGTGATTGTAGCAGTGCAGCATTTGGATGGCGCTGCCCACAGCAGCACGTCTACTGCGCCGAAAGAGTGGGCACGGTTGGAGCTACGAAATCACCCTGAACTACTCGACAGTTGGTTCAACTTTGGAGAAAGACTCCGCAGCCGCTACCAAAATACGGTCCACCGCCAGATTAAGGTCGAAGAACGCCAAGCGCTCAAGCAAGGCTTTAACTCGGTCCAACACTACAAGCAAGTGTTCGAGCTGCTGTGCCATCAAACCGACTATCCCATGAATGCTTGGGGTGAAGAGTTCTACAAGGGTCTGGCCCCCCCCCATTAAAGATAAACTCGCCTGCGTCACAAGCCTTGACCAACGTGATTTCGAGATGGTAGCACATCATGCGTGTAAAGGTTAGAACCTCAGGAGCTAGTTCGGGCTCTGCCCTTGTCAGTGTAAGGGTTAGAACCCTTATTGGAACTCGGGCCCTGGCCCTTGCTTACTTATCCTATCTGATATTATCAGCTAGCGCCAAATCTTTTAATCTCGCTTAGTGCTGCACATAGTTATGAAACTGCGTAGCGAGATTATGATGGACTTATAGATAGACGTCGGATGGTGTTTAGGCGTTATGGACTTTTCCAGTAGCTTTGTGCTGATTCTAAAGATTGCACAGATCGGTGTGAAGGCCTTGGGTTGGATAAGTTCTGGAAACTTATGGAATCGAATGAAGGACTTTTATAGAGCTGCTTCCTGTACATGAAATCCTCACACACTTCTTAATTAATAGATTTCCTTAAACCTATACTTTGAGATATTCGAGTGGGGCCTTTCACAATGCGATTCAATTTGACGAAAATCACCGCTCTCGACAAAGGGAGAATCAAGCTGAAAAGCAAAGCTGCGACCGTTTAGCTTACCGCCAGCCCCAGGCGCCGCAAGCCTATCCACAAACAGGCTCTCAACAACCTCCCGGACCCCACCAGCAACCAGGACCTTATCAGTCCATGCCTCAACTCGCCCCCACGGGTAAAATCACCGACGAAATTCGTCTCTATAGAAAAGCTAATCAGCTTTGCATGTTTGATAGTGGCAAACATCCAACCCATCTTTGCACAAGACTAATTGAAAAGTGCAAAAAACTTGGGCAACCCCTGCCTGTTGATCCTGCCACTCTTCCACCCAAGGTACCCTACCCCAAACTAAAAACCCAATGCGAAAACTCACCACTCACCATTGCTAGCTTGAACCACACAATGGCAATTGAGGTGGAAGGTTGGGTGGAGGGGTATTGGACAACTCTACTGATTGACGGCGCCTCGCACGTCAACGCTTGTGTATCTAAACTAATGGCGTTAAAACCTGATAGAAAAAAATGTTTTTTGAATAGACCCATCTCTGCATTCAATTGTGCCATTGTAGTAAATTGCAATGAAACTTATGAATCACAGCTACAAACCGAGATACCTGGTCTCAGCGTTGGAAAGATTACATTTGTCGAAGCCCCCATAAAACACTACGACGCCATCCTAGGCATCCCTTGGCTACAAAAATTCAACCCCGACATCGACTGGCAATCAAAAACCATACGACAACGATCTCCATTAACTACTAACATAGGGCTTGCACAAACGGTTCAAAACGACTTACTTTCCACAAACATCCATACAGCAAGCCCCATCTCTAACTCCGTAACTAAACCTAATCACAATTGTGAGCACACCAGCACTCCGCAAAAAAGTCACCCTCAAGATACCCTTAACTTACCTCACAACAACGAAAACACAATCCCAATCAGTGCGATCCTCAGTGATGACGCACAGGCCAAAAACTGCGACACAACTTTACCAAATGACTTAATATTCCTCGCAAGTGTATTCTCCAAGGCCGGTGCTGACCAACTACCACCACATTGCGAAAACACAGATATGACGATAGACATACCTCATGGAATTCTCCCAAAAATCATCCCGATGGCCAGGCTATCCGAAAAGGAAAAACAAGAAGCCAAACGACAGACCACAGAACTATTAAACAAAGGCTGGATATGCAAATGTAAAGCCCAAGCCCCAGCTAATATTCTTTTTGTCCAGAAACCACACTCTAATGAGCTCCGAATGTGTATGGATTATCGAAAGCTAAACTCAATCACCACAAAAGATAGATACCCTGTACCTAACATAGACGACCTCCTAGACAAACTACGTGGAGCCAAGTACTTCACTAGACTTGACATCATATCTGCCTACAATATGATTCGAGTCGCTTCTGGCCACGAATGGAAAACCGCCTTCCGAACACCAGATGGCTGCTTCGAATGGCTCGTCATGCCTTTCGGACTTGTCAATTCTCCACCCACATGGCAGGCATTTATTGATAACATTTTTCGCAACATCACCGACGGCGTAGTCTCATACGTTGACGATTTCCTAATTTATGCTAAGACGAAAGAGCAACTCTACTCCAGAACAGTTTTAGTACTCCAAAAACTTAAAGAAAACAACCTATTCTGCAAGTTATCAAAATGTGCCTTTGGTGTAAAGCAGGTCGACTTCTTAGGCTTCTTAATAGGTAATGGAGGACTTCGAATTAGCCCAAAACGAATTGATACGATCACCAACTGGCCAATACCAAAATCATTACAACAACTACAACAATTTCTCGGATTTACAAATTTCTACAGGCGCTTCATCTGTCACCACTCGAAACTAGGAGCAAGAATTTCAAATTTACTAAAGAAAGATGCCTTGAAAACCAAATTTGAATTCAACACCGCAGCAGTAAAATCCTTTGACGACATCAAACAACAATTCGCATCCTCACCAATGCTTCGCCAGTGGAACCCGAGTCTACAAGGGATCCTTGAAACGGATGCATCTGGAGGAGGGATTTCCGGAATCCTCTCACAGATAGACAAAGGCGTCAAAAAACCAGTAGCATTCTGGAGTCGGAAACTGCAACTTGAAGAAGTAAAATACGGAACCCCCGATCAAGAACTACTCGCAGTAGTAGATGCATTACTACACTTCAGAGTCTATCTAGAAGGCGCCCAACATAAAGTCAAAATATACAGCGATCACGCAAACCTACGTTATTTCAAATCCACTGTCCGACCTAATCGTCGGCAGGCGGGATAAATCGAAAAATTAGCAGCCTTCGACTTCGATATCTTTCACTTTCCAGGTACAAAAAATCCGGCGGACGGGCCATCTAGACGTCCTGACTACGTGGAAAAAACCAACGAAGCTGAAAAAGACTGGGGCCTGAACTTGAAAGATGAAGAAAACCAGCCAATCGAAATTAACGCAATTGTCTCACACGAATTTAAAAGTATAATGACCGAAGCCCTAGAAAATGATCAATTTGCCAGACAATTACGACTACAAAATGATCTCCCAGACAATTGGCATCAAGAGGAGGAAGCCCTATGGTACAACTTAAACAGACTGTACATCCCAGAATCTCTCCGTATTAAGGCTAAAGAACTAAGTCACGACAGCCCAATAGCTGGGCACTGGGGAACCGCAAGAACAATTGAGCTTGCACAAAGGAATTATTACTGGCCAAACATGGCCCGAGACTTACGGGATTACGTTTCTGGTTGTCAAAATTCTGCTCGTAACAAATCAAAAACGCATAAACCTCATGGAAAACTCAACCCTCTACCAATACCTGAAGGAAGGTGGACAAGAGTCGGCATGGACTTCATCACTGACCTCCCAAAGACTAAAAACGGAAATACCGCAATTCTAACATGTATCGACGCAGCAACAAAGCGCGGTCGTTTTATTCCATACAAAATTGCAGGCCTTACCGCAGAAAAAACAGCAAACTTAATCAGAAAAAATCTGATTCGACAACACGGCATCCCAAAGCTATTTGTCACAGATAGAGGCCGACAATTCGTAAACAAATTCTGGACACAGCTAGGACACTCCATGGGTTTCAGCCAAATACCAACGACGACGGCACATCAACAAGGCAATGGACTAGCAGAAAGAATTAATCAACCCATTGAGTCTTATTTACGTGCTTATGTCAACTTTGAACAAAACGACTGGGATGAGTATCTAGACCTCTTCGAATTTACCTTGAACAACTCCAAACATGCGACAACAGGCATGGCTCCTTTTTTCGCTTACCAAGGATATCTTCCCAACTTTCAACTAACCGACAAAGAACCAGGAGAAGGCATTACCTGCGAATCCGCCATTGCTCACTCCAATAAACTTCAAAACATCCTCATCAAACTAAAACAAATCATGACAGCAAACAAGGAAACAATGGGACACCATTACGATAAGAAACATAAAGATGTTACATTCCATACTGGAGACTGGATTATGCTAAAAACTGATCATATACGAACTAAAAGATCCTGTAAAAAACTTTCCGAAAAACAAATTGGACCATTAAAATACTAAAAAAAATAACGGATCAAACTTATCAAATAGATCTCAAAAATCTCGTCGGAAAGATACACGATGTGTTCCATGTAGAAAAACTCGAAATCGCAACATCCCCACAAAACGGACAACAAGATTATGGAATGGAATGGTTTGTCGATGACGAAGAAACATTCATAACAATCAAAGACATCACTAACTCTAGATACTCAAAAGATGGCAAAATTGATTACGAAATCCTCTGGAGCGACGGAACAAAAGAATGGGCGTCTGAGGACGAGTTTAACAATAATGAAGTAGAAATTAGATCATTTCATAACAGGAACCCCGGAAAACCAATACCTTCGAGAAACATTCTGGCAAGTAGCAATAGTAATAGACGACCCCCAACAAGATTTTGTTAACAGCGATTGGGACAAACACTTCGGAGGAGGTGGGACTGTCACGTGACATGACTTGGGAGTACGGTTAGGTCATGATGTCCGTGCAGATAAGGCACTAAGGCGTAAAGGAGTTAGCGCAATCATGGCTCGGTTAACATTTCATTTATATTATTTGTTTTGTGTAGGATTAGTTTCTCTCTTCAGCTTTATTATATCCTTTTTCATTGAGTTCTTGCCTGTCGCACTTCGTGTGTCTTAACAAAAAGATCCGCAAAGTCCTGGGAGAGGGTTGCTTTGCATTCTTTCAGGAGTTGGTTCGGGATCTCATCTGGGCCAGGAGCCTTGTCGCTTGATAGCTTTCAGAGATTGTCTTCGATTTCCGCCTGGGTAATGAGGCCGGAGATAATATCTAGTTCTTCCGGGTAGATTGTTCCTACCATATCTGCAGTGTCTGCTCTCAAGGGTTGAGGGATAAAGTGTTCAGCATTGATTCTAGCTTTGTCTGGGGGGGACGAAGACAGCATTTCTGTTGTGCTCGGCACAGACAGAAATGATGGGCATGAAGGACGCATAAGCGGAGTGATGTTCGAGCCGATGCACAGAGGTCACGGAGTGGACAGAGGACCAGAAGTCCGGATGGAGCACGTGGTATGGTTAGGCGAGACACAGCACACATAGTTCTCAGTGTTTGTCATGTTTGTTCTGTCCATGCACGGACCATATCGGAGTATAAATAGGCTCGGGATTCCCTCTATTTTAAAACACACGCACAACATCTTTATTAACATTTGTTACATTCAATCTCACATTACCATATCTCTCTGTTCAACTAGACTCTATCTTAGCTCCCTCGCAAGTGTATGTTCCCATATCGCATACCTAGTAAAACAGTTTCTACCTGTACGTGGTGTCCCCTACGAACCTGGAGTTTATCTTCAGAGCCAACAGAAACACGCATTACTTGGTCACGGAGGAAAAGTCATCCAAACGAGTTTCCGGGGCGTACCCAGCTCCCGTTATGGTGGTGATGGATCAGACTAAGTTGGCCCTTTTTACCAAGATGAATTCTCACTGTTTACAGATATTCTGGCATTATACTGTCTCCCGAGGAAAGAGCACCGCTACCTGAGCGCTGGTGGTGTCCGTATAAGGAGGATATCTGGACTATGGTATATTAGGGAGATACAGATGGCGATACGCACCTCGTGTGGCTCTGGTGTCTAGGCCTCGCCTGGCTGGAGTTGCAGGTTTTTTGGGACTTTTTCCCGCGTACCGGTTTCCATGGCTGCTCTTTTTCAATTTTTTTTTGAGCAGAAGGTTCTGTAGAAAAGGTGGTTGAATTCTACGGGTAATTACTGAGCTAAATGGCTACCTGTTATGGGTCAATGTATCAATGATCTTAGGTTCGAGGTAAAAAGGTGATAGGAGCACTGTAAAAGGTGTGGCCTGGGTCAGAGAGGAGCCCTAGTGTTATAATAGTCTTGGACTTTACATAGCACGAATAAACAAAACTACTACTACTACTAGCTTTGTCTGGATCGTCCGTGTATATGTAAGGGTTGTTACTATGTGTCACGGGCTGCCAATTCTTCGGCTCGAACCTCTTGTCACGTGGCATTCTGGAACGCTTTCATGGGCTCTGACAGCTTCCACTGTCGTCCATGATCGGCACCAATGTTCCAAACCCTTCCATTCATTTCTTTACAGCAGTGTTCCTGAGGTTTCTGACTGTAACGGCTAGTTAGCCAATAATTACCTGTAGCATGCGCTAGTCAGCGTATGCTTTCATAGCGCCCTGAGGACTGGTAGATCAACCAGAGTGATCTAGAAGATTCTCTAATTCTAGTCTGTGCGCAGGTAGGCGGCTACTCATGAACTAGCTCTGATGTATCAACTAGGATCTTCGAGAAGATTCTATTATCCTGCTCTGTGCACAAGCAAACAGCCGCTTGTGAAGCAGCTCTGATGAAATGACTGGAATCTTCGAGAAGACTCCTAAGGTTACGAGAATGAGGAGGGAGTAATTAAGGGTTGAGGGTTAAAATGTATAAAGACCTCTATTAGTTACCTCACAACGAGGATTCATCATTATATTAGATATTTCTTCATAGTTAGATTATTAATTTACCATCATTTACTCGGATGCACATTGCTTCGATATCTTGATCTGTGACATATAATCTAACTATTCACTATACGCTTACGCTTACGTTTACGTTCACGACGAATACGACGAGTACGACGATTACGACGACGACAATGGCAACGGCACCAAGGAACTCCAAGGACGGGCTTAGCTTAGAAGCCTTAGACGTCAATACCTTGCTGCAAGAGATAAGAGAGTTACGCCAGAGAATTGATGACGGAGCAACATCAAATTTTATCCCAGCCGAAATCACTCCCGAAGTCATCATTGTTAAAGACCCTGCATGATCTAATTCTAAACGAAAACCAACCGAGTTCAAGACTTATAATGGAGACCGGAGTACCTATCCGGCATGGCGGCGCGCTGTGTTATCTGCGCTTAAGATGGACTGGAACACGTTTGAATACACCGACTCTTACGTCTTCTTAAAGATTTACGAGGCATTAGATGGGAAAGCTCAGAAACAGGCCGCAGCGTACTTCGAGTCGGGAGGTTTGCGAGGCGAGGAGAGACCGGAGGATTTTATCGCTTTCCTGGATCGCAGTAACTGGGACCCAACCAGAATAACTCGGGCTCGAGGAGAATTAAACGCGATGAAAATGGGCCCGAAGCAACGATGGAGCACCTTCTTCCCATTATGGGCCAATAAGCTAACTGAAGCCAATGGGGATGCTTGGCCTGACGAGACTAAGGTCACAATGCTTGAGGGAACGCTGAATCACACTATGCGCCTAGCCCTGGCTGGTAACCATCTTCTCCCGCCGGACAATTTTTTTGAGTGGGTCAGAATTGTGACGCACGTGGCACAAAGATACGAAGTCCTATTGAATGGCTCTTTCCTTAGCCATATCTCATCTAGTATTGAAACCAGCACTGATAAATTTCACACGGGTAATAATTCTAAGGGTGATGTTCGAGAAGCTTCCAATAACGGATGGACTCGTCCAGGAAACAGGCGAGAGTTTGTGCACGATGTTGATTCTTCTGGCGATACAGTTATGGGAGGAATCTACTCGGCAGAAATCCTACGGGGACCAACTGGCAAGCCACTGAGAGCAAAGTGGAAAAGACCAGAGGTCATTGACAGCCTCCGAAAGGAAGGACGTTGTTTTCGTTGCGAACGAAAAGGGTGTAACACTAAGATTTGCAGACTTCTTCCACCTGTTAGGCCAGTACCCAGGGATGTGGGGGTAAATTTGACGGATTTTAGGGAGTTAAAGGCGCATGTATATGAAGAAATCGATGAGTTGGAGTCTGGCAACCAGGCCGTCTCGGAAAACTAGGCGCTCCTGGACAGAGTCGCGTTCAGGAGCATGAGGCAGTTATTAGGCAGGAGTTAAAAATGAATACAACCCCATTTCTTTTAAATGCATTGATCAATGATGTGACTATGGTACAGGCTTTGGTGGATAACGGGTGTTTGTGTTCAGGTATCATCGATGACAATCTTACCTCCCTGCTAAAATTGCCGCGCATACCTATTCTTCCTAGATCTTTGGAAACAGCTGAGAGCTCTAGATCTGAGAAGCCTATTGTAAAAGATATTACCTACCTTTCCTTGGATTTAGATGGATGCGTAACTCCCAAGCTATGGTTGTATGTTGTACCAAATAGCACTCATCAGATAATCCTGGGGAAAAGATGGTTGGAGGATCAGGACGCAATCATTCATTCAAAGGAGCAGCGATTAAATCTACGAAAAGAAGGAATTACGATATATAGTGTTAAAAGATGGCGCCAAGAGCTTCGCAATGTTGCACGCCCAAGAGTAGCAACTGTCGATATTATGAGAGATATGGTAAAGGATGTTCCTGTGTGTAAGGCATCGCTCGAAGATATCAACAAGGCCTTAAGGACGAAACCTTCCCTAACGCTGGGAGAAGTTAAAAGTCGTTTGCCGGAACAAGTGAAGGACTATGCTCATCTTTTTGCTGACGATGTGGGTGCAGACGACCTCCCTCCGTTGAGAAACAGATTAGACCATGCGATTAATCTACGACAGGAGAATGGAACTCCCCTTACACCGCCCTGGGGACCATTATACAACATGTCTCGCGAGGAATTACTTGTTTTACGAAAGACATTAACAGACTTACTGAAAAAGGGTTGGATTCGACCTAGTAGCTCACCGGCTGCAGCTCCTGTCTTGTTTGCTAGGAAACCAAGTGGGGGTCTTCGCTTCTGCGTGGATTATCGTGGATTGAATGCGATTACTATACCAGACCGTTACCCTCTCCCACTTTTTAAGGAAACTCTACGTCAGCTTTCTAAAGCAAAGTGGTTCACGAAGCTAGACGTCAAATCGGCATTTCATCGTATTCGAATCAGGAAAGGTGACGAATGGATGACAGCCTTTCGTTGTAGGTTGGGTCTTTTTGAATGGCTGGTGACCCCATTTGGTCTGATTAACGCGCCCGCGACTTTCCAGCGATACATTAACGAACAGTTGCGAGAGCATTTAGACCTAGACGCAACTGCGTACATGGACGATGTGTTGATCTATACAAGCGGTACCGAAGAGGAACACTGGGAAAGAGTAAGACGTATTCTGAACAAGCTGAAAAAAGCCGGCCTCTATTTAGATATCGACAAATGTAATTTTTTGTGCAAAGAGGTGAAATACTTGGGTTTCATAATACGGGCGGGAGAGAGCATAAAAGTTGACCCGTCAAAAGTTAAAGCAATCGTGGAATGGCAGCCTCCAACAACAGTCAAAGGAGTGCGATCTTTTCTCGGATTTGCCAATTTTTATAGATGCTTTGTCGACAAGTTCTCAGAAATTACAGAGCCGCTAACAACTCTAACCAAGAAGAATGCAATATGGCGCTGGGGTAAAGCAGAGAATCAAGCCTTTGAAAAATTAAAAGAAATATTTGCCACTAAACCAGTTTTAGCGCAATGGGATCCAGAACGAGAGACAGTGGTGGAAGGTGATAGTTCGTGTTACGCCTTAGGAGGTTGTCTTTCACAGGTGGACGATGAAGGGAGACTTCGCCCAGTCGCGTATCATTCGAGAAGATTAACTAGCGCTGAAGTTAATTACCCAAACCATGACAGAGAAATGTTATCAATCATATCATGCCTGCAGGAGTGGCAACCTGAGCTGACGTCAGTTATAAAGCCCTTCGCCATTTTAACAGACAACGAAAATTTGAAATACTTCACATCAAAACGTCTCTTGAATGAACGTCAAGTTCGCTACAACGATGTGCTACAGAAGTTCAACTTCTCTCTAAAATGGCGACCGGGTTGCGCCTGTGAGCGGCCTGATGCTCTGTCTAGACGTGACCAAGATAAGCCCTCTGGTATGAGCGATGAACGCGCAGCTGGGCGTATTATGCAACTACTACCACCTGTAAAGGTTAATCCGGCAACTATTGAAACTAGAGATGACGGTTTAGATCAGCATGTTGACCCAGCCGCTTCAGCGAGATTATTTGACGACGATGAGCTACAAATTCTTTGGAAATCAGGTATTGAGTCTGACAATGATTGGCGACGAGCGCGCGATGCAGTTCAATCGGGTGAACGTGCATTTCCTCCTGATATTGCCTACAAACTATCAGCCAATATAGCTGAATGTAGTGTGGCAGCTGACGGTGTTCTTAGAGGCAGAGAAAACAGAATATGGGTGCCAAATTACGAACCTCTCAGAACAGCTATAATGCAGCGTATACACGACAGCCAGTTGACAGGTCACCCTGGAAAGGATACTATGGTAGCCATGGTTCTTCGACGATGGTTTTGGCCAAAATTAAGAGATTCTGTTCGGCAATTTATTCGAAATTGTGATATCTGTGGACGATCGACAGTATGGCGTGAAGCGAAAGCGGGATTCTTGCGATCACTACCTATACCCGAGCGAATTGGCAGTGACTTGACAATTGATTTCGTTACTGATTTGCCGCCTTCAAATGGTTGCACAAACTTGATGGTGATTACCGATCGTCTTTCTAAGGACATCTTTATTTTTGGGACTTATTCAATGAGTGCTGAGAATTGCGCCAAAATCTTTGTTGATCGGTACTACCGTCATCACGGATTCCCACGATACTTAACTAGCGACAGGGGTAGTGATTGGACGAGTCATTTTTGGAAAACCTTCTGTCAAATAACTGGGATAACGCAACGATTGACCACTTCTTATCACCCGCAATCTAACGCCAGCGAACGTGCAAATCAAGAAATCTACAAGTACTTACGAGTATTTACTTGTTATGCACAGGATAACTGGATGGAACTGCTTCCTATGGCCCAACTGGCTCTAAATTCTCGCCCAAACTCTGCGATCGGCGGAGTTAGTCCGTTCTTCTTGCGACACGGTTACGACTTTGATCCCATTATGGAGCCTACGGGATCTAAAGATGAAAGTTCTCGTCACCCAGGAAATTTGTCTGCTATCAAATTTGTCGAACGGCTAAGAAACGCGCAAGAGTTTGCACAAGCAGCAATGGCGTCAGCTCAACAACGATATGAATCTACAGCAAATCGACACCGACGTCAACCTGAAAGTTTTAAAGTTGGAGATAAGGTCTGGCTTGACTTGCGAAATATCAAAACGCCTCAACTTTCTAAGAAACTTGCATGGCAGCACGCGAAGTACGAAGTAACGGCAGTACCCGATGCACTTACAGTCGAGTTAAACGTGCCAGGAAATATTCATAAACGATTCCATGTGGAGTTAATTAAACGGGCAGGTAACGACCCTTTTCCAAGTCAAGTCCGTGACGACGCGCAGAACCCCCCGCTTTTGGATGATCTAGATGAACCTGAGTTTGAAGTTGAAGCTATATTGCGGGCTAGGACAGTCCGTCGGGGTAGAGGAAATTTTCGGCAAGCTCTAGTGAAATGGGTAGGTTGGGTTGATCCAACCTGGGAACCAATAGAACATGTCAAAGATACAGCGGCGCCTGAAAAATTTGAGCAAATATATGGGCCAATTAATAGTAATGATGGACCACCAACCTCAAACGCAGGAGCATATGTAGGTCCTGCAGAACCACACATTTTATTTCAACGAAGAGCCAAAAGAGGAAAGAAGATTTCTGTATGAGGGGGGGAACTGTAACGGCTAGTTAGCCAATAATTACCTGTAGCATGCGCTAGTCAGCGTATGCTTTCATAGCGCCCTGAGGACTGGTAGATCAACCAGAGTGATCTAGAAGATTCTGTAATTCTAGTCTGTGCGCAGGTAGGCGGCTACTCATGAACTAGCTCTAATGTATCAACTAGGATCTTCGAGAAGATTCTATTATCCTGCTCCGTGCACAAGCAAACAGCCGCTTGTGAAGCAGCTCTGATGAAATGACTGGAATCTTCGAGAAGACTCCCAAGGTTACGAGAATGAGGAGGAAGTAATTAAGGGTTGAGGGTTAAAATGTATAAAGACCTCTATTAGTTACCTCACAACGAGGATTCATCATTATATTAGATATTTCTTCATAGTTAGATTATTAATTTACCATCATTTACTCGGATGCACATTGCTTCGATATCTTGATCTGTGACACTGACAGGATCAAGCGTTCTGGAGTACTCGGTTGGATTCCACTGGTGTTTAGGGGAACAGGAAGTCATGGGTTCTGGAGATGTATATAGTCACGAGTTCTGTAGAGTTGTTTCAGCAGTTTCGAGTCTTGTACCTAGATTTACTCATAGTCAGATCATTGATCGCCCTTTATTATTCACGTTTACGTTCAAGTCACACTTCAAGTTCAAGTCACGCTTCCTTGCTATACCTCGCTCCCACGTCTCGGTACATCTCAGCTCCCAGCTCCACCACCCAAGCCACACTTCCCAGCCACTCCACGTCTGACACTATGGACAATAATTGAACCCTTGGACGTTGACTTTGGCTGATGACTCCGACTGTAGACTATGGCTATGGACTGAGGGCGTGGACTGTGAAATCGATGGACAAGACAATGACGATGACAACAACTATGAATCAAGATAAGATTATATTTAAACAATAATTAGATAACAAGACTCAGGTCTGAAGAACATCCAGGTACAGAGGGAAAGCCACTATTTATACACAAGCCTAACTCCATCTCTACAAGGGCCATCTGGCCAACAACCAGGCCATCTTAGAAATACATAGAATATTAAAGAATGCTGTAGAAGCCCATCGACCATTACAATAGAGAGAATAGTATGGAAACCTATAGGACCTTAACCCAAAATCCCTAGTGTTCAGACGGAAGTACAGAAGATTCTAGAAGAGTGACAGCATTAAGTAAGCGCTAATCCTGACACATGATGTCACCTTATATTAGCTAATATCAGTGCCGCAATGAATCATGGCCTATTCCTGACAGTATATGACTCCGTCTACATCTTTAATGTCCAGTATTTGAGGTAACCTCTGTTTTTCTTCCAGGTCTTTTTTTGCCCACTTGGCAAGTTTCCAGATTTTTGTTGCGTCTCGAGAGGCTTCCGATACTGTTACTCTCCATTCGATGGTTCTCCATTCGATGGCTTTAGCTCTTTTAATCTCGGCTTTTTTCATACTGGTGAATTTTTGGTATTCTATCCAGCTTTGCTCGGTTCCATGCTTCTTCCACTTTCTCCTAGCCTTTCGAGTATTTTTACGGCCTCAGATCATTGGGCGTTCCAGTACGGTTTGGCGAACCTGGATGGTTTAGCTTTAGGTATGGTTTCTTCAACTGTCTTCTGGATAGATTTAGTGATGGAGGCCACTCTCTGGTCGATAGCTTGTCGAGTGTGAAGAGCAAAGTTTCCTGCCCTAATCTCAAAAAGGTTGGCAGATAATGTTCTACTAACTTTGTTCCAATCTGCTTTCTTCCGTTGAGGACGAGGCTCTGGTTCTTCTGCGATGGTCGGTTGAATTGACAGCTTCGTTGATATCGGAATGTGATCAGAGGATGCTTCAAGTTCGATGTCAGGTTGGCAGGATATGATGGAGTCTTCGAGCCTTTTCGATAAAAATACCAGGTCAAATGTGCTCTCGCTTCCCCTGCTGCTCCAGGCTCCCCTCTCTCTGATTCATTCTTGTGTATGCAGCCTTTAGGCTATGACACATATGACACTTGTACGGTACATGGAGCGATGACTCAACTTGATATGAGGGGCACTCACGCCCGAATATCATTTGAAGACATAACTCGGCTTCAGGCGCCTTACAGCCTTTTCAACCCTCAACCATTCATGTCTGCCGCAGGAACGCATTTCAGCCACCTACGACTAACTAGTGTGCCTTCATTATCGTCACACAAATGACCAAGCGAGAAATGTGGAAAGGGTCTTGCCGGCTTCGAACCAGCTTTCTCCTGTCTCAAGTGGGGCATATGCCTTGGCTACCCAGACTCTACTTGGGAGAGCGGCCCGGACAGTGTACCACACCACCATCCGACCCGCTACTCCAGGTTATGGTACCCTCCGGAGGAGCTAGTTCCATATCTCTATAAGCTGGCATTTGAATCAGGTCTTCTGCTAACTTATGATGACTCATAATCGTTTTTTTATAGTTTAATATTTAGACAGTTTTTTCGTAAATTTTATGGAGCTAATTGATAAATCCATGTTACCAGGCATAACAGTCTTTTTAAGGAGGGGAACTATATCTCAAGGGGGGGAGTGCATCACGACTCTCTCCTGCCACTATTAGCTCACTAATATGACAATGTGAATATCCGTGCCGGCTGTTAACACCCAGTATGTTCACATGTCTGGAATAGACATGAAGAGTCACAACTCATTCGAAGCTGGAGGCCCGCAACGTACTCTCGCTCGATGGCTCCTCAGTTTGTCAATAATTCTCTTCGACAAGACCCAGACCCAACCAGCCCTAAGTCTCTCATGGCCAGATATCTGTTCAGCTGGAGCCGCATTCTGGAAATTACTCGGAAAAACCAGTATCATTGTCTACCTGAACAAACACCCACATATACGCCCCCGATGTTAAGGACACCCGACGGAGGATTTAAGTCGAGAAGCACAAATTTGGAAGGCAGGCATGAGATACTGTTCACTAATGGGAAGGGATCTGGAGGAATCTCTCAAAGAAAAGGACGCACGGGTATTGAGATGCGGGAGGAGAATGAAAGGGTTTTGGAGGGGTAATCATAAGGAATTTTGACTGCGATGCGTTGTGCGTGTACCAAAGCAACGTTTGGAAAAGTGCCGCCGACACTCTAAATACCGGCACAAATCAGATGTTTCTTACCGGCCCTGTGCTCAAGATTGCTGGCGCTCCTTCAGCTGGCAAAGTACATTCGTGGAACGGCACCACCTCAACCGATCGGTTTTTTGTTCCAGGGTTTTCCAGTCGAAGAGTCACATCTGAATTGACACTTCGGGTAGCCCTAGATAGGCTGAGCTACCCGGAACATGATCCATAGGATAATGTGCGCCAGCACGACGTAATAAGTTCCCAAAAAAAGCAAATATCCTTTGGCGCGACGCTTACGTAAAAAAAAAAAGAGTTAATATCCAGCCTAGCGTCTGTTTGTAGGCTCTCGCACTCTTCTTGGGGGGCAACCTTTACCAAAGCCAGAACAATATACACAGCAGTAGTGAGACCTAGCCTAACGTACGGCTGCCAGATCTAGGGGCAACCGAGCAGTAAAGGAAAGATACCGGAAAGACTGGTTAAACCTCTCAGAAGCATTCAATATAAATGCCTGAAATCAATAACAGGGGCGTATAGATCCATTAGCTCTAGAATTCTAGAACATGAAACGGCGATACAACCCATAGAAAACTATATAAAACAAGGGTTCAACACGCTGGAATCACTCACGGTACAAAGGTACAAAAATTCGCAGAAGCATCGATCCACCGGATCCAAGAAGGGTCACGGAGAAGGACAGGTAAAAGCCAAAGCAGCCGTAGCACCGACTATGAGGAGTGAAGGTCTAGATGCCAGGGAACAGAGACTCGTAGGGAACAGAAAATCGCAGGCAAGATTGTAGCGTTCAAAAGTTGGCAGGAATCATGGCCAAACCAAAACAAGCGACAAACAAAAGGAAGCAGAGAAATGGCAGACCCGATACTGTGGAATGCAGCTAAATGCACCACTAACTCGAGAGCAGAAAAGGAGGGAATGAGTGACTTCGGTACCCCTGTAAGAATTCATAAAAACCTGACAAGGATCCAAAGCAGCCTAGCAACTCAGATACGGAGCGGACACATAGGGGTTCGCTCGTACCTATTTCGAAGAAAAGTACCAGGAGTCGAAAGTCCAAGATGCCCCTGTGGATACTCAACTCAAAACATAAGAAACATGATCATGTGTTGCCCACAATGGTCAAAGGGAAGAGGAGGAATTTGGGCGAAAGTCAAAGTGAAATCCTTTGAGGCTATGACGAAAAGTCCAGAAGATATCTCTAGTATTACAAAGTGGATACTTCAAGAAGGATTGTTTGAGCAGTTCCGGTTGGTAAGGGATGTTGAAACCGCCATAGCAGCAAGAACAAAGAAGGTTGATTGGGTAGAAATGGGCTTCACGAATGGCTGAGCAGCGATGATTGCACGTCCTAAAGGTAAGTCTATGACAATACAAACAAAGGAATAAAACGGGCAGTACAAGAGGGTTTTCACCAAAAGGTTTCCTCCTATGTAAATATAATACTTTATAGATTCCTGCATGGGCCATTAAAGGCATTCTATCAGGTTAATGAAATCAAATCAAAATCTAGCCTCGCGAATATTGTATACCTGTTCAAGGGCAGCCAGTGCTCGTTCTACGGGCTTACCCGTAACAGGGCAAATTCAATATGATTATAGCAACGTCTATATCAATTAACATTGTGTCAAATGTACATGCTCGAGCAGCGCGAGTGACATGTCAACATTTAGTGCTGCTCCATTGAACTACGTTTCCATGAAAGATAAATCGATTTTCACCGTAACGCTCTCTATCGATGGCAATAACAGCGCCAATTTTAGATTCGTGGTCTGAGCTATGAGCAAGAGAAAGATCGATCTGGAAAGAGACCGTGCGGCTTTCATTAATATTTAGGTCTATATATGTGACGTCGGTGTGGGAATTAATCCCCGAACCCGGAGGCAATTATTGGGGCTTTGATTTCCGCTTTATCAAGATTTTGTTACTGAACTGTCTATGATAGCAAGCTAATACGTAACAGCTGTGCGTCTGGAGCTACTCAAGCGCCGCGAACTTGCATTTTACCTCAGAACAATGGAAAGTTTTCATCCGGGACCCAGAAGTTCAGTCCTAGATATTAAAGTAATATGGCGTTTGGTAAAAGCAGAGCTGTTAAGCCTCGATGAAGATATCACGTAGCAGCAGTAAGAAGTAGAAAGACTGTAAATTATGGGGAAGAATTTTTCAATACTCCCACTTTAGCACCGATGCTACGTATACTAATTTACTACAAACAAGTGAACCCACAACTAGTAACTCATTGTAAAAAAAAGGCGGCTGGCCAACGTACATGTAATCATGACCTAGACATAAGGGGCTATGGCCTGTTGTGACTATCCATCCATAACAATAATGGTTTTCATTACCAAATATATTCGACTTTTAAATTATATCTCGACGTATATGTAACGAGTCGTGATATATGAAGCTGAAGTTGTTAATGTGGTGACGGCGGTACTCAAGACAACATAAATCACAAAAAGAATGAATGATGGTGATTATAGTGTTTTTCTCGAGAAAGAACCTAGACTGCACCCCTCCCATCTAAATGGATCAAGAGGTTATTTATCTAAATTTAAGACCCGCTAGTAGGTATATCATTTCCTTGCCATATTTCAAAATAATAGTCTAACGTTGGATCCGAAACATCTTACCTGTAGAAGCTGTACGTGACAGGAACCTGAAACGCCGCCAACAAGCTTAGTTCATCGATAAAATGGATTCCATCTCGAACAAAATAGTACCCATTTCAACACTATAACCTTAGCCTTTTAACTAAATCAAAAGGTTACCATTCTGATCAAAATAAATTTTTGGCTTGTTACAGTGCAGAGGTTCTTCTCCAGTGGGAGTGTTGAAGCCTGTGGCTTGGATATAAGTCTTCTTCTGACATGTATCTTCGAGCGCGAACTTCTCATTTGTTTCCAAACACAGGACGTCGTCGACCTATAATCCGGTCACTTGGAATAGTCATGGGGCTGCTACTGTCAGGAATTCTGATGCAGGACAAGTGAGAACTCTAAACTTAAAGGTTTAGTAAAGCTTGAGAGTAAATGCCTACCTATAAAAAAGTGCTGATATGCGCAAGATGAGCGAGCACAGCGTTAAATCTGTAGCAATCATAACCAACATTCTGCAGCATATTTGTCACATGAAAACCACTGATAGATGTTGATCAAAGCAAGGCGGCTTCATCCTGAAAGATTTGTCAAGGTGTATAAAGTACGTGACAAACCAGTGGCTTCCAGCTTAAGGAATGCTAGACAATGGTTTCGTCACCCGCATAACAGTCTCCCGGGATAGTTGTATAGCTTTAATAATCTCAAAAAATAGCCGGCGAATAATTTTCCTGGACAGTGGAGGGACTGACTGCACATACACTTGTCTTGTGTCTCAATTAAATGAATTTACGCTGTATTATCGCTTTATTGGAAATTTAATGCCCAGATACGTTTTATCCTAGACATTTGGACGGTCGGAGATGCGGCCTGTACCCTTTTATTTGTTACGATTTAGGTACAAGGCTGAACGGTGTTGCACCGAGGAGCAGTGCGAGGCTGAAGCACGGGCCATCTGGTGCACCCAGCATAACGATGGGTGACAATACCTTTGCGCTCCTGTAATAGTAGATTCCTTCTTCAGCTTTTAGATACTCGTATGAAGCATTCTCTTTAGCCCATGTCCATTTGTTGATCAGCTGAGAAGAGCCGTGACATTATTACCTGCATCATTAAATGCTTGTACCTCTAGTCGTGATTTCTCTCGAGGCTGAAGAGATATCGTTCCTTTAATTGATGATAAAATGCGTGATTTGAAGAAATGTTTGCGCAAAATAGCGTTACTGTAGCGAGAGGAACGATTAGAGTTCGACTGACGGTGCTGGAAACACTTCTTTGTTTGTTAAATTACACCGAATTTTTCCGAGACATTGTGATTAGCTCGTTGATGCACTGTGTACATACGAATAGCTGATAAATGACATCACCATCGGTCAATTGTGTGAATCTCTTGCTCTTTGGAGGAGCAACTAATTGCTTATTGTCATGTTATATGACGAGGGATCGATCATCGCTAAAGGTGAGCTATAAACTCCCCGGCTGTTCCGTGAGTAAAGCTACGAGCTGGGTTAGGTGGTGTAGTGGTACAACGTCCGGGCCGTTCTCCCAAATAGAGTCTGGCTAGCTTGGACACATGTCTCACTTGAGACCGGAGAAGGCTAGTTCGAATCCAGTGAGACCCACACACCATATTTCGCGCGGTGATATTGTCCTCGTAGAATGATGGAGCCATGCCATGGGTTTCTCTCGCTTTTCCCTATGGCGGTTATTCACGGAAGAGAAGAGAGTACATGTATACACGAGAAGAAGGTTAGACAACGTAGCTCTTTTTTTATGAATCAATTTTGCGTATGCAGCCTGGGGCTATTACGCGAATAATAACGGAAGATACGTTGGTTTCGCAGAAAAACTCAGTGTGACGTTTGAAACACTCCTTAGATTTCATTTGCAGATACCACTACGAGAATAGTGTCTTACGACATGTTCTGAACTGTAATGGCAGAAAGACACTTACACCAATTATCCATCACAAATGATCCGCTATAGGAGTATCAGTCACATGAGCTCATGCACCAGCCTTACTGGGTATCGAAAGAAAAAAGGTCCAACTTGCATATAAGGTTGCAGCCGTAAAGATAGTTACACGTGGGCGTTCATTCTGTAGATTGAGCTTGTACAGTAGAACCCCTCTTAGCTAATAGTGGATCCCGGTATAATTACTGAAGAGATTCATAGATTTTTTACCGTTTATATTTACAATACTTACCCCTGCATCCAAAATGACCTGTAAGGGTAAGTGTTGCAAATATAAAAGTCCAAGTTACAATGAATCTTTTCAACATTTATACCGAGACCCACTATTAGCTGAGAGGGGTTCTACTGTAGTTAGAAGGGCAATGACATACAAAATTAACGCTAATTAGTAACAATCTTTACGGCTGCAACACTGCATGCAAGTTGGACTTTTTTCCCTGATACCCTGTAGAGTCACCAGCCACACTGCAGAGACTTCAGCCTCATACTAGTCAATACTAAGCCTCTTTTTTTTCTTTTTTTCTTGATCAATCTTGCGTATGTAGCCTGAGGCTATGACGCAAGTGATGACGTATACGTTCGTAGAATGACTCAGTTTGACGGTTGGAACACTCATACTCAGATTTCATTTATAGATACCACTACGAGAATAACACTTTACGGCATGTACTCTCTTCCATGAATACCCACCATAGGAAAAAGCGAGAAAAACCCATGTTCACCTGAATATGACCTCGTCATCCCACGAATACAATATCACCGCGCGAGATGTGGTGTGAGGGTCTTGCTGGATTGGAACCAGCTTTCACCGGTCACAAGTGGGGCATATATACAAGCTACCCAGACTCTACTTGGAAGAACGGCCTGGACAGTATATCACTGCACCATCTGATCATTTGCGATAACTTGCTGTGGGGAAAGGATGGAGCATTGGTTGTTGTTGTTGTAGTTATGTTTAATCGTGTTATGTAGAGTCAAAGACTACTATAACGCTAGGGCTCCTCTCTAACCCGGGCCACAACTTCTACAGTGCTCCGATCCCCTTTTACCTCGAACCTAAGATTATCGATACATTGACCCATGACGGGTAGCCATTTAGCTCAGTAATTACCCGTAGAATTCAACCACCTTTTCTACAGAACCTTCTGCTCAAAAAAAAATTGAAAAAGAGCAGCCATGGAAACCGGTACGCGGGAAAAAGTCTCAAAAAACCTGCAACTCTAGCCAGGCGAGGCCTAGACACCAGAGCCACACGAGGTGCGTATCCCCATCTGTATCTCCCTAATATCCCATAGTCCGGATATCCTCCTTATACCGAAACCACCAGCGCTCAGGTAGCGGTGCTCTTTCCTCGGGAGATAGTACAATGACAGAATATCTGTAAACAGTGAGAATTCATCTTAGTAAAAAGGGCCAAACTTAGTCTAATCTATCACCACCATAGCGGGAGATGGGTACGCCCCGGAAACTCATCTGGGTGACTTTTCCTCCGTGACCAAGTATTGCGTGTTTCTGTCGGCTCTGAAGATAAATTCCCGGTTCGTAGGGGACACCGCGTACAGGTAGAAACGCCGTCTTCGCCCCCCTTGGAGCAATGGTTAACATGGTATAAATAGCAATAACTGTAAAATTTTCTTCCTGGATTATCAATGTTCCAAATCTGTGAATCGTTGGTGTATATCACCAGGTTCTAAATTATACTAGCATTTGAGGTTTAGCGTGCGCTTTATTCGTATTCTTACTGTACGACATCTGTCTCTTCCATCTTTCCTACTTCTTGTCGAAGGGTCGAAATACTTTTGGTTAAAACGTGTTCGCCAAGGAAAGGATGCCGCAGTGGTTTTCAGTCTTGGCCGTTCATCTGAGTAGAGTCTGGATACCTAGGGTACATGCGCCACCTGAGACAGGAAAAGCAGCCTCGAAGGCAGCGAGACCCTCACACTACATCCCTCGCGGTGATTCGGTAATCTTAATATGATGAAAAGTATACTCAGACAACCAATGGTGTTTCACGCGTTATATCGGTGGAGGGTGTTCACGGAAGAAGCTCTGCGGCAAGTTGACTGGCTGCGTAATGGCATCCGTAAATGAAATCTGTGTGGGAGAGTTCCACAGGTCTAACTGTGCCATTCTAAAGATAAACACGTATCCTCCGAAAAACGCCTGCACAGGCCCGTCGAACGCCAGTTCAGGTTAAACAAATTCAAGGACAAAGACAGTAAGCCAAGACTCGCTAAATGACTGGGCACAATTGATAGATACAGTTAAGCCTGTCAAGACCTATAGTGAGTCCCGGGTTTTATTAATGTCAAGATTTATTGAATTTTACCGTTTACATTTGCAACACTTACCCCTACATACTATTTTGCTTGCATGGGTAAGTATTGCAAATATAAACAGTAAAATTCCTATGAATCTTTTCAATGATTATACCGGGACCAACTGTGGGTTTTGACAGGCTCTACTATATTTCAACAGTACAACCTCTACAGCGTCAGGAAGAATCTTATAGTAACGTGTTTCGTAATCCTTTGTCAATTTGTAGACGGGTTCGATTAGACTTTAAGTCGCTTAACGAGTATTTCAGTCAGCAAATGTGTTTTCACAACTTATCGATAATTAATCTGAAGACTGACAGGAAATGACGAAGAAATTTGCTCGAGAATATTTGCTATTCTACGTCTACAATGATTCAAGTTGATGTATATTGCGGTGGCGTGACCAGCCTGAGTTTCCTGCTTTCATTCGACGAGAGTGGAAGTTTCAAAGTGGTAACGCTAGGACGCTTGGGCTAGGTCAAAGTATGGAAATGTACTAAAGTTACGAGTAAGTGATGATGTAAAACAATACTCATATTATGAAAAACTGAATGCGATTCGATCCGATATATTCGATGAGAATTATCTCACAACCTAAATATCATGAGCCCGCCTTGGGAAGAACATAAATTCAGGATCGATAAACACAGCAACTCAGATATGAGCCCCACGCCCTATAATTACACCAACATGAAGTTGAAGATCGAAGACCGATCGGACAGTGTAAATAGAAATGTAGGGGTCTAGCCATCGCTTCTGCGTTGGAGATTCCACTTAGATCCTTCCCTATGACCAATAATTGTCGCCAACTTGCAAGCTGATTGTACGCTTCGGACAAGGATAACACATTCCAGGACTCCCGACTTGGCAGGTCCCCTAATTTCTCTGGGAGGTGTTCTTATTTTTAGAAAGCGCTCTTACAGCTGATCGGACCGGCAATGTTCATATACCAGTAAGTTCGATGGACCCGACTCTCATCAAGACCTTGGTCAGAATGTAGAACGTTCTGCAAAAAGTATCCATCATAGGAATCACTCATACAGTAGAATGCCTTTGAGTAACCCATTGTAGCTTATGAATCAATCCAAGATTTCCATGACGGCTTACCCTGATAATAAAACACTATGACCTCTGTTTTTGAAGATACTCCCACCGCTGGATACCGTACGCTTGAATTTTACGCTCAAAATCTAACTATACATATCCACGGAAATCCGTGAAAATGTGGCAAAGTTACAACCATGCCAATTTAGGGGTAGTCACACTACTGACACTCTCACTAGTGCCTCCTCGTTCCCTTTAATGCGATGCGAATCGCGTATATGTGCATATAACCAAAGTGCGATAGGCCCTGTCTTGCCGCAACCTTGGCCGGCGCATTGTGCACGTAATCCACCGCCAAACCTGAGCTCAAATGCGGTATCCGCGCCAAGGCTCTGATGATCCCGAAATTCAGGCCCTCCCGTTCAGCGCGGTAGAGCCGGATGGACTGTGACAGTCAGTAGCAAAATCTTGCGAGGAATAATTCCCTCTTAGCCTGCGTATCCGGAAAAGGTAATTCTTCCGGACCTCGTCCCTCATCTATCACGGCAACGATCCCACTTGCATGATCCTCCAAGGGACGTGACCCCAAAAATTCGTGGGATATCCTGTGCACCTAGAGGTACTGCCTATCTATACCAGGGACTTGAACACTCGGCATCCTTCTGAGAGTCCAAGAGCTTCAAAGGCAATGTATGTTTATCTTTTTGGTTTGAGCGTGATAAAGCCTGGGCCCAGTCTAGTCAAGACTATCCTGACCCTATAACTTCGTATATATTACAACTCTAGGCAAGTTCTGCCACACAGAATCCAACTGCGCCCTCTGTAGTAGGGTTGGTTATTAGTGGAACACCTGACAGACTTTTCTAGGACACTTTAAAGATGTTGGGGTCTCACGTAGCTGTTACGGGCTGAAGTAACCGAAATTTAGTTTCCGAGTAAACGGAGTAGTATACCAGGATAGCAACGAGTGAGGAAAGACCAGATTTCGTCTGGAATTGGTTTAGATATGTGGTTTAGTAAGATACTAATGTTGAAAATTCTGGTCAAGGGAAAACATATTCAATACACGTTGTGATGTACGGAAGGGCCAAAAAAGTCATTGAACCGTCGTGTATGTATTCATTCTCTCAATTTCATTCAAATACTATTTCTTCTCTTTCATAGGAGAGTAGCTCTCGGCCTGCCTATCATCAGCCAAATATAAAAGAATATGCCAAACTCCAATCGCCGGCCGGCCCATGTATGTATATCCTAACGAAGGTTACCCAGTTATACTCCTCTTCCCGCCCATGAATACTCTGTTGTATAATACAATACACCGTAGGGAGAACTAAATTTCTGTCTTTAGCGACCTGAAGGTGCAAACAAAAAGAAAGACGACATTGTATTCGAGACACAAGTCGAAATATTGCGTTATAATCAACGCAAAGTAATGTGTAAAATTTAAGCCAACGCAAAGTGCTGTGAACAAACGTGGGACACGCATATAAAAAAACCATTAACGTTATCGTGAATACTCATAAATCTTCGTTTATAGGATTCAAATCCATATTCCTTAGTTTGATGCATCATGGTTGAGGGCAGTAAAGAATCAAAGATTACATGGCATAAGCAAAATTTCTTTTACTATTCCCCGGCACGGGGTATGAGCCTTGTCCGTAGTTTTGAGGCCCAGAAGTTTGAGGCGAATGATTTGCAAAAACCACATCACTGAAGCTGAAGCTAGGCGAATAATTAGGATTATTGAAAGATATTCTCTGGCCAGTTACGACCTGCGGAAAGCTCTGAGGGCAAGCTGTACGAGCACTGGGATCAGGCTCAGGGGGAAATCCGGGGAGTTGAGAAGAGCGACGAAAACTGGGATAGTCACTAACGGATGGTTTCCGGGAAGTGGCTGGACGAGTTTGGGGCGATAGACTTCGACCATGTAGGAATGGGTCAGCAGGATAATGCTCTGCGCGATGCCGAGAGGTTTTTGCGGTAGTGGTTCGTCCATTGTCGAGACTGTAGCTTGTCTTTACTGTGTGACGATATGATTGTGGATGTGGGAGATCAGATTCAGAATCCGATAAGACTTCTGGCTTCCGGTGGTGGCCCCGGGTTTCCGGGTATGTCTGGGCTCTTGACACTGGAGGTATTGGGCCGGAGCCACGAGAAAATCCATGGGCCGTAGTACTACTGACCTTTTCACGGAAAGGAGGTGCACTAGCATACTTCTGTAGCGAGGGCTTTCGCCCAGGGGCTGGAGTTGAAGGTTGTTCTGCCGCGAAAAATTCATGTGCGTCACCTGGATGTAATGGTGAACTTCCAGAATCCTTCGACTTTTTCCTGTCTGATGGAGCTTCTGTAGGAGATTTTTTTTCTTTCTTCTTGGTTGGTCGACGAGACGGATCTTCTTCACTGAATATTGGAGCTGCAGTTTTTGTAAACCGAATATTATATGAGCTAGTCGAGGGCGCGGCATATGATTCAGCTCTTCGCACATTAGAAGGCGCTATTTTTATATCTCCGGGAAGAGTACCCTTTTTTTTCGCGGCTTGCATGTATGCTCCAGCATAAACTTGATGTTCGATCCATTTATCATCTAAAATATCTTCTTTGGACGACCGACGGGTTTGCGCTTCGGCTGAAGAAGCCCGACGAGGTTTATTTGCAGTGGAAGCTTCTTCACGGAGAATGGGCTCTTCTTCTGATTTGGACTTCCGCGAACTTTTCTCTGTAGCACGTGGTGGTGGTGTGGGCGATGGAGAACGATAGTCGTCATCTGACGCATCTTCAAAGTAAGCGTACATTTTCCTCGAACGGGTTTCTTCAGAACCTCGCTTTCTCTCTTTCTCTTTCTTCTCTCGCGTTCTCTGTTTCTCCCGCTTTGCTTCCTTCTCTACTCTGGCCTTCTCTTCGTCTACAGCAAACTTCTTGGAATGGGTACTTTTCTTTTGTATATATTCCTTGGGGGCTGAACGTCTCCGATCGGCATCCACATTTGACGGCTTCTTTGCCGTACTCCTCCTCTCACCTTTGTACAATTCTTCGTGTGACTTTGAGTACGAGGTCGAATAGGCATAGACTTTGACGGTTGATTTTTGATAGCCATGTCTATCGCCTGTTGTTTTAACTTCAAACTCATAAACACTGTTTTCGGCAGGTTTACGGCCTTTCGCAGCTTCTTTTTTGAGTTCCATTACTCTTATCCGGTGATCATAAGCCTGTCTGCGGTTTCCATCACTCAGAATCTCATAGGCTTCTTGAACTTGCTGGAATTCATTTTGCTTTATGGCTTTCAGCGACGGATCATGAACTTTGTCCGGATGACACCTGAGGACTAATTTCCGATGAGCACTACGAATCTCTGCTAGACTGGCATCTTTTTCCACCCCTAAAACTTGGTACGGATCGATGGGGGGCATTGATGACATCTTGCATGGAGGCAATCTTTCAGTCACCTGTAAACGGCAGATGTGTTTGATAGTGAATTAGCTCGACGTCTGCGAGAGAATGTAAATAAATTTCGTTATACAGAGGTAAGAATATTGATCAGATATGCACTACTGAGACTGACACATCAGGTAAATTGAAAGGAGAGGATTGACTTACCATAATAGTCTGGAGAATTATGACTGACGCACGACAATTAGAAAGATAAGTTGTCAGAAACGATGAGGTTGTCGAAGTGTCTGGAGTGGTGTGGAAGAATGAATGGGTGATTCTCATGAGAGAGCCCATGTCGCGTGAATGGGGGCTGGAATACTTCTATATAATAGAGTCACGCGATCTGATGGCTAGCTCCAAAAGTTTTCAGGGTGCTGAGGTTGAAGGTCGACAAGAATGAATGAATCAGTTTTCTTCGGTAATTTGAATCTCTGATTATTCATCGCCCTCCTCACTTGTCCTTGGCATTTCACGTATGTCTAATTGTTGGAATGAAGATTTACTTGTGATTAGGAGATCACATAGAGGAATCAGAAATGATGAGAGATGGAGAAGGTGTCTTGTATTTTCATTCTATCTCAACCATCAGCGATTTAAATGTGAAATAAAATGTAGCATCAATCAGTGATGTCAAAAGTCATGTCTCTTGTTCTCTTCTCAAATGCTCCTCGTCCCTTTCTTCTTCGTTACTTTACATACAAATATTATACATGAAGGTACGTTCCACCTCTTTACATTCCCAGAAACAGCAGTCCCAGTGGCGACTGATAAATTGGTGGTATTGAATCTGACAGTAGCGTTTAGTGTTGTGTGTAGAAATGGAACTTGATCTAAAAGGTAAGGGTGGTGCGAAGCAATCAACAACAAGGGTGAGAATTAAATTCCGAGGACAGTGCATAATATTGGCAAGTGTGTTATTATATTCTGACACTAATACTTTTTAAACCAAAATTCACATGAATGAACTGGTCACTTATCCATGACATGATTACATCTCACAAGATTTTATGTTACGCATTTATATCACTGTATTTACTGGAGAAACATGTTTCTAGTTGGAAGGGATGCTTTTCAGTTGTATGAGGCATGTTTGGTTACAGAAGGTTTAAATAACACTATCGTTACAGATAGGGGGTTTTAGCGTTGGGGATTGATCATGCCGTTCTACATGCAAAACATGCTAGTCATGCTGGAGCAGCTGTTTGTAACGATGATGATGATTTTAAGGAGTAACGGAATTGGCTATATGGGGGAGATTTCTAGATGGAAGGGAAGGAGGGAGGTCATTGTGACTAAGGTTATTGTTATTCTTTTAGGCCAGTGTGGTCATTGCAAGCAGACTCCGTTGGAGTAGAATCTATATCGTCTCTTTACAGTGTTTTCGTGGCTAGTGAAGTCCATTTGTTATTATCACATTTATCTACTGGTACAGTACAATCTCGCTATAACAGTGTGGGGCAAAACTTAACTAAGACTCCCGATTGGAGGATTCAATTGAATTGGCCAATCGGGAGCCTTTGTTAAGTTTTGCCCCACACTGTCATAGCGAGATTGTACTGTATTGCAGTCCCGGGGATAATATTGAGCCCAACTCAGATTAAGTTTTGTAGATATTCTTGCTAGAATCCAACTCTATCATTCACAATATTTATTACAATTATCCCTAATTTTACTCTGACACTTTTGTTGAGAGTATTAAGAAAATCAGATATATGGACAGAGACTTGATCATCTCTCTGATATTTTGCATAATACTATTTACGGTAGAAGCGTTTCCGTCGAATCATGTCTATTTGCTCTTTGGATGAACAGATATTCTCTAGGGAGTCATACAACACCCTCACCATCTCTTTTTGATATGCAGAGGCGGTAAAGATGGAAGCGCTAATTGGGTAACCTTAAAGGCGTGAAGCGATGTATCTGCTACATGTCATCTTTTTAGGACGTGCATTAAACTTCTATCGGTTTGGCTTATGAGAGGAATTCTGATTTTCTTGCATACCAAATACTGTGTTGTCTCCTGCCAACTGGTCTCACTTAAGAGGGTGTAATTTACCGAGTTGAGTTGGAGTAAGAATAGCATTTCCATAACCGTCTTTGTTGTTATTGTCGCCGTCGTGATCGATCATCAGCATCGCATATCTTCTTTGACATGAGGATATACGAGCACTCAATGTTGTACGGTTTTGTGAGTATGAACGTCTAGTGAGTAGATAAAGGTACAAAAATATATACATGCCAATCTTATAGAGTACTAGTCGTGAAATGACGTCTTGAGGTTGCAACACTACGCACTTACTAGGACCATCAATTTGGCAAGATTTCATCTGAGCGCCACTGCGCTCACAAAAAAAGTCCACTAGCTCGAGCGGTCAAACAGGCGGAAATTATGAAGCTCAAGATGAAATGACCATTAATACTTGTTAAGAATGTATTCGTTTTGATTTGATCTCGAGAGAACCGCAGTACATGTAGTATTTATCTTGAACAGATAAAACGGGACACCCGATACATCAACTACTCGGACACGTGGTGCATACATGTACAGTTGTCCCGCTCTAACTCGATAGTGGGTCCCGGTATAAGTGTTGAAAATATTCATTGAAATTCAACCATTAACATTTGCAATACTTACCCCTGCACGCAAAATAACCTGTAAGGGTAAGTGTGGCAAATATAAAAGTCCAAGTTACAATGAATATTTTCAACACTTATACCGGGACCCACTATCGAGTTAGAGAGGGACGGCTGTACATAAATCCTGGTAATGACACAGGTACATCAACAGAGACACGTACTATATCACTACGATAAAATTCGGCTCCCTGTCAATTAAAGTGGATTTTACAGGGTATATACGCTTTTATCTGACTTATTTTGGTATCGTTAGCGAAATACCCATGCCAAAACTCTGAATTTTATATGGTGAAAAGTTCAGATCGATGAAATCGTCTCCTTGTCTACAATCCTAGTAAAAAGTTGAAATTTCTGCTTAAGAACATTATGAAATGTATTGTATTGATTAATTACAACCAAGTGACTGGGAAATTACATGTACTTTCTGATTAGAAAGCCCTTAATATTTTACATGTCCGCCACTAGCATCGTATACAGCGTTGATTCTCTGCGGCATTGAATCAACAAGATTCCTTAAGTCATCCTCATTAACCGCCCTGTCCCAGGCTTCTCTAACAATAATTCGTGTTTCCTCTTCTGTCCGCCGTCCTCGTTCGATCACGTCAGGATATTTGTATTGAATATAATTTTTCATCATATTCCAAACATGTTCTATTGGATTGAGATCTGGAGAGAACGGTGGCCATTCTAGAGGAACAATATTCCTTTCGCTTAGTTCTCGCTTTGTTCGGGCCGCCGAATGGGAGGGTGCGTTATCCTGCATCACCACTAAATCTGGTCTCATTGAGACCATACCATGGATGAAAGGTATTATCCTCTCACTATAGCGTTCGGCGGTTATCGAACCCCATTCTTTCTCCCAAAACATCCATCCAATTCGCCTTCAAAAATTGCTAACGACACATATGTTGTCGTAGACTTCATCTGGCTAAGTCAAGGGACTAGATTAAGAACTTAAAATAAGAGGATATTTGAAGGCAATACCAACCTTTCTTGTGATCCAACATCTAGTATGCCTACCATCAGTCACCCAGCTTTCGTCAGTCCAGAGTACTTGCATCCAATCCTCGTTCCCCCAGTGGAGATGATTTCTAACGAAATCATACCGCTTTCTCAAATTTTCTGGAGAAAGTGGAGGTTTCGAAGCGGCAATCCTTCGAGTATAACCCCTCTTTTTCATTTCCCGCTCAATTACTTTTTCACTTACACCAAAGTGCGGGAAGACAACATTTGCTACCTCAAAGTAAGGCATTTGACGGCCTTCTTGAGAGGAAGTTATGTAAGTTTCCACTTCGTCGATTTGTGCACTATTGAGTAAAGGGTTCCGCCCGCTAGACTTTTTGGGGGTGAGCTTAGTAGTGTTCATAGCATATCGAACTTGTCTATGGGTGATTTCGAGTCGTTCTGCAATTATTTTGTACGAAAGACCCTCTCGGGCTAATGTTCTTACCTGACAAATCTTAGAACTGGTGCGAAAGCATTATTTTGATGTTAAACTCACTTGTAAACGTTTATCTCGAGTCAAACGTAGCGCATATTTAGGAGATATTGATGATTGTGAAGGTGTCTGCGATGGATTCTTTTATCCTTGCTGAGAATTAATTTAATTTTGTGCTACACTACATTACACACAATCGTTGAGTTGATTATACAGTCGTCCCTCTCATAGCTAATAGTGGGTCCCGGTATAATTACTGAAGAGATTCATAGATATTTTACCGTATATTTTTTGTAGTACTTACCCCTACACGCAAAATGACCTATAAGGGTAAGTGTGGCAAATATAAAAGTCCAAGTTACAATGAATATTCTCAACACTTATACCGGGACCCACTATCGAGTTAGAGAGGGACGACTGTAGTATGATAACATTTAGTGAGAGAAAAATCGGGTTCACATGAGACCATCCACACATGTGGCTGCATTGATAGGGTCTGTTATTCTATCAGATGTACGATCACTCCGACAACATGACATACAGCTGATGAGCACAGATATTTCCGTACGGAGAATCTGCAACTGAATATATTAGCATGCAGAGTGCGAGTAGTAGGTATAAGTTTTCATTAATATGTGAGTAATTATCGTTAAACGTATCATGATCATTGAGTCAGGCAACTTACATTACTTATCCTCATATAATCAAGAACTTATCCCCACCGCCTGGTCAACTATCAAAGGGTACCTGTATATGTATTTTGACAAGGCTTTCTTTTTTTCTTTCTTCTATATTTAAATGAACTTTAGGGGATTATCCTTACTAGCTCTACGCTCATTGCTTCCATTACTAATCAAGATGCGGAGAAACATAATCGTGTCCACACATTTCTTTTGCCATACTAGCATTAGTTCATACCTCCCCCGGATATTGTGAATAATGGGGTAGAATCCCACTTTAGTAAAAACCTTGCTAGCGTATGGACTAAATTGAATTCGGACAGTTAGCTTGATATATCGGGATAAAGTAGAACCTCTGATAGCTAATAGTGGGTCCCGGTATAATTACTGAAGAGATTCATAGATATTTTACCGTTTATTTTTGCAATACTTACCCCTGCACGCAAAATGACCTGTAAGGATAAGTATTGCAAAAATAAAAGTGCAAGTTACAATGAATCTTTTCAATATTTATACAGGGACCCACTACTAGCTACGAGAGGTTCTACTTTAGTATATCTGAGGCTGAGCGATGCACTGCTATTATTATTAAGGGCCCGCTCGCATTGTACTACAAAAGTAGTACATAGATTACTGTGCTCCCTCTTGCCTCAGGCTTCTTCTATCCACTTTAAACGTTCTCTGTACCTAATTTTTACGTCAAAACGGGGTAGGAGTGGACAAAATGGGACGTGGACAAGGGGAATATGCAAAATCCTATCCCATCGATCGTGTACAGTCGTCTCTCTCTAACTCGATAGTAGGTCCCGGTATAAGTGTTGAAAAGATTCATTGTAACTCGGACTTTTATACTTGCCACACTTACCCTTATAGGTCATTTTGCGTGTAGGGGTAAGTATTGCAAATGTAAATGGTTGAATTTCAATGAATGTTTTCAACACTTATACCGGGACCCACTATCGAGTTAGAGAGGGACGACTGTATGTACAATCAAGCCCTTGTTATAATGATGTATTCCGCTCAAACTACTCACCAATATGGGGATCAACCCCTCAGCTCCTGTACCTGGTGTCCCCTACGAACCTCCAGCTCTCATGAGACAGCTCGCAGATCCAAGATTGAGTCTCATCCTGATCACCTTCAAGCTGAGTTCCTCTCCTACACACTGGAAGATTCAAATATCCGTTAATAACCCACAGCGAAAGATGATAAGAAGAAAAGAGGGAAAGAGGAGGATAATGTGGTACAAAGATTGCTGCAATGATGGTTAGAGAGGCCCTCGTTATATCCATATGCCATTGCGTGGTGGGGTGAATATAAAGCCCGTACACAGCATAGTCCGAGACTCTTCGTCCTTTTGACTTATAAAATTCGAATCATCAGTAACTTCGTCTCGAACACCCTTGGCTCTGGATCTACTAGCCAGGAGGGCCTTCAATATGTATGAGTTACTTGACAACCTAAAGTTCGTAACGATAATTGTGGGCTCGGCTAGGCTACTCTGCGATACTCACACTTGACCAAGACTTTTCTGACATTTTGTCACGACCTTCGATTTGTCCAGAGGCGCGAATCAAGGTACAAGCTAGGGGGAGACTAGGGAGGGAGTGAGTAGTTCTCATAGGTACATACAAGTCTGTTGCGCCCGGCTGGACGGCCTCTCCGAACGCTTCAGAAGGGTAGCCATGTCTTTGGATTTAGTCCTAATGTTGGTATTAGATGAGCCCCGCACCCAGTAGTTTTTGATAGATTTTTTCCGGTGGCTACACACCCGAAAACAGCTTCCACTTTGTTGGCTGGAGAGGGGAGATGATGATGATGATGATTGGCTAATGGCTCCCCTCAGTGTGTGATCGAATGAAGACTTGTGGGGGTATCACTGTTTGACCGAGGCCGTGGAGAAGACATAAGAAAAGACTTACTGCGGAGGAATAGGAGTCACTGACCTGTAGACAGAGAGGACCTACATATCTATTAATAGTCAAAGACTCAAATGGGCAACAATTCAAAAGAACTCACGGAAATTTTAGTATTATCAATTAAGGAAGTATGATTACGTAATTAAGCTATCAAAAGATCTTTCTTCCTACCCATAGATTCCTCATACCAGTTTCTAGACGTTCTTAACCCTGGATGGATCGGACGGTAGTGTGGTACACCGGCCGGGCCGCTCTCCCAAGCGGAGTCTGGGTAGCCAAGGCATATGCCCCACTTGAGACAGGAGAAAGCTGGTTCGAATCCGGCAAGACCCTATCCACATTTCTCGCGTGGTCAAATATGTGACAATGGTGTAGGCACGCTGGATAGTCGTGGGTGACTGAAATGCGTTCCTGCGGCAGACATAGACGGTTGAGGGTTGAAAGGGCTGTAAGGCGCCTGAAGCCGAGTTATGTCTTCAAATGATATTCGGATGTGAGTGCCCCTCATATGAAGCTGAGTCATCGCTCCATATACCGTGCCAGTGTCATTCGTGTCATAGCTTCAAGGCTTCACTCATTAGAATGATTTTAAAAAAAGATGAATCAATTCAATTTCGTATTAGTAATTCTTCTCCACCAGTTTATTGTCTTAGGCAGGATGGCGCAGTGGTATGCCATGCGCGACACTCTTTCAAGAAGAGTCTATACAGCTCGGACACATCCTCTACTTGAGACAGGAAAATGCTGGTTTGAATCCAGCAATACCCCCACCAGTTCTCCCGCAGTGATATTGTGATCACAGGATGATGAAAATATATTCAGGTAACTACGGGATTTTGTTGCTTTACTGTTAATGTGGCTAGATTTAAAATTAATCGACGGGGTAAAAATCTGGATGACAGAATGGTACAAGTCCGGGTCGTTCTCGCACGAGGAAAATAAATAATACAAATGCATGATACTAAAAAACCGGGACGAAGAAGAAGCACATCTGCTGCCTCTCAGTTCTCGCAATGTCTTTTGAGTTCAATATTCTAGAACTTGGCTACATCAGGCTAATGTTCGCCTGACTTTATTTCTCATGGTCATTCTTCTTTGCCCAAGTCAGCACAAATGTGACAATGTTAATTTATGCTCTGAGAATGATCAGGCCGAGGCTCAATGTGTTTCTTTTCTATTCTTTAATGCTACTGGATAATATGGCTGGCAAAGTCGAACTTTTCACCTTCACGCGGTGCTAGCTGTAAACGTTCAATATGTTCAATGCGTATTTGAGATAGCCAAAGGAGTCGCATTTGATCAGGGTAAGAGGTCCAGAAACATTCTCAGTCGGAGCCCTCTCAACACGTCAAGCATTCTCTCTGCCACAACACGACTTCAACCTCAAATATGTCTCTGTCACCTTTACAACCTATTGATTAACTTCCCACACTGGACCACCCCCGAGAAAATTGATGCGGCTCTTGCTTGGCTAAGATTCCCAAATGTACGCCCTCGATGATATAGATACCCGACAAAGGATGAAAGTTGCAGGGCGCAAATTTGGAAGGAAGATTGCTCGTGACAATCGAGGAAGGATACAGCTCTAGTGGGGATTTCATGATAGACGGAAAGACAAGTAACTAGAATGTGGAGGGAGGATAGAGTTTTTGAAAGGGGAATTTGAGGGAGTATCTCGACTTCGAGAGATTTGTGTGCGCCAAGGCCCCAACCGACAAAAGATAGTGGTATGGTCCGCTATCTGGGTCATATCTATGTTCAAAGTTCCGTGGCCTGAACATCTACTACGACAAGACACGAGGTTGTTGTGAGATCGCATCTCGCGCGGTTGCGAAGGACAGGATAACGAAGCATACCGAGGAGTCTGAGGCTTTTATTTTGTTTTTTTCCTTGGACAGGTATTCATGGATGAGGGGAAAAGCGGGGCGTAAGTCTCGATAAGTATAACCCTGTAGTGGTGCCGGCGAATGCCTCCTTAGTATGACTGTTCAGCGTCAAGAGTGTAATATCTTAGTTCTAGCGACTGAGGATAGCGTACGCTTTCTGAGGTCATTATTATTATTATTCTACGTCAGCGGGGGGATTGTGCTTTGCACGGCCCCTAAAGCTCCCTACTGGGATACAAGACGCCGAGGGGTAAGCCCCGGGTTTCTAGAAAATTAGGCTCAAATTAAATGTATAATCTTGAATATAAAGAAAAGATATCATGTAAATGATGATTCTGGTGCAATTATGAGTCGAATGGATAGAAATTGATCTGATTGTCCTTTTCTCTATCTAATGTTCCCAATATTTATACATTATATTGCTCGTAGTTGACCAAGTAGAAATCGTAAATAGACTAAAACACCAAGCATTCATGACAGAAAATACAAACCTGAGACAAAAAATACTTGCCGAACTCAGTGGCTTCAAACACCAAGACTTACCAAGACCAGCAGAAACAGCAACTAGAATGAAGAACACTAATATCAAAACCAATAAAGATAACAAAATATAATCCCGTACCGTCTTGAGATATCAACTGTGACATCTTGACTAGTCTTCCGATAACTTTTATTTCTAGCCATGTAACTCTTTGATGACTACTAGTCAGGTAGCTAGTCATACATTACAGGACTAAGACACATTAACATAGCTATCACTGGTGAAAAAAGTGTCGACTAAAGACTGGGCTAAGGGTGCGTGAGTTCGATTTTCCGAGATCAGAGGCTTATTGTTATAGCAGGGTTTTCTTATGATTGTGAAGTCTCTGATCTAACTATCTTTGAGAAGAGCTTATTACAGATATATGGGAATTTGTTACAATACGCCTACGTCATAGCTTTCTTGGACCTATCTCGCTGACGTCATTATAGTTATGACAGTTGCCCCCTCTTGAAACAACTTGCTAATGTCCCAGTAGCTAAGTATAACATTACGCTGCTTCCAATGAGGACTCTTTTAATTCCCTTAACATAATGAATCTTCATATGATTTTACTGCCTCGCGAGCGTTCTTTAAATCTCTTTCATTTATCCATTCGTCATGTTCGGGGCCATAACCTTTCCAGCTTACCAAATATTGTGAGACAATATTTTGCCGCCGTCTAATGACTCTTTTGCCAAGTACACTATCAACCTCTTGTTCCATAACTCCCTCAATCATAAAAGGAGGCCCTGGTTTTTCCTGGCGCTTGTATGGATCGTCTTCGGGGTTAACAGATAGTTCAAGCTGAGCGACCCTAGCCACAGGGTGTATTTTCCAGGAACTTAAAATTTCAAGCCTATAGGCTAGTTTACCAATTATTTCGATAACTTTAAAAGGCCCAGCGAATTGTTGCTGAAGCTTTTTCGTCATTAGTCCAGCACTGGGTATAGTGTATCCCTTGTGTAATCGTAACATTACAAAATCTCCAATTTTAAAGAACATTGCTTTATGTTTTTCATCATAATATTTTTCATAGCCATTGAAGCGCAAGCAATTGCAGCTGCTGCGTCAACTCGATTTGGATGTAAACAAGTTCCCCTTTACTTGTTATGGTCATTTAAGACAATTTCTGTATAATATCATCGCCATACACCATCCGAGGTAAAATCGGATTTTCTTTGGAAGAGGTATTGCGGCTTTTGGGTGTGGATTCGATAATTTTCCGGTTTAATTCTGCTATTCTTGAAGATTTTCTTATGCCTAACGCTAATGCGTAAACCTCTCGAGACGGGGCCTCATCAACCGATAGTGTTACCAGGTCTAATGGCTCATTTGCCTTCTAACCATGCAATAGGTGTGTTGGAGCAATTTTTGTCGCGCTAAATTTTGGAGAGTTGTTTAGAGCGGGTTGTAGTCTTGGAAGAACTTTTTGCCAGTCTGCTAGGCGAGGAATTCCCGTTATGAAAAATCTTAACGCAATCTCTGCTGTAGCGTTTGTTCTTTCCGAGGCTCCATCAGTCTGTGGATGGTAAGAATTTGAAAAGAGTAACTGAACATTTTGATGTTTAAAAATCGCTCTCCATAATTGACTAACGAATTTTGCATCTCGATCGGACACAATCGCTTTTGGAAGACCCTAGTTCATAATCGCTAGTCTATTGAGCAAAACTTCAGCCCATTGAAAAGCTGTCCATGTAGATGCTCCAGGTATAAACCTGACACATTTAGAGAATTTGTCTGTAACAGTTAACACAGAGTTAGACCCCTCTTTAGTTGTCGGAAGAGCTAATATAAAATCTATTCCAATTGTATCATTAATTTCTGATGGAGACTCAATTGGTTGAAGATATCAGTAAGTTTTATGCCGCAAGGTCCTATTCTTATTACAATCGGGACAGAAACGGCTATATTCAAGATTCTTTTTCGTTAAATTATGTATGTAGATAGCTTGGGTAATACGATAATGGGTTTGCTTAAATCCTGGATGTCCTACCTCATCATGAGCCAGTTAAAAATTATCTTGAGTATTTCTTCATAGTTCGAGACACAAAGACGTCGCCTTTTTGTGTGCTTTTCAATGTGATAGATCAGATTGTCCTTCAATTCGAATGGCAGAGTAATAGCGTTTTCGCCCATGGAGATATTTTTTTGAAGGATCTGCAAGATCCTAGCCCAATGAGGGTCTTTGGAATATGCCGCTTGAATCTTGGTCCTAATTTCAACAGATAGTTGGGCTGTCATGGTGTGAAAATTATGGATGCCAAGCTCCCATGAAGATGAGACTCGAATATCAATTGCTCCGTGAAAAGCATCGAGTGCGTCAAGTTCTGAATGATTTGGATCTTGAACTTTTTGATCTACCAGCTGCTGTTTAACTTGAAGTCGCGACATTGCATCTGGTATGACATTGTTTTTGCTAGCCCTGTGAATTACTTCGAGCTTGAATCTCTGTAAATATTCCGACGCTCGAATTAATTTAAGGTTTAGTTTTTCCACAGATGTAGTGTGTAAGGATGTTTGTGATGCGATTCCTCTTGTGGCTACGTGGTCTGTAGAAATTATTACTGCAGTCTAGGCTGCTTCGATTATATTCCCGACTTTTATTATAATCCAAATTAAACAGGCCACTTCGAGTTCTGTTGACCAATAATTTTTTTCTGCTGGTGTAGCAGGTCTGCTAAGAAATAATATAGGATGCTGTTAGATTCCTGAGGATATTTTGGATTGGCGTTGGAAGTTGTTTGTTTTTGGAAAATAGTAATTTCGGTTAGAAGTCCATTTTGGGAGTTTTAAGGTTTTCATTGTATATATAAGACGACAAGCCTCCGTATGAGGCTCACCACGTCAAGTCTTTTGTCATAATTTGAATATCTAATTTTCCTCCTTTAACTCTCACCTCACACCCCCACCATCACCATCACCATCACTCTTACCACCACAGTCACCGGATACCGTAATCACCATCCTTACTGTAACTGTCACCACCATCCAATAACGTAATTGTTATCATAATCTCTACCTTAACAATCACTATTGAAAACTATGTAACCACTGTCTGAATCTGTAGTTACCGTAATCACTGCTACAAAGCCTAAGGCCAACCTGATATTATTTGACGCCAAAGATGAGCAACACATACAGTGTTCCAGCGGACTCCCTAGAAGGTGCCTTTTCAACACCAACTACCTCTCCATCCCGTGAAAATATGCCACCCCCTGTATATGATGATGTTGCACCGACCCAAACTGGCCAAGCTGGTCCAACAATTCTACCAAAACAAGCACAACACACACCTCTAATACTGCTTCCTTCCTCGCTCTGGAGTCTACCATACCTTACACACTCAAATCAAATCCTAAAACCGCTGTTCAAGCTAATGCTGCCCGAGTTGGTGAACTCTTTGCTTCTTCCACTTCCCCTGGTCCTACCCCTTTACCCACATCGCAACCCACGCCTGCCCCACTTACGATTCAGCCAGCGGTTCTTATACCTGCCCCTCGCATAGCTGAATATGACGGCTCGAAAGCAAATCTTTGCTCTTTCTGCTCGCTACTCGTGAACCAAATACAGGGCTTCGAGGATCAATTTCTCAACAAGATGGCCAAGGTGCGCCATGCGTACCAGTGCTTGGGACCTGCGGTGCTTGTAAAAATGCGTTCGTCGTTTTGATGTCTTAAGGATCTTTTGGTGCCTCCAGAAATTACTACCTTGGCAGAATTTCTCCAAGCGCTAAAGCAACGCTGCCAAGATCCTGCACAGGAGGAAAAGGCAAACCGGGCCCTGGAGGGGATCTATCAACTTAATACCCCCTTTCACGACTTCATTTCGACTTTTGAGGACTACATGGCTGACTCCATGTACGCCCATTACAACAAATCCGAATGGCTGCAGATGCTCCGCCGGAAGCTCTTGCCCAAACTTTAAGACGCGTTAGTAACGCCTAGCAATATCCCAACCGAATATCACGCCTTCGTCGCGTACATTAGGAACAAGGATTCCGCATTCCATCAGATTCGTGTGAAAAATTCCTTAAGGAATATTGGATCAGCCATTCCTTCTCGCCCTATACCTTTCCCTAACTTTTCTTACAACTTCCCAGCACCTCACCCTACGCCTTTCCACGGTGCTCGAGAGTTGACGGTATCCCAAGGTGGATCCGCAATGGACCTGGACACTATTTCTCGACAAAGGGGACCGGATGGTCGCCTAACGCCTCAAGCAAAGAACGCTCGGCGTACCTTAGGACGCTGTGTTTGGTGTAACCAATCAGGACACGACGTGTCCAATTGACCTCTTGGCTCGGCCTCGATGACTTCTGCTTCTATTGAAGGCTCATCCAACGCCCAAGAGAATTTAAAAGGGCCACTCCAGCAATAAGTCGCTTGTTGGAGTCTCTTTCGGTGGGTCTAGCGGGTTTCGAAGAATTATCTTCTTCGCGACATATATACATAAATGCTAAGATAGAGAATCAATCCTTAGTTGCCCTTGTAGACACCGGCGCTTCTGGCCTTGCTTTTCTAAATCCATGTGTGATCGTCTTTCCCTCTCAACCCGCCCCCTTCAACGCCCAATAAACATAGTAGGATTTGAGGGGAAACAGGGAGCTCAAGCTTCACAGCACGTATCATTTTTTATTACCTTGGGCAGACATCGTGAAAGAATCTCTGCCTACGTAATCGGTCCCTGTAAGCATGATCTCATCCCGGGCCTCCCCTGGATGGAAAAACACGCTCCCTAAGTTGACTGGAAAAGTCACAAGCTCACCTTTGGCAAGCATTGTATAGAGAAAAAATATTTTCCATTTGAGACCACAATCCCTTACTTCAATTCCAAGACCTTAAACTTCCAATCACCCGACAGCTCGAATCACTGTCCAGACGAAAACCCGGAGATTTAATTCCCTAAATTCTCCCCTCCCACTCAAGTTCCAGCACCGGTACTTGCCATGATAGCTCAGTAGCCGGGAAATAACAACTTTGCACTCAGTCTTCATGATTTAGACCTCCTAATCGAAGGCTCAATGGATCGTTCGCCAATGATCCAGATCGGTAATGACACTGTGCTCATTCCGAAAGACGCGGATCCCCATGATTTTCTGCCAACCCAGTACCACGATTACCTCGATGTCTTCAATCGAAGCCAAGCTAATATCAACCCACCACATTGAGCCTGGGACCAAGCTATCGATTTCCAACCAAGCAAACAGCCCCCAGCCTCACGGCCCTACTCCATGAACCAGTACGAGCCAAAGGCCCTCTGTGATTATCTGGACAAAGAATTAGACAAGGGATTTATTCGTGTGTCTCAATCGCCCGCAGCAGCACCGGTCCTATTCGTAAAAAAGTCAAACGGAGACCTCCGTTTTTGTATTGACTATCGTGGACTCAATGCGATTATGATCAAAAATCAACACTCTCTCCCTCTCATATCAGAAACCCTATCACAACTCGCCCGTGCTAGGTGCTACACGAAGCTCGACGTGATTTCAGCGTTTAACAAACTCCGCATCAAATCTGGCGATGAATGGAAAGCGGCATGTACGTATTGCTATGGTTTATTTGAGCCCCTGGTCCTTCCGTTTGGACTCTGCAATGGCCCCGTGTCAATTCAGGCTTACATCGACCACTGTAGCAGCTGGTAAGCTGGTTTATGCCTGTAGCCTATGTTGTGCATAGGCGTGCACAGACTTTACATAGATAGTGAATTGTGCACGGCCTGGTCCTGCAGGGTGTTTCAATTATACTGAAACTTGCTAATACAAGCGGACCAACTTCTATTCGGAGACTTGTTATTACGTGGCGGCTTCACAATACAGGGAGGTTGTGTGGCACGAGAAGAGCTTCTGTTTCATGAGAATATTACGATCCATGATTAGTGTCAAGGTGGGGCGAGTAGTTCAGTTCGAGGGAAATGTATATATCTACATGTACTTGTGAATTGCGAGTTAGTTATCGGGATCATAGAATTAATTATTAACTACCTCTACACATTTAGCTGCGCAGGCGCTCTTGTCTAGACTGTGACATATAATGAATTCTATCTCATCAGACTTTCAGACTTCAGACTTTCAGACTTCAGACTTTCAGACTTCAGACTTTCAGACCTTCAGATTTACTTACACTTACTTTCACTTGATCAGATTTTCGCCCTGCCAACATGTCAGCACCGGAATCATCAGCAAAAACGGTTTCGATGACTGAATTCCTTGAGTTAAAGCGTCAGCTCAACGAGTTGGCCTCAAAGAAGTCGGCGGCAAGCAACCCTTCCAGTACAAGAGTAAAGATAGAAAAAGACCCTCCCAATGAGTTTGCAAGGAAAATCAAACCTACGAATCTCCCAGATTTTCACGGTAGTAGAGTCCGATACCCAGCCTGGCGGACAGCCATCCTTGATACCTTTCGAATGGACTGGAATATGTTCGGATACGATAACTCTCGAGCCTTCCTAATGATCTATAACGCATTAAAGGGTGGGGCTCTAGAAAAAGCTGGCCCCTTTTATGAGGCAGGGGGGATCAATAAGACCAGAGATCCGGAGGATTTTATTGAGTTTTTGGATAGGCTTTACTTAGATGCAACCCGAGTCTCCCAAGCTAATTTAGATCTCCATGCTATGAAAATGAGAGAGAATGAGCGATGGGCTGATTTTCTTGCGGCTTGGTCCAATAAATTAACGGAAGCCCGGGGTGATTTCTGGCCGGACAAAAATAAAATCTCGATGCTTCAAAATGCCATAAATAGGAGGCTGACTAGAGCTTTGGTCTCCAATCATCTACTTCCCGACGACGACCTAGCTGAATGGATACGAATTGTTAACAAAGTGGCCCAGAGGGTTGAAAGAGCAGAAAAAAGGATAGGGTGGACTCCAAACAACGGAGAACTTGAGCAGGCACCGAGTCTAGGCCCAAGGAGGAATATGCTTGGTGATAGTAACGTTGAAATTTCGAGCGCCGCTGGTCAGAGGGAAAGGGTGTCTGGGAGCCAATTTGGATTAGATTTGGTGAATCCCAGGGATGCCGACGGAGACATTATTATGGGAGGAATTAATACGACTAAGGTAGCCGGAAAAGTTAAAGGTCGAGCAAAGTGGAAGACAAGGGCCCAGATAGATCGGCTAAGGGAAGAGGGCAAGTGTTTTCGGTGCGAGAGGCAGGGGTGTACTAGCTGATCGTGCCCCCTTCTACCTGCGCGGAGACCTAATGGAATGGGCCCAAGGGTAAATGCGGTGGACCTCCCAGATATCGATCCTTCGGTTTTTTACCTGTTGGAAAATTCAGATAAGTCAGAAACGTCGGAAAACTAGACGCTCCCGAGAATAGACGCTCCCGGGAGCCAGTTGCAGGAATTGGACAAGTTGTTAGTTTGAATACTTCGCCATTTTTAGTGAATGCATTATTGAATGATAAATTAATGATTCAAGCACTGATAGATAATGGATGTTTGTGTTTTGGAATTATTGATGATGCCCTGACAACTAAACTTGACCCGCCGCGCATACCAATAACCCCCAGATATCTCGAAACAGCCGAGATTTCGACAAAAAATAAGCCAGTCGTAGAATATATCACCTTCATCTCATTAGATCTGGACGGATATTTCACAGAGAAGTTATGGTTGTATGTTGTTCCTCAAAGCAGCCATCCTATGATACTTGGTAAGAAATGGCTGGAAGACCAAGATGCAGTTATACATTCAAAAGAACAACGTTTAGAGCTTCGGAAACAGAAAGGTTCGGTCTACAGCGTAAAAAAATGGCGACAAAGCTTTCGAAACGTGGCTAGTCCAAAGAATTCTTCGGTAAAAGAAATGGCATCACTGATACAAAATGTTCCAGTTTGTAAGGCATCTATTGAAGATATAGGGAAAGCTCTGCGTGGAAAACCAAAACTGACGCTAGAGGAGGCACGCAATCGCCTACCTGTTCAAATTAAAGATTTTGCCCATCTATTTGCAGACGACAGTGGAGCCGACATTCTGCCAACGTCACGGGGAGAGCTGGACCATGCAATCAACCTACGACAAGAACGGGGAAAACCATTAATACCACCATGGGGACCTCTTTACAACATGTCCCGGGAAGAGTTACTAGTGCTGCGTAAGACTTTGACAGATCTTTTGGGAAAAGGATGGATTAGACCTAGCAATTCATCAGCAGCATCACCGGTATTGTTTGCAAAAAAGCCTAGTGGAGGATTGCGATTTTGCGTTGACTATCGCGGGCTAAACGCAATTACGATTCCCGATCGATATCCTTTACCATTGTTCAAAGAGACTCTCCGGCAACTTTCAAAAGCAAGATGGTTCAGCAAGTTAGATGTTAAATCAGCATTCCATCGAGTTAGGGTACGAGAGGGTGATGAGTGGTTAACAGCATTCCGATGCAGATTAGGACTCTTTGAATGGCTTGTAACTCCGTTTGGACTGATCAACGCTCCTGCAACATTTCAGAGATATATTAACGAGCACCTCAGAGAGCATTTAGATCTTGACGCAACAGCGTATATGGATGATGTCCTAGCTTACACAGATGGCACCAAGGAAGGCCACTGGAAAACAGTGCGAAGTGTTTTAAATAAATTGGACAAGGCAGGCTTATACCTGGATATCGACAAATGTGACTTTCTCTGCGAACAAGTAAAGTATCTTGGATTTATTATAAAGGCAGGACTAGGTATCACAGTTGATCCAGCAAAAGTAAAGGCGATTTTGGAATGGAAAGCGCCAACATCAGTAAGGGGAGTGCGGTCGTTTCTCGGGTTTGCTAACTTCTATCGATGCTTCATTGATAAATTTTCCGAGATTGCAGCGCCACTTATAAATTTAACATGGAAAGATGTGCCTTGGGTGTGGGGAAATGTAGAAAATGAAGCTTTTGAGACATTGAAGAAAGTTTTTGCTTCTGAGCCGGTATTGTCGCAATGGGATCCTGATCGTGAGACATTTCTAGAGGCAGATAGCTCGGGATACGCAATTGGAGGATGTCTTTCTCAGGTGGATAGGCAGGGGAGGTTGAGACCAGTTGCATACCTTTCCAGACGACTAAATAGTGCCGAATCGAACTATCCCATTCACGACAAAGAAATGCTGTCGATCATAACTTGTCTGCAAGAATGGAAGCCTGAGCTAACTTCGGTCTCCAAGCCTTTTACCATCCTAAGCGACCATCGAAACTTAAGCTTTTTTACGACAAAGCGATTGTTGAACGAAAGGCAGGTACGTTACAACAATATTTTGCAAGAATTCAGATTCAATCTTATGTGGCGTCCGGGTAAAGCTTGCATTCGACCTGATGCACTGTCAAGACGAGAACAGGACAGGCCTCGTGGAATAACAGACGAGAGAACGGCTGGACGGATATTGCAGCTTCTCCCAACAGTTCCCTTGTACCCAGTTCACATCCAGGACCAGATATCAGTGCCAACAGATGACACGGAAGAAAAAGAGTCTGTCGCAAAGAATACAGCACCATCAACGGATGCACCATCACATTCCAATTTATTTGTAGATGATCAGCTACAAGCTTTATGGAACCAGGGAGTGGAAAATGATGAAGATTGGCAACGAGCTCAAAATGCAGTACAATCGGGAGAAAGAAGCTTTCCGCCGGATTTATCACTAAAGTTGTCAGCCAACATCGCTGAATGTTCAGTCACAGCAGATGGGGTACTTTGTGGAAGAGAAAGCCGGATTTGGGTTCCAGACTATGAGCCTTTACGCACTGCCATAATGCAAAAGACCCACGACAGTTTCCTTACAGGTCATCCCGGAAGAGATACAATGGTTGGGATACTTTTACGACGATGGTTTTGGCCGAAAATGAGGGAGTCAGTCAGACGCTTCATCCGAAACTGTGACATCTGTGGAAGGACAACCGTGTGGCGTGAAGCAAAGGCAGGGTTCCTAAAATCCCTGCCAATTCCAGAGCGAATAGGCAGTGAATTGACGATTGATTTTATTACGGACTTGCCAGAATCGCAGGGTTGCACTAACGTGATGGTCATTACAGATAGGCTTTCAAAGGATGTATTTCTATTTGAGACCAACTCAATGAAGGCAGAAACGTGTGCTGAAACATTTATCGATAGGTACTGCCGATATCACGGATTTCCTAATTATTTAACAAGCGATAGGGGTAGCGACTGGTTAAGCTACTTCTGGAAGTCATTCTGTAAATTATCAGGCATTAAACAGCGACTTACGACAGCATATCACCCTCAAGCAAACGCGAGTGAGAGAGCAAACCAAGAGCTGTATAAATATTTGCGGGCTTTCAGTTGTTACGCTCAGAATGATTGGATGAAATTGCTTCCTATGGCCCAATTAGCCCTAAACTCTCGGCCTAATTCTGCAATTGGAGGTCTCAGTCCATTTTACCTGCGCAATGGCTACAACTTAGAACCCCTCGGGGAGCCGACACCAGAGAAAAACGAAATACGGCATCCGGGATCGATAGCAGGTCAAAAGTATGTGCAGCGTTTGCGAGAAGCGCAAGACTTCGCTCAAGCAGCAACGGTGTCTGCCCAGCAACGATATGAAAATAATGCCAACCGAGTTCGCCGGCAGCCAGAACGCTTTCTAGTCGGTGACAAGGTCTGGCTTGACTTGAGACATATCAAAACGCTGCAGCTGTCGAAGAAATTAGCCTGGCAGCACGCGAAGTATGAAGTCACTGCAGTACCTGACGCATTAACAGTTGAGTTGAATGTACCAGGAAACATCCACAACCGATTTCATGTCGAATTAGTTAAGCAAGCCGGAGATGATCCATCCCCGAGTCAATCACGTGATGATGCTCAAAATCCGCCAATAATAGATGACCTAGCAGAGCCTGAGTATCAAGTTGAATCTATTCTACGAGCACAAACTAAATCACGCGGAAGAGGAAAATTTCGACAAGCACTAGTTAAATGGGTTGGCTGGGCTGACCCTACTTGGGAACCTATCGAGTATGTACAGGATACGGAGGCCTTACAGGAATTCGAAGCGAAGTATGGACCAATTGATTTGCACAGCGGACCAATGATCAATGAAGCTGGTGGATTTGTGGGACCGGCGGAGCCTCAAACACTTTGGCAGCGACGGTCAAAAAGGCTAGCTAAAAGACCATCAGAATGAGAAGGAAAATTGTAGCAGCTGATAAGCTGGTTTATGCCTGTAGCCTATGTTGTGCATAGGCGTGCACAGACTTTACATAGATAGTGAATTGTGCACGGCCTGGTCCTGCAGGGTGTTTCAATTATACTGAAACTTGCTAATACAAGCGGACCAACTTCTATTCGGAGACTTGTTATTACGTGGCGGCTTCACAATACAGGGAGGTTGTGTGGCACGAGAAGAGCTTCTGTTTCATGAGAATATTACGATCCATGATTAGTGTCAAGGTGGGGCGAGTAGTTCAGTTCGAGGGAAATGTATATATCTACATGTACTTGTGAATTGCGAGTTAGTTATCTGGATCATAGAATTAATTATTAACTACCTCTACACATTTAGCTGCGCAGGCGCTCTTGTCTAGACTGTGACAACCACGCGCTCCGAGGGCTCCTAGATCAATTCTGCACCGCATACATGGACAACAAATCGATCTACTCTGAAACACTTGTTGAAATGATTGCTATCATGAAACAAGTAACGTCCAACTTTGGATGTGATAGTTGTTTGCACTCACGTAGATCTGCACGTACTAATCTTTCCATAAAGTTGTGAGGCTGGTAAATACGCTAAACTGTATTAACACAAATCACTAGATTTCTGTTTCTTTAGATAGATATTATATATATAGCGATCTGTTTTCTAAGCTGGAGTAATAAAGAACTCCACAGCTTACGATTAACAGCCTCTTACATTCCAAAATCTACAAGATCGTGATAAGTGCCTAATCAGTCTTAACAAACTGTTGCTAATCCCTTCCAAATTTCTACAGGTTCTGAGCCCGGTGCACTAGCATAAGCACTTATTGTAAAGGTGAACCCTAAGCGCTAACATATCGTTTCTACAGATTCGATACCTCAAAGATGTCTAATTCATCTACTTCTCCGCTCCCTCAGACTAGCTTGTTGCAAAGTTCGGAAACTGTCATTTCTAAAGATTTCTTCACGATAATCGCCAAAGAATACGGTGGTCGTTCCATGAACTTAACCCACGTCGAGCCCCTCGACGGGCAATCGAACTACGATTCATGGGCCTCGACCATGATTGCTGTGTGGAATACGCTTGGGTTACACGAATTAGTTATTGAAGGTTTAAAACCAGTGGATGACGCCGACACTGAAGAGAAAAAGTTGTATAAGTCATTATACACTTTGGCTGTAGGTGTCTACATTCAAGTTGTTAAATCTGTGATACGACATAGTATCCTCGACAAGATTGACCCTCACTTGATGTGGACGCACCTAAAGATGATGTACAGGAGAGATACTGCGTATTCTCTTGTTTATCAATTAGGGAACCTATATGAGCTTAAATCAGTGTATAATGCTTCTCAGACTCTCTCTTCTTTCATCGAGCAGTTTGAAACACAATGGTTTAAACTTCACAAATTGTCACGAGAATCTACAGATCCTGATTGTCGTGAGATTGCATCCTTTTTTGAGAAATATACTATTAAGCGTGACTTCCTTCTTGGATTCTTGGCCCGTCATAAAAAGAACGTCGTTTATAATCTCACGACTAAGAGTAATCTATCTTTTTCTGAGGTCAAGCAAAGACTCGTTGATACGGATGAGGTGGAAACTCCTCATTCCGCATTTTTAACTACCGTGGAAAAAAGGCCGAAACCTCTAACCAGGCCCGCAAATATCTCCAAGAGAAAGGAATGCAATTTTTGTCGGAAACATCATCCAAACAAGGCATCCGGTCACACGTGGAATAATTGTCGGATGTTGAAGGAGATGAAAAAGCATAAGGCGAAGGAAACTCCTCATGTTAGTGAAGAAGCTCTCATGACTCTCTCATCTACAGACAACATTAGTAAACAGAATTTCTATCTTGATACGTGCACAACTTCTCACATGTGTCCATACTCAGATCGTTTCGAGCTCCTCTCAATATGTACCGGATTTGTGACGTCAAGTTCGGGGGAGGAGATGAAAATCTTGGGGAAAGGATCTATTGTGTTGAATTGTGTATTATCAGATAAATCTATTTCTTCATTTCGTCTCAGAGATGTCTTGTATGTGCCATCACTTAAACACCCTCTTTTTTCATGGAAAAAAGAAAGAGCTAAAGGCTATAAACTTTATGATGATGGTAACGTAATGCGTGTCATTAAAGACAAAAAGGTCTGGCTTGAAGCAATCTTCTGTGGCTCTCTACCGGTTATACAGGAGTTGAGTCTACTAATTAAAGAAATTGCATATCTTACCTACTCTTTTTGGCACCAAGCATTATGGCACTCTGCCCCTTCAACTATATCTAAAACAGATAAGTTAATTCAGGATTCCAATAATATTCCTGATTGTCCTAAAGACTTTCACTGCGAGGCCTGTGCTCTGTCTAAGTCAACTCACAGTAAACCTCATGCAGCTACTTCGAGATCAATTACACCAGGAGAATATCTGCATTCCGACCTTTGTGGTCCGTTCCCAATAGTATCTTTGTGTAATTCTCGTTATTATATTTCATTCATTGATGATGCAACTCGTTATTCTTGGGTCCACCTCTTAAAATCTAAATCTGATGCTGTTCAAGCAACAATTGATATGATCACCAAGATTGAAACCCAAAACAACTGTCGAGTAAAATCGTTGAGAACCAATAATGGTAGTGAATATGTAAATGAAAATTTTTCAAAATACCTAGATCTGAAGGGGATAAATCATGACTTGACTCCTCCCTATTCTCCTGAATCTAATGGCGTCGCCGAAAGGTTAAATCGTTCCATCGGCAAGAGTATACGCGCCATGCTAACAAGCACTACCAATAAACAGTTATGGGCTGAAGCGGTCGAAACTTTCATATACACCAAAAACCGAATAGCTCATAGTTCCGTTAGTGGGCGGACACCTTTTGAGGCCTTCAATGGCGTAAACCCACTATTAAACATCTTCAGCCATTTGGCAGAGCATGCTTTGTTCACATACCGGAAGCTAAGCGTACTTCAGGTTGTAAGCTGCTACCAAGGGCTGTAAGAGGTATATTCGTAGGATACACCAAGGTGCCACATCATTACCGTGTTTTCGTTCATGAATATGGTAGAGTAGTTGTCTCAGCTGATGTCAAATTTCCGCCACATGTGGATGAAAAAAATAGCACCAATTCTGGTGTCAATTATTCAAACCAGCAACTTCCTATCACTACTTCGTTACCACCACAATCAGTTGTTCTGGATAAAGTGTTTACTTCAAATGAACGTCCAAATACAAATTGTGCAAGTAATATAATTCATACGGTACAGCATAATCCATACCAACAAGTGTCAGAAGCCGCACCTTTAAATGACAATCCCTTAAATGTTGCAGAAATTACTCCACATTCCCATTCATCTGATTTTAACTGCAATGCTGAAACGCTCAGAAGATCCAACCGCACTGTACGACCTCGTGTGTTCGATGACACGATTACGGGGGAGTGGTGGAAAAGATCTCGTGTACATTCTTCACCTCGTCTACCTGAATCAATCAATATGGTTGATGGTATCGAAGAAGAAAGCGCATTGATTATTATTTCAACTGTCAGAGAACCAAAGAGTTACAGTGAAGCAAAAAGCTCATCTCAATGGTATGATTGGGAGAAAGCCTTTCAGGATGAAATGGCATCTCTACAAGAGAACAATGTGTGGGATATAGTTCCAAGACCAAAAGGGCGGAAAGTTGTTAATGGTAAATGGGTTTGCAAATTCAAGGGAGATGCTGAAGGTGAAATCGAACGATTTAAAGCTAGATATGTTGCAAAAGGATTTTCCCAAGTTTAGGGACTCGATTATGATGAAACCTTTTCTCCAGTTGTTCGGCTTGAGTCTTTACGATTGCTCCTAGCTATATCTGCAAATAAAGGATGGAAACCTAGACAACTCGATATTAAAACCGCATTTTTATACTGTATATTAAAAGAAGAAATTTATATGGAACTTCCTGAAGGGTACAGGATAGATAACCATGTGGCTCGCCTTAATCGGTGTATCTACGGACTGAAGCAATCACCCCGAGAATGGTATTTCAGATTGGTTGATTTTATCAATCCGCACGGTTTTGTTTCTACCTTTTTTGACCCATGTGTCTTAATCCATAATACTGGCAAACTCATAATTGCTATATACGTGGATGATTTAGTACTATTTGGTGATCAAGGAAAACTCATGGATGACATGGTCAACCTTCTCAAATCTGAATTCAAGGTCAATGACATGGGCACACTCCATTGGATACTTGGCGTTCAAATTGAGTACTCAAATGTAGGTATCAACTTGTCTCAGACCGCATACATTGATAGAGTCCTGAATAGATTTTCTATGCAAGATTGCAACCCAGTCTCCACGCTCATGGAGTCAAACCAAAGACTCATGGTAGCAGCAAATGGAGAGCCTAGGGTCAATGCCACTCTGTATCAGCAAATAATCGGATCTATAATGTACATCGCGACTGGAACTCGCCCTGATCTTGCGTATACAGTCACTCATCTCTCACAATATAATTCGGACCCATCATCCAATCATCTAGGAGCAGCAAAACGAGTACTTCGATATTTAAAGGGAACCAGAGATCTTAAGCTAACATACAAGTTTCAATCTCCCCTGGTGCTCAATGGTTTTTGTGATGCATCATACGGAAATTGTCTTGACACTCGACGAAGTTTTGCTGGCTATCTCTTTCAGCTAGGAAATTCTACGTTTAGCTGGAGGTCTAGAAAGCAGCGTACTGTAGCTCACTCAACTTGTGAAGCGGAGTATACGGCTATCTCTCTTGCTACTAAACAATTCATTTGGATTATGCGTGGTCTTCATCAGCTTGTTGACAAAGATATACCAGCAGCTTTGTTTACGGACAACAATTCAGCTATTTATATTGCTCACAATCCAAGATTGAGTGATGCTACAAAGCACATTGACATTGCTTATCACTTTACTAGAGAACGGATCGATGATGGATCGCTTATCTTGTTACATGTTCCATCAGCTGAAAATTTGGCTGATATATGTACAAAGGCATTACCGAAACCGAGATTTAATCACTTGTGCACTCATATCTTTGGTACAAAGTGAGGAGTGTTGAAATGATTGCTATCATAAAACAAGTAACGTCCAACTTTGGATGTGATAGTTGTTTGCACTCACGTAGATCTGCACGTACTAATCTTCCCATAAAGTTGTGAGGCTGGTAAATACGCTAAACCGTATTAACACAAATCACTAGATTTCTGTTTCTTTAGATAGATATTATATATATAGCGATCTGTTTTCTAAGCTGGAGTAATAAAGAACTCCACAGCTTACGATTAACAGCCTCTTACATTCCAAAATCTACAAGATCGTGATAAGTGCCTAATCAGTCTTAAAAGACTGTTGCTAATCCCTTCCAAATTTCTACAACACTCTCTGTTCATTGTAGCCACGTTTGAACCGTTCTCCAGCGACTCCGAGAACACGGCCTGCAGGTTGATATTTCCAAGTGTAATTTCGAAACTAGCCAGGTGACCTATCTAGGATTAATCATATCGACCAAAGGGGTTAACATGGATCCTAAAAAAGTAGCCTGTGTCCAGGAGTGGCCTAGACTACGTTCAGTTCGCGACATCCAAAAATTCCTTGGCTTTGCCAATTTCTACCGCCGTTTCATCACTGAGTTCTCCCAAATAGCCACTCCTATGGTAAACCTAACAAAGAAAGATATACCATTCTCCTGGGATGACAACTGCGAAGCCTCTTTCCGACGGATCATTCAAGCTTTTAAAGATGGCACAATGTTGGCCCATTTTGATCCCAGACTTCAGACCGTTTTAGAAACAGATGCCTCTGATTTCGTAACGGCTGCTGTTCTATCCCAGTATGATCACTCGGGAGTTCTATGGCCGGTAGCTTTCATGTCAAAAAAGGTGCTCCCAGTAGAATGCAACTACGAGATCTTCAACAAGGAGCTACTTGCAATTGTTAATGCGTTCGAAACCTGGACAGCAGAACTCGGATCAGTAGAAGCATCCACGCTCATCTTAACCGACCATAAAAACCTCGAACATTTTACTACCACAAAAAAATTAAATCGTAGACAAGCTCGTTGGAGCGAATTGCTTGCCGACTACGACTTTAAGATTGTGTTCAGACCCGGAAAACAAGGCGCAAAGCCATATGTGTTATAGTTATGAGCTTACGAAGGGGAATTATCTTTAGAGGTGATATCACAGTTGACTGGACTAAATGGGATACTCTAGATCTGGACGTCAGAATGCTTGGTGTAGAGGACTGTATTCTTTCTAGGTTGGCCAGAGCTCAGCTAAATACACTAAGTAATTGCCCGTGCACGTGCTCTAGTAACAAATTGTGAGCCATAGAAGCTTCTAGTAGCTTCCCACTTATAGCTGATCTACATGAGTTAATATCCAATCCATAATACTACCAAAGCATTGTATCTACGGAATTCCCGCTGACTGCCATTTACAACAAGATGCCCTAACTCGGATAAGCGTTGACTGTTAGGGTCGCGGTAAATTTGTTATTCACGAATGGACGGATACGTAATAAAAGTAATAAATTCTCTTAAGGACTAACTAACAGGACCTTTCTCATTAAATCCCAGGACCAATGCCTATTCCGATTATCCTTCTCCCAGGCAATCTTTCCAACGCCATCACCTGTATTTCCGAGCCCCTGGTCCGGCCCTAGCAATGTTTCTACTAAGCCCCCTGTCTCTGATGCTGATCCTGTCGCGCTTCCCCGGCCCCTCAAACTTGAAGACGATCTGAGTTCATCTACCTCCACCTAGACATGCCTTCAGCCTCCCGTAGCGCGATCCAACCTCTTATTATTTTGAGGCTGGGATGGTCCTTGAGACCATCCCTTAGCTGGGCACAGCCCGTAACATTACCCCCCGGGTACCCCTTTTTGTGGAGAGGGGGGTTTTTTTTTTTTTGGACTGTTTCCCTGTCTAGCCCCTTCTACTTCCCCTACACCATCTCCAATTCCGAATTTAGATTCGAAGCGATCCAGCGCTTCCACATTTTCTAAATCCGCCCTATTCTCCCACGTTGGTTCAATAAACCCCTTCCATTTTACTAGCACTTTTCTTATCCACCCCCTGCCTCTTCGTACCCGTTCTGCCCTTAGAATTCGCTCTACAGTTTGTTCGGGCTCCGCCTCCGGGTTACTTGGATCAATTAATGGGACTGGTTGTAAATCATCTTGACTTTGCGAAGGAAGGGGGTCCTCACTCGCCTTCTGTAGTAGATCCACATGAAACCTCGGCCATATTTTTGACGGCACATCCAATTCTACCACGTGCAGAGAGATTACTCTTGTGACTGAATATTTGGCATTAACCCAGGCCAACTTTTTCTTTGATTGTGGAGTTGAAATATTTCTTAAACTCAGCCACACTTTGTCCCCTACTTCAAATTTTGTGGCTGGTGATCTTCTTTTGTTTGCCTGCTCCTCCATGCTCTGCTGAGCCGCTGCCATTGCTGCAGCAGCAAATTCTTGAGCCTCGATTATTCTTTCAACAAATTTTTCCGCTCTTTTAGCTGGGGATGATGCGGATGACGCTCCTCCTGTGGTTAGATGTCTCAATTGGACCGGCTCAACATGATACCCATGCGAAAGGAAGACAGGGCTCAGCTGAGAGTCCGAGTTATCCCTATTGTTCAAGGCCAGTTGCGCTGTTGGCAGCATGGCTGCCCATTCTAATTGCGAGAAGGAAATAAATGATCTCAAGTATGCTAGTACCTCTTGGTTCATCCGCTCCGTCGCGCCGTCCGTTTCGGGGTGGAATGCGGAAGAAAGTCTCTGCTTGACATTTGTCAGCCTACATAACTCCGTCCAAAAATCTCCAACCCAATTTGACCCCCTATCCGATGTCAACGCATGTGGAAATCCGTGGAAACAATAGTGGCACTGTAGAAAGCGCTCTGCGCACTCCTCTACGCTCATAGTCTTCATTGCCTCTAATGTTACGCTTTTTAACAGTCTATCCGTTACAACCATTAAGTACTTTGGATCATCTTTGTTCTTTGTTGGCAGGTCCGTCATGAAGTCGATTGACAATTCACTAAAGAATCGTTCTGGCACTGGCAACGGAAGCAATAACCCTTGTTTCCTAGATCTCCACACCTTTGATCGACCGCATACGTCGCAGTTCTTACAGAATCTTCGAATCATTTGGCTCATGCCCGGCCAGAAAAATGTTCGTGCCATAATCGCAATTGTGCTATTCCTTCCGGGATGACCCGTTACATGGGAATCGTATGTTCTCTGAATTAAGGCTGTTTGCAGCGGCTCCCATTTTGGTATCCATAGTCTTTTACGGAAGCATAGAGCTCCCCGAGCGTCAATCTCACATTCCGCCCTAGAGACTTTCAATTCCAAGCTCGATTCGAAGAGTGGTTTATCCTCCCATACTTTTTGTAGAGACTTATAAAGGTGTTATCGTGGACCACCGCCTTGTCCCATAGTTGTTGCATCTCGTCATCCTCAAACAACATATTTCCTGGCGGAACTCTTCTATCGTGTAGGTATGACACCATCTCTTGCCCTTTTTGCTCCCCCACCTGGTTGTTCAGCCAATCTTCTTTTAACAGTCTAAATTCTCTCTCTTTTAAACGAGGGTCCTCCCACGACGTTGGCACATCCTGTTCTCTTCGGGAAAGAGCATCTGGTCTCTCCGCTAGCTCGCCTGCTCTGAAGTCCAATTTAAAATTATATTGCGACAATAACTGAGACCACCTAACTTGGCGCTCGGATAGTCGCCGAGACGACATGAAGTATCTTAGATTCTTGTGGTCTGTTAATATTAAGAAAGGGCTTCTTAGACCCAGTAGTTCGCTTCTCCACTCGTTTAGGCATCTTACAATTGCCAGCAATTCTTTATCATGTACATCATAATTACACTCCGCTGGCGTCAATTTCTTAGAATAATAAGCAACCGATTTGACCTCCCCTCCTGGCTGCCTTTGCAACAAGCAGCCCCCCGTCGCCTAACCTGATGCGTCCGTTTCTAATATTGTCGGGTAATTTTCGTTCCACATAGCTAGTATAGGCGTGGAGGTAAATAGCGATTTCAATTTTTCAAAGGCCTCTTGTTGCTGTTTTGACCATATAAAGGGGGCTCCTTTCTTGGTAAGACCTTGCAACGGGGCCGACACCTGGGCAAAATTTGCCACAAATGCCCGGTAGAAATTTGCGAAGCCCAAAAAACTTCTCACCCCCTTGATACTGTTAGGTGCCTTCCACAATTCTATTGCTCTTACTTTATCTGGATCAACCTTTATTCCTTTCTCTACATTGATAATGAACTCGACGTATATAATCTCTTTTCTTGCGAATTCGCATTTGTTTGGGTCCAGTTTTAGTCCTGCCTTATGCAACTTTCGCAATACTTCCCTAACTTTGTTCCAATGATCCTCGAGGTTTCCATTTGAGAAAATAACTACATCGTAGACGTAGGCTGAGCACGTGACCCCTAGTAATTCCCCCAGTTCTTTGTTGATCCATCGTTGAAAGGCAGATGGTGCTCCTGCTAACCCAAATTGTGTCACTAACCATTCAAATGACCCGAATCTTATTCGGAAGGCCGTCTTCCACTCGTCTCCCTCAGCAATTCTCAATCTATGGAACGCTGATCTGACATCCACCTTGGTCAAATACGGTGCCCCCGATAGCATTTGCAACGTCTCGCGAATTAGGGGTAAAGGATACCAGTCCCGCTCCGAAATTGCGTTTAAGGCCCAATAATCCACACAAAACCTTAGCCCACCTCCCAGTTTTTTAATAAACAACACCGGTGCTCCACCGGGAGAACAACTAGTCCTTATCCAATTCTTTTCCTGCAACTCGGTCAAAGTTTTCCGTAACACCAGCAACTCCTCCCTTGACATGTAGTACAGTGGACCCCATGGGATCTGTTTTGTTCGGCCCTGTTCGTCTTTTACTATTCGGATTCGGGTGTCCACCCCTGGGCGATTCGGCGGCAGTGTGGTCCCTTCACTAACTATATCGTTGAGAAACAGACTCGTGAATTCCCTGACCTCTGCTGGCAGGCATTTTTCCACTTCCTCACGCGTAGCTATCCTCTTTGGTTCCAATGCCTTACCAAGGTCTTCCGTGGATATAGCACTTAACAATCCTACACGCGCGAATGGACTACCCTTTACGTGCTTAAGTAAAAAATTTACTTCCGCGTCAAAAAACTTATTGCGCTCATTCAGCCTTCCTGTCTCCAGCATGCACTCTAGTTCTTCCTTAGGTACTTTATCCTCACGGCACGCCTTAACAACCAAGCCATTTACCGTTCTTCCTATCCTAATGGATTGACTTCCCGCCGAATACACGGTCGCGTTTTTCTCCATCCACGGCTTCCCTAAAATTAAAGGGCATGCTAGATTTGGCATAACATATCCCCAAATCTGTTCTCGACGCCCACCTATGTTGATTTCTAAGGTCGCTACGTGCGTAATCACTATAGTTTTATTGTCATCTGCTAATCGCAGATACCGCCGAGGTATTGCTCCCACCTGAATACTGTATTTGCGCACGAGGTTTTCGTCTACTACGGAAAAGCACAAGCACCCTGTATCAACCATTGCTTTTATAGAGAGGGAATTATTTATTTAGCATTTAATTAGCAACGGCTGTGTACAAAATGAGGTAAAACTCCTGCTATCTTTCAACGAAAACTTCCTTTCTCCCCCAAGAGGGCCTTCACTCAGGGGTTGGCATTTCCCGCCCCTCCTTCCCGACCTTTGTTGGTCTGGATCGCCGCCGGTAACGGTGTCCGAGGTCGTCTCGCCCTTCGAAATCTTGGACAATCCTTCGCCATGTGCCCGTTTCCTGCACAACGGACACAACAACCCTCCGTCATTGTCAAGTTTCTAGCCTGCACGTGATAATTACAGTAAGAATCGCCGGGATAAAGAGCAATTGTGAGGCTTAGAGGGAAGTGATGACTAAGGAGTGGTTGGTGACTAGGTGGTGGTTGATGACTAAGAGGTGAGTGGTGACTAAGCGGTGGGTGGTGGCTTAGGAGTGGGTGGTAGAAGTGGGTGGTGACTAAGTGGTGGGTAGGGTAAAGGTAATAATTGAGACAAAGAACTAAACGTGCCCTGCCAATCCCGATGGGAGACCTGTACTATATACATAAAACTTCGCGAAAAAGGAACAAACGCACTAACAAAGATTTCGATTAACAATACCTCAGGCATCTATAACCTTGAATCCTTACAGTCATCAACCTGCGGAATTCCTGCAGAGACCTCCACGGAGCCCTTGGAAGATCAGCTCCTACTTCGCCTCTTCCTGCGAAATTCAGCTCGTTCAACCATCTGTCCTCCTCCGATTGGTCTTGATCCTGCTCCTCCTGACCTAGCACAAGTCTATGTAACGCTGCTAGCAGAGCATTTGTACCCCCCATCCGTACGTCCCAATCTGCGTCGGTCACTGGGCGTGTCGCTATCACTTGCGCAGTTCCACTTTTGGGCGCACCAAACTGGGTTACCGTCTGAGTTGCTCCCCTCGGACGATAATCGGCTAGACTTTCCAGGTCCAGCGCTATTTCCCTTACTTCCGCTACCCATTCCTCATAGTTTTCCACGGGCGGGAGCTTCACCCCGATCAGTGCGCGCCGTAGTTTGCCGTTGATAGAGGCCTTTAATTGCATGGTCCTACCCATCACGGTGTATACGTCGTCCCCACCACATTGTGCGAGCCGATGCTCGAAATCTTGTAGGAAGTCCGCAAAATATTGATGGGCCCCTTATTCCATTCTGCTGAGCGTTTCGGTTGCTGTCTGCCTTACTTGTTGGTCCGCGAATATTGTTTTGAAATATTCCAGAAGGTCCTTCCAATCAAATCTACCTTCGGCTTTCCTGGCTTCAAACCATGAGGAAATTCAAGCCTTATGCGATTCCGGCAGCGTATCAATCATGTCAAGGCATATTAATTGATCGTCGAATTGAGGGACGTAGTCTGACTCGATGCGAGCTTCGAGTCGGTTAATAAAAAACTGGAAATCCCACTGGTTGCCACTCCACTTCGGCAACGCCGCCTCTATTTGTTAATGGCGTGTCTGATAATCTTGACCTTCTCCTTATAACCTTGCCCTCCCCTCAGCCAACAACCCTCTCAATTCGTCTATCGCATTTGGACCCAGACCTAAAGCGTCTGCCACATTTTCCATATTCCCCATGTTGACTTCGGGAGTTGGGTTCGTTCGGGACATGGTTGTTATGCTGTAGAAGGAAGATGTTGAGTCTGTGTCAGAGTCCGGAACTCTAAATGGCATGCAACTGAAGAATCGATAAGAATATGGAATAAATAGAGAGAAGCGTGATAGTGAAGAGAATTTATTTGTTATGGTCGCAGTAAATTTGTTATTCACGAATGGACGGATACGTAATAAAAGTAATAAATTCTCTTAAGGACTAACTAACAGGACCTTTCTCATTAAATCCCAGGACCAATGCCTATTCCGATTATCCTTCTCCCAGGCAATCTTTCCAACGCCATCACCTGTATTTCCGAGCCCCTGGTCCGGCCCTAGCAATGTTTCTACTAAGCCCCCTGTCTCTGATGCCGATCCTGTCGCGCTTCCCCGGCCCCTCAAACTTGAAGACGATCTGAGTTCATCTACCTCCGCCTAGACATGCCTTCAGCCTCCCGTAGCGCGATCCCACCTCTTATTATTTTGAGGCTGGGATGGTCCTTGAGACCATCCCTTAGCTGGGCACAGCCCGTAACATTGACAGACCTAAAGACAACACTGACAAAAGAAACCAACAATAACATCAAACGCTCCTCAAGCCCTATCAAATTCTTCAAAGCGCCAGCACTATCGCTACTCATGAAAGTAAATATCGTCCTCATAGTTCCCTGAATAAGCCATCCATGGAAGATTGGGCCGTCACATGCGATAATGACTCATTTTGCCAGGAAATCCGAACAGCCCTTGAGAATCGTACGATTAATCGCACCGATATCCAACTAGCTGACTGTAAACTGACTTCACAATCTTTTACTTTCAACGATATGGAGTATGTTCAAGCCGCTCTTCGAGAAAATCATCTTCACGAATTGCACAACTCTCCCCTACATGGCCATCGTGGAGCGGCTACCCTTTACAGCCTGTTGACGAGAAAATATTGGTGGCCAGGCTGCCACAAAGACGCATCGAAATACGCGCGTGGATGTGAGGCCTGCCAAAGAAACAACCCAGCGGTTCAAAAGCCTCATGGTTTCCTTCATCCGCTACCCGCTCCGAGCGCGGCCTTTAGACATTTGACACTCGACTTTATCGGACCCCTCCCAAAATGTACCGTCAAGAACACTACATATCGGTTCATCCTTCAGATTGTAGATTGTTTAACCAAAAGAGTTTGGATCATACCAATAGAGGGCCCCACGGCGCGAGAGACTGCAGAAGCTTTTGTGGACCATGTGATACATTTTGCGGGCCTACCCGATTCTTTGGTTTCTGACCAGGGACGTGCGTTTATAGACCAAACCTGGAAAGATATCTGCGCTCGTCTTCAAATTACCCACAAACTCATGATCCTATCATCCACAAACAGATGGACAAACAGAGCGTGCAAATAGAACCCTTGAGGTTTACCTGTAACACTATGTTAATTACCAACAAGACGATTGGGCTAAGCATTTAGCACTGGCCGAGCTATGCGCAAATAACCACGTTAACGCGTCTACAGGGATCATACCACTCTTCGCCTCTTTTGGGCATCACCCAAGGCTCGATTTCAGACCCGAATGCGAATCAACAAAGATTGGGGACAACAAATCTTTTGTATCCCAGATGGAGAACATTTACAAGCTTTGTTCAAAGCAAATCCAGCTGGCGCAGGCTTTCCAATGTAGCTACGGGAACAAGAAACGACTCCCAGTGTTGCGGGATCAATTGATGGTGGTGAACACCAGAGCAAGTCAAAATATAAAATCAGTTAATTATTAAAATCTACCGAGAGAATTTACAGCTATATCTTCCTATCTTTATATACACATTCATCCTCTTCTATTGTGACATGAAATGACACAATCTTTCTGACCAGCTTTGAAAGTTGTAGATGTAGTACCAGCCACCGAATACCAGCCACAAAGTACTTGCCACAGAAGTAGCCTCATGAGTGTCAGCCTCGTGAATCTCAGCCACAGAAATACCAGCCTCGTGGATATTCAACCTCGCGGAAATATTGTGGTTCTGGCACAGTCAAAACCAACCTCACGGGTCTATCCCATAACATTACCCCCCCTTTTAGGCACTTTATCGCACACCAGTGTGCATGCCGGTATCAGTCTCTCCTACATCTTCTCCCGTCCCGTAATTCTGTTCAAATAACTCCAGCGCCACTGTATCTTCGAATTCAGAACGAGGCTCCCAAGTAGGTTCCGCTTGGCCCTTCCATTTTACGAGCAACATCCGTCAAAATCCTCGACCGCGACGTTGTTTTTCAGCTCTCATTATGTGCTAGATTTTAAATTGTTGTTGAGAACGGGGCAAGTTAGAATCTACAGGCGGAGGTTGATAATCATCCTGTTTTTGCGATGATAAAGGGTCCTCTGCTGCTCTTTTGAGAAGGCCAACATGAAATCGAGGGTGAATACCAGTGGGGACATCAAGCTCAACAACGTGAGGAGAAATATATTTTACCACTCTATATTTAGCGTGAAGCCAGGCGAATTTCTTTGAGGGTCGAGGTGTTGCGATATTTTTAAGGTTCAACCAAACGAAATCACCTTTCTTGAACAGTTCTGCCTGTTGGCGTCCGCGACTCGCGGTATCTTCCATTATCTGTTGATTCCATCCCATCGCTGCTTGCGCTAGGGCCTGGCCTTCTTCAGTTTTCTTTACAAATGCGTCAGCATGTCGAGCTTTTATGGATTTCGGTCTTGGCAACGTGTTATCGGATGTATTCACCATCGTTGTGATAGGGGAGACATGATAGCCATGGTTGAGAAAGAAGGGGCTAAATCCAATAGAGGAGTCTCTATTATTGAGGGCTAACTGGGCCGCGGGAAGTAATTCTGACCAGTTTGTTTGTGAGTAGGTAACAAAAGCGCGGAGATATGCTTGAACTTCTTGGTTAGCGCGTTCTGTTGCACCATCGGTCTCTGGATGGAAAGCCGTTGAAAGTCTCTGTTGAATGCCGGCCCGCTCACAAAGCCTTTTCCAGAAGTCTCCGACCCAATTACTTCCACGATCTGATGTTATCGCTTGAGGAAATCCGTGAAAACGATAGAAGCATTGGAGGAACCTCTCTGCGCAAGCCTCTGCCGACATTGTGTGCATGGCCTCCAGTATTATTTCCTTACTCAACCTGTCTGTGATTACCAATAAGTAGCGCGGCTGATCTTTATTGGCTGGGAGATCTGTCATAAAATCAATAGAAATTTCTTGATGGAAACGTTCCGGCACCGGTAAAGGTTTAAGAAATCCTCGTTTCTTGTCTCGCCATACATGTGTCCGCCCACACACATCACAGTTTCTCACGAATTGACGGACCATGTTGCTCATCCTTGGCCAGTAGAAATCCCTACTTAAAATTCTCAGTGTCGCTTCACGACCTGGGTGCCCAGTAACGGGTGAGTCATGAGCATTTTGGATGAGTGCTGTTTGAAGAGGCTCATAATTTGGGATTAATGGACGATTTCTCCATTGTACGTGGTTGTTTTTGTCGATTAAACATTCTGCAATAGAGATTTTGCAAGTTACAGATGGGGGAAAACATCGGTCGCCTCTTTCTAATGCTTTTTGTATATCTCGATATTCTCCATCGCTTTTTATGCTTTCATGCCATAATTTGTTTAGATCATCGGCCTCGAATGGAAATAAAGTTTCATTGCTTACTGTGTATAGATTATGGGTTTCAGGATTTCTTGCTCTAGAAATCCAATCTGGTTTTAAAAGCTGTCTTTCCCGATGCTGAAGTCGAGGGTCGTTTGGGTCCATTGGTGTGTCTTGCTCTAGTCTTGACAGGGCGTCTGGTCTGGCTGCTTCCTTACCTGGTCGATAACGCAGTTTTATATCCGGAAGACTATCTAAAAGAGATTTCCAACGGACTTGACGCTCATTCAGGGTTCTCTTTGTCATGAAGTATTGAAGATTTTTGTGGTCTGTTAGAATTTCGATCTGTTGATCTAGGGACATCAGTTCTGACCTCCAAAACTCGATTGCGCGGATTATAGCCAATAGCTCTTTGTCGTGAATGTCATAATTACATTCGCATGGAGACAATGTTTTGAAAAGTAACCAACTGGCCGAAGTATTCCCGCAGAGTCATATTGAGATAAGCAACCTCCCATAGCCCAGCCTGAACAATCCGTTTCAAGCACTGTTTTTAACTCGGGGTCAAAAAGTGCCAGAATAGGCGCTGTGATGAAGTGCTGTTTTAATTTTTCAAACGCTTGACGGGCTTCGTTATCCAGTTGGATGTTTCCCTTACCAGAGAACTCCTTCATCGTATAACGTTGGAGAGGAGCGCTCATGCTAGCAAAATCGGCAATAAAATCCCGGTAAAAGTTTGCAATGTAAGGGTCTTAAGATGATTGTTATTCACAAGCTATCCAGAGCTATATAGAATAGAAAATCTTGAAGTAAAGAACAAAAGGAGACTGAGAGCAAACTTCATTTATCTATTCCTCATGTTTTACTTCCCTGTCTTGCTTCACATGATCCAAGTGAATGTTGCGTAGTCTTTGTTCCCTCCATTAGTTTCCATAACTCCATCCCGCTTCCGAGTCCTTTCTGCTGAGATTCGATCTCTCAGGATGACTCAATCTCTTTCACGTACAAAACCATAGTCTCATCGTATGTCATCCGCTGATGTATGGGGCGACGTGTCATCTATTGATATATGGGGAGACGTGTCAGCCGGGGAGGTGTCAACATAGAACCGCTTAGAAGTCATTGTTCAAGCCTTAGGCATCAGCCTAAAATTTGTCAGGCACTAGCCTGTGACACTATTTCCTTCCGAGCGATTCTCTCTCCAGCAGGCTCTAGACGGCGACGTTCGCCTAGAGCTCTCCATTTTCCGACATGCTATCGTTGGTCCGAGTGGCAGCCTGTGCGGCGGGTTTAGTGATGGCTGCAGCATAAGTGGAGATCTGGCTGCGTGGGCAACAGCGAGAGATATGCCCAGCATTAATCTGCCGGCAGCGAAAGCAACCATTGTTGGTGCGGAGATACCTGCGCTCTTGCTCGGTCAGAGGCTTGAGTGCAACTATATTCACAGGTGTGGGAGTCCAGTCCATGGCGTCTGGGTTACTAGCCGGCTGGGATCCACAGGCGGAGGCCTGAGCAGGGAACTGTGGTTTGCTGCGGCGGCGGGCGTGAAGGTTAACCGCCTCGAGCTGAGACGAGGTCTTGTACAGGTACGCGACGTACTCAGGATACACGTCCGGGATGTTGTTGCCAACCAAGGCGCGCGTAAGTTCCAAGTTAATGTTATTTTCAAGGTAGGAAATGCAGTTGATGTCTCCCTCAACACCAGCTTCGTGGAGAAGACGTTCAAACTTGGGGAGGTACAGGGCGAAAGATTCGTTGTCGCGTTGCGGGGTGTTGGTCAGCTTGGAAAGAGCGCGCTTTGTAGCATTGGGGTCGATGAAGAGAGAATCGAGATGGGTCAAAAATTGAACGGCGGTATACTCAGCAGTAAGGCCGCGTTCATAGTAGACGGCCACTAGATTTTGAGCATCAGGCTCCATTCGGGCAAAGATGTAGTCATATTGGTCGCCGGGTGTGCCAATTGCGTCGCCATCCTTCTTGATCTTTTGCTTGGCTGCAAGGGCCCATATTCTGTACTCGGAACGTTTGCCAGAAAACTTGCTGAGCTCGGGGAGCTTGTGCTTGGGACGCTTAACATAGGAGCTAGTATCGACACTGGCTGTGTCAGGGACCGGAGCAGGCTGATGGCCAGCAGGCGTGTTGGCGCTAGCCATAACTTTGTCTGTGTTAGCAGCAGCAGCAGCAGCAAGATGGGCGCGGGCCTGGTCTCTCTCTTGTGTAACAGTGTAGAGCTGTTGCTGCATGGACACAAGGCCCTCTTGTGTGGAGCGAATCATCTCCATCATCTCTGCCATTGATTGCTGCAGGGCTTCATTGGAGGAAGACATGATGATAATAGATGAAGCGGGTGCAAAGGCAGGTGCGGTGTCAGGGGCGTCGGTGAATGAGGCAGTGTCGCTAAGTGGTCCGGAGTCTGAGCTGAAGTCAGGCAGAGAGTAGGACATACAAAACAGAGATGATGGTTGGTAATGGTGACCCGGCAAACAGTGGCAATGGTAACGGTGGCGATGTTGTCAGTGGCGGTGGTAACGGTGCGGATTTTAGAAATAATGTAAGGCTTCACGGTTCAAGAGCGTGGAGCATCAAAAAGCGGCTTTTGATTGTATTTCTAAAATGAAGAATCTAAATTACAGTGTGGGTTTTGCTGCTATTAAAGACAAAAGTGAATGGTATAGCCCAGCGTGTGGTCAGTGCGGCTGTCTTAGAACTGATGGAGCTGGTAGAATTAATCGAGGGTTATGTAACGGCGATGGCAGTGCCTGAGGTATCAATATCCCGTGGATCATTACAAAATAGGTGGTGCAACTGGCATTGAGAAGGCACAGAACCTTGTATTGTACGTCATTAAATCCGTTCCACGCAACTACACTACCCTTAACGAACATAATCAACTAACAATCTGTCCCATTGTGGCCGAAAACGTCCAGCAGGAGTTCGTGGACGAGAAAGGAATCTCTCCAGTCGCTGTGGTTGAAACTAAATGGAGCGCCGAATCACCGCAAATGTACTCAGCCCGCTATATCGCACGATTCACGCTAGGGACTACCCTTCCGCACAAGTTTCAATTATTTGGAGTTAAGGTACAAGCGCATCGACTAGCAAAGAAGACAAACTTTGTTCAGTGTGGACGATGCTTTCAGTGGCATAACAAAAGAATCTGCACGAGGCCTTACTGCTGCCGCCTATGTGGTTCAACAGAGCACCTCGAAAAAGACCATCAGCCGTGCAGCACACACTCTCACACTTGCCCTCCTCGCTGCATTCATTGCCATGGACCCCACCCTGCCGATGCTCAAGAGTGTCTCCGACCTCATCGCAACGAGACAAAGCTGACCAAGGAACAAATTTCCCAAATAAGACACACTTCAGCAGTATCAAGACTTAGCCTTTGCACCACGATGGGATGCAATCGACGTGTACACGCTAGTCAGGTAGACCAGGAGATGACAGAGATGGATGAGGAACCCAGTTCGAATCCTGCCGGTACAGAAGCCCCGCCTTCCACATCAACAAATCTAGTGTCATCTAGCTCAAATCAACTAGTCCTAGTCCCATCCACCCCTTTGTCAAATTCCCCGATCGAAACAGGAAATCCGTTCTCAAGCTTGACAGATTGCCCAGATGACCTCTAGGAGACCGTGCAGAATTTCAAAACCTCTACGCCTAGTGCAGATTAATGTTGGGAAGGGCGCAACTCCTCACGAAATCGCGCTAAATAATGCAAATGAACAAAAATTTGACGTCATTCTTATACAAGAGCCATACATTTTCAACGACAGACAACGTAGAATTTCAAAGAAAATATCAGCCTATGAATGCTTCTCACCTAGCGACGACTGGACTAACAGGCCTAGGGTGCTCAGCTATCTCCGCAAAGGAGTGGGTCTAGTTGCCCATCAATTGTATCCTATAGGGCCATCACATCAGGCTGCTAGGGACCTACTTTTCCTTGAAGTAATGGATCCATCAGGGAAGAAGCTAATAATCATAAATGTCTCCAATGCCCCTCCAGGATCCAGAGACGCAGGTGAGGGAGTTAGTGCTCTAGTAAACCTCTCATTTAGGGGCTCGCGAGAGAGGCTTCATGTAGCAGGGGACTTCAACCTTAGAGACCCTAGCTGGCAATCATCGTGTACCACCACTAGCCCCTTGGCAGAAAATTTAGTTGGGTGGTCAGAAAATCAATCTTTAACGCTGACAACTGAATTAGACTCCCCAACTCATGCTAGAGGAAATTTACTTGATCTTACATTTGTGTCAAGCTCCCTCAACTCCTTAGGTGTAGAGACTGTGTTGATCATGATTTCCTTTTGTTTAATTGGTTAAATGCTACTCCTTAAAAGTCTAAATATTTTATGCATATATGTACTATATCTAGCTCCTTTTCTAAGTGTCGGTTAAGCGGCTTTTGCGTAAGCTCGGTATCGGGCTCACCGAGCAGTTAGGAAAGGGGGTCGGAATAACCGAAGTTCGAGCAAGTATCAGGAATACCGAGGTTAGAGGCTTGACGTCACTGACTCTTGAGATGTAGTCGGCTTCACCGAAGTACTGATAGTAGAGTTGTTCTAGAACGAAGAAAAGGAGAAGGAAAAAGGATTGGCAAAGTTTAATGTCTACATAAAAGGCTAGATAGATCCAGAAAGAAAGGACCGCACTTCTGAAATAAAATAAAATAAAATAAAAAAAAAACATTGACTGAAATCTTTCCGATTGACAGACTGCAATTGCCCGCGAGATGGATTCAAAATCAGACCACCTTCCTATTGTCACCGTAGTTCCCTGGGACATACGTTTTCGGGAGCCTTTGACCCACCTCAAACTAGAAACGCTTGATGCGAAGCTCTTTCTCGCTCTTTTAGAATCAGGGATAAAAGAGATTAATGACCTTCCTCGAAGGCCCTCAACTGAGGTATTAGACAACCATGCCCGACAAAACTCTGAGACAATTAGGCGAGCTTACTGCGGATCGGCGCGCCGGGCGCTAGGGAAAGGAACAGGCCATGCATAGTGGAATTATGAGTGTAGAATAGCTGCCCAAGCTTATCGACATACACGCAGAAGTACAGATGACCAGGACGTAATCAGAGCAGCCAAGAAAACACTCAGAAACGTAACCCGACGGGCCAAAAGAATCTTCTTCAATGAAAAGCTCAATCAAGCGAGTACAGCAAGCAACATCTACAGTAAGGTCAAATGGCACCGTTCAACCGGCTCCTTTCGCACTCCACCACTAAAAGATCCCCTCCATCCAGATGCTCCTATTGCAGTTACAGTAGAGGGTAAAAGGCGAGTATTGGCCCAGAACCTTCTTCAAAGAATCCCCGGATCAGGCGAGATCCCACTCGAAACACCGGCCGTAGGCCGTAGAGCCCTGCCCTTCCCCGAAGTAACTGACGATGAGATTAAAGAGGCTGTCTTTCTCCCGGGAAACACAGCTCCCGGCGAGGACGAGACGCCAACATCCATCTTGAAAATTGGCTGGGAACTGATAAATTACAAAATCTCAAGTCTGTTTCGAAAATGCCTAGAAACTGGACATCACCCAGCTTGTTTCAAAACCGCAATAGTGGTGATGCTCAGCAAGCCGAATAAACCGGACAAGTCGAATCCTCGGTCTTACCGTCCAATATCTTTGCTCTCAGTTCTTGGGAAAAGCTTGGAACGGCTTATCGCTCGCCGCCTATCTTGGATTGCAATTAATTACAAGGTTACTGCCACACAGCAATTTGGGGGGCTACCACTGCGGTCAGCTGTAGACCTCACAACATCCCTAACACACGACGTCGAAACTGCCATGAACCGGAGTCTGACCGCCTCAGTTCTGACCCTCGATGTTAAAGGTGCTTTCGACGGAGTCCTCCATGGGCGACTTGTGCATCGGCTTCGGGAACAAGGCTGGCCCAACCAGCTGGTCCGCTGGGTAGCTTCATTTATCATTGGTCGTCATTCAAAGGTGTGTTTGGATAGCTCTACAGGCTCTGCTTTAAGTATATCATGCGGTCTCCCACAGGGGTCGCCTGCCTCTCAAATCCTGTTCTCCCTCTACATTTCTCTTTTTCATCTGGGAAATCCAAAGACAAGATTCGGATATGCAGATGACGTAGTCCTTCTCCAGACCTCGCCCTCTCTACAGGTTAATGCACAGTTGCTTTCCCAGGACTTACAAGACGTCCTCCGATGGGGCCAGACGGAGGGGATCACATTTGATCTCAGCAAAACTGAACTCATTCATTTCTCGCGCAAACGAGCTGACCAAGATCCGGCGAACACCCCAGCGATCACTTCGGACTCCCTCACGGTCACCGAGAACCTGAATCGGCCATACCCACGATGGCTCGGAGTATTTTTCGACAAAAAGCTCACCTTTAAATGGCATGCACGTTTAATGGCTACCCGAGCTCAAAAGGTTAGCCAGGCACTTTCATCGCTAGGAAACACAGAACGTGGTGTGACTGCACATCTTCTGCGGCGAGCTGTCAAATCGTGCGTTCTTCCAGTGGCATACTATGCAGCCGAGACTTGGTGGCCAGGAAGATCTCGAGATGGACCCCAGGGGCGTATCTCCAACCGTGTGGATAGCGTTCTTCATCAGCTAACAAAAGTTACACTTGCAGCTGCGCGATCCATTCTACCAGTCTATCGCACTACCCCGACTGCAGCCTTACATCGTGAATCAGGCATAGCCCCGCCGGAGATCGCGCTCAACAGTCGTGCAACAGCTGCCGCGATTCGCCTACGACGACTTGATCCGAGGCATCCCCTGCTGCGGCGCGCTAATCGAGTTTTGTCTTCGCAATAAGCGACCTCCCGCTTTGCTCGACAGGTACTTGCTCTCTCAGATTCCGAGCAAATAAATCCCATTGTCAAGCCACCTTGGATGACACGTGAAAGTCGAGAAGCTGCGCTCGCCCGGGTTGGAGGACCTAATGGTGACACAAAAGAGCGGGCCATGGAAAGCTTTCTCGCGTTTCTACAGACCATTCCGACTCATGATATCATTCTATACTCGGACGGCTCGAAACATATGGATGGCTCTACGGGGGCAGGGTACATGGCATACCAAGGTGGATTTCAGATCTTCAACGGGAGTCTCGCGCTGGGGAAGGGTAACGAGATTTTTGATGCGGAAGTCAAAGGGGCGCTTGCGGGGGCCAAAGCCGTCTTGGAACTCCCGCTCACTAAGTTCGCTTCGAACCTCTGGATCTGCTTGGATAACCTTGAGGTAGCTGTGAGGCTCCTACATTCTTTTTCGGGCTCATCTCAGTCTACATTTGAGGAGACCCGAAACCTGAATTCACGTTGGCAAGCAAGGTATCGCCTCGCACATGTCAGTCGAGGTGAAGTCAAAATACAATGGGTTCCTGGACACGCCTCCATTCCCGGAAATGAGGCCGCAGACAGAGCTGCAAATCAAGGCGCACATGAAGTGGCAAGTACAGACGGCCCACTTACTCTAGTTGGACTGAGGAAATGGGGAAAGCGCACCGGGCTCCAAGCTGCGCAGAACCTATGGAGCCTACTCTTACCATGCACAGGAAACTACGAAAGGCTCCTAATAAACTCAACTCCAGCCCGACCCAAGGAATTAGAACTCCCCCGGGCGACTTTAGGCCGTATACTAGCTTCTCGAACGGGCCATGGAGACTTCGCAAAGTACCACGACAATTTCAACCATTCTGAGGCTAATTTACATTGTCGATGCAAGCGTCGCAAAGACCCGGTTCACTTTTTCTTCTGTCACATTGCTAAAAGACGGGCCAGACTTCCGGCAGGCCCACCGTCAGAGATTCTTCCCTTTATCCTAGGCACTGCGAAAGGTGGAAAAATTTTTCATAGGTGGCTGACTAAAACGCGGTTCTATACCGAAATTTGCATTTCTTAAAAAAAAAAAAGAAAAAAAGAAAAACGTCAGGGATAACTGAGTGTTAGGAATGATGGAGTTACGGGTCGAAATTGTGTTTTCTTCTGTGGGTGTGAGCGGCGTAAGGGACAGAAGATGTCAAAAGCGGTCAGGAGCCACGGGGTTAGACCGTCTACTATTTATCTTTTTCACCTTCGAATAATTGGAGAGTCATCAGACATATAACTTAATGGTAGCAACAAGAAAGCGCCATAGTCCTGTACATAAATCTCTCCATAGAAGCCCGGGGTTTACCCCTCGGCGTCCTATGTCACGACAGGGTACAGTAGGGTCACGTGGGTATCACGCTACCCGCGGACGTTAAATAATAATAATAATAATGTGGTTCAGTGTGGTGTTCGCTTAATTTGTGTATTTAAGTACTTTTCTTTTAGCTAGGTTCTTCCCTCTAGCTTTATTAAACCTTACAAACACGAGTTCTTGACTGCCCACCATGAGATTTCTAACAAACGAGGGCTGTTGTATAATTTGGTAGGATTTCTGCCTGAATTGCGAGTATGGCAGAGAAGGTTGCTAAGAGGAGATTATCATTAAGTATTTTGAGTTTGATATGGATCTTAATGTACATGATTGATTAATTGATCTGATAAGATAGAATAGCAAGATGTGGTAATATATGGTAATGATCTACAATGTGCGGCAGAAAACCCTTCATTTATACCCTAGTTCGCTCGCTCAAAGCTCGGGCCGATTATATCAACCTTATCAACCACAGCCCATGACATAACCTTCTTCAATAACACTTGACATTATAGATATCGCAGTTATGCATTTAGCCGATGACAGTTCTATCGCACACTTTTCCTCGGGTATGCGCGAGTCGGACTTGTAATTCTCACATGGGCAAATTTGTTCAAAATATCGAGCATGGTCTAACCATTTACTCAAAATGAGAGCTCCTTTTGGTGTATCGAGTAATCTTGGAAGAAGCGAATTAATGGGCCCTTCAGGACGTCCGCCGCGATGACGAAATATTTGACAAAAGAGATAGTTTGTCGGGGTTTTTGGTGACTCACAGCAACAGTTTAAATTAGACTCTTTATGTTTGAATCGGGTATGATAGGCGGCAAAATTTCCGTGACCAGTCCGAGCAGCAATGATTTGTCCCAATGTCTTCCTACTACAGTAAAACTTCTCTAACACGATAGTGGGTCCCGGCGTAAGTGTTGAAAATATTCATTGTAACTTGCACTTTCATATTTGCAACACTTACCCTTACAGGTCATTTTGGGTGCAGGGGCAAGTATTGCAAATATAAATTGATGAATTCCAATGAATATTTTCAAGACTTATGCCGGGACCCACTATCGTGTTAGAGAAGTTTTACTGTAATCTACCCCCCATGGTAAGTTTTCACCAGTGGATCCAATTTGTGGGGCGAAATCGGATCCTTTAAGCCTAGTTAGGTAGCATCTTTTCTGAGATAAGGTTTTCAAACATTCTGACAGGGATTATTTGTATGGTGTTTTTGCCTGACAGAGGTTTTCACCACTGGCACTAGGTCACATGCTTAACTCAAATTGGTAACATTTTTTGAATTTAATCGATTTCAGATGAATAAGTACATGCAAATTTACTTTACATAGCAGATTTAATATTTTACAGGCCCGCCTTGAGCAAGTATGACTGCCTCACATCTCGTGCGCATGCTTCTGATAAGCTTCTCAAGCTTATCCGGCTTAGTCGCGTCATTCCATGCTTCTTTCACTATTCCTCGATGTTCATCGTAGGATCGCTGCCTTCCCCTTTCCAATCTCGGGTAATGGTACTGTATGTAATCTTTCATACTATCCCATACGAGCTCAATTGGATTCAGGTCGGGAGAATACGGAGGCCAGTCGATCGGAGTAACGAACCTCTCCCGGAACTCTTCGATTGTTCCCGCTGCGCTGTGTGAAGGAGCATTGTCCTGCATCACAGAAACCCATGGTCTCATGCTCATCATTCCATCAATCAGCGGTACAATTCTCTGAGAGTATAATTCTGAGGTAATAGACCCCCATTCCTTCTCCCAGAAAAGGCAAGGACCTTCCTCTATCCCTGCAAAATTTCCCCAAAACATCCAGCCAAGACTCTTTCTCGCCTTTTCCACTACGCAGGTGGCGTTGACTTGTTCACCTATCTTGAACTGAGAGTTAGATCGGTATTTTTTATTAGTTGAGGTTCAAAGATACCAACCTTTCGCGTTACCCATTCTCTCTTATGTTAGCCGTCTGTGGCCCAGGTCTCATCAATCCAAAGAATCGCCATCCAATCTTCAACAGTCCAGTCCTTGTGGGCTTCGGCCCACTCGCAACACTTCCTTTTAGCCTCTTCAGAAAGGGGAGGCTTTTTCAGCGCTGAATGACGTCCGTGACCCCTTTTTTTAGCTCGTTTTGAATAACCCTTTCACTCACTCCAAAATCCCGAAAGGGGCCATGGGCAAGTTCAAACCATGACATTTGACGACCTTCAGAGGATGATGTTATGAAAGCCTCAATCCGGACAATGTCAGAAGAGGACAGTGTAGGGGGCCGACCTGCAGCTTTCTTGGGTTCAATGTACGGAGTACAAAGGGTGTATCTGACCTGGTTTCGAGATATACCGAGTTGTTTTGCAATATTTGTCCGATTCATTCCCAAATCGTGGAGAGTTTTGATCTAGAAGTGTTACCTCAGATATTTATTTACCATGAAAATTGGGCTTACCTGGAGACGCTGATCTCTGTTTAATCGTTTGGCGTTGTTTGTGTGAGCTGCTGGTTGTACCTGGCTCATCTTTTAAAGAATAATTGGCCTATGAAACATGCTAAATGTTAAGAGTAACGATTTATTGATTCTCTTAGATGAAAATGCTGATGATGATGATGATTCTGTAGACAGTAACAGCAACGATGTCTATTGAAGAGCGTAGGCGAGGGAGGGGGAGAAAGAGATCAAAGTAGCAGTCCAGTAAAAAGCCTGAATACTCAGGCCAACATTTTCAAAATCTTTTGATGTGAAGACTGGCAGGGATTATATAAGAGTAGTGGGGATATTATTCATAAGCGAGGTTTTAGTGCATGCTGAAAACTTACCCTGGGGGTAGATAATGATTCTTGGGTAGATCTGGCACGGTGGGTCCAAAACAGGGGTGTTTAGTGGGTTCATTAGTCCTAATTAAGAAAGGCGTGCCCCGCTTTAATGGAATGGCAAGGATAATTTGTATGGTGATTTTACCATACTGTTGATTTTGCACATTTAAGCGAGCTCCTAGAACCAAGCCCCTTTTGAACATTTTGATTATCTAACTACAAAATCTACAAATATGGCGGAAAGAATCTAGAGACTAATACTTAGTTGGGCCTCAGTCGTCATCGATTACGGCCTGACATCTGTCATGCATGCTTTCGATGAGATCTGTGAGTTCTTGTGTACACACAGAATCCCACGCCTCCTTCACGATAGCACGAATTTAATCTGACGACCGCCGCTTGCCCCCATTCAAATCCGGATACTTATATTCAATCTTATCTTTCATGATTTTCCAGACGTGTTCTATGGGGTTGAGGTCGGGCGAATAAGGGGGCCAATCACTAGGAGTGATTGACCTCTCCTCAAACTCTTCCATTGTCCTTGCGGCAACGTGGGGAGGAGCGTTGTTCTGCATGACAGAAAGCCCGGGTCTAAATCTAGTCATACCATCTAAAAGAGGTACTATCTTCTCAGAATAGCTTGAGGAAGTGATATTCCCCCAATGCTTCTCCCAAAACTGAGAGGGACCTTTTTCAGACCCCGCAAAGGACGCCCAAAACATCGAACCAATCTTCTTCTCGATTGTCTCAACAACACAATCAATGTCATGTTCCTCCCCTGACTTGATACAGTTTTTAGTATTGGTGAGTTATCCAACCTGGACAGTAAGATACTAACCTTTCTGGTAACCCAGCGTCTCGAATGATGGCAATCTGTTGCCCAAGTTTCATCTGACCAAAGGATGGACATCTGTAACAGAACGTCACAAAAGCTGTGCGCTTAGGTGTGTTCAAAAGTGAAATTTATATTTTATCTAAAGAGCGAATTCTAAATCACCAATTCCTTTTACATGCCACCAGTGCTTTATTACATAATAAAACGGAGCCGGAAATACTCTGGATCCGACTGATAGGCACAGCCTGTAACAACATCCACTGCTCAAGGGTCCAATCGATGCAGGTTTCTGCCCATTCTCTTCGCTTCCTTCTAATCTCAGGAGATGTAGTAGGCTTATTCAACGCTGTGTAGCGCTTAAAACCCCTTTTCTCAAGTTCACTCTTTATCACTCTCTCACTCACGCCCAAGTGCTTGAACGGTCCATTTGCAAGTTCAAAGTAGGCCATTTGTCGGTTTTCAGGAGATTCTTTGATAAATTCCTCAGTCTTATCGACATCTTCGAATGAAAGCGATAGACTTTGACTACGAGCTTTCTTGGGCGTCACTGATCCGCGGCGAAGAGAGTAACCAACTTGCTTTCGCGAAATGTTGAGTTGGGCTGCAATTTTTGATCGATTTATGCCAGCGTCATGAAGCGCTTTAATCTATGCTATTTAATATTTCTGCATCATTCTCTCGCCTAAATATTCACCTTTATGCACTGATCTCTGCTTAAACGTTTGGAAGAGGGCGTGGAAGGGGGTATTTGAGGTTAATCCATCTATTTTAAAGACAACTCAGCCAACTGAATCGTCAGCTTGCATGTTAACATACCTCTGATTTTACTGACAAAAAAATCTGCGTATGATAGGTGAAATAAATATGGAGCTTTCAAGATCAAAATTAATGAAAATGTGATAATGATGATAGTCGCAAAGTCGATATTGAGATGGACTCTGTGGATGTTATCGTTGGAAAATCATAGACACTCTCAATTATCAGGCAGAAGTATAAGGCCCCCTGTCTAGTACACCCACTAGTAGGGGTTAACCCCTGAAGCGAGGCCTGGCCCCACTGTGCCCTTCTTACCCTAGGAGCATAGCAGCTCAGTAATTACACGTAGAATTCAACCACCATTTTTACGGAACCTTCAGCTCAAAAAAATTGAAGAGCAGGCATGGAAACCGGTACGCGGGAAAAAGTCTCAAAAAACCTGTAACTCTAGCCAGGCGAGGCCTAGACACCAGAGCCACATGAGGTGCGTATCCCCATCTGTATCTCCCTAATATCCCATAGTCCAGATATCCTCCTTATACCGACACCACCAGCGCTCAGGTAGCGGTGCTCTTTCCTCGGGAGACAGTATAATGCCAGAATATCTGTAAACAGTGAGAATTCATCTTGGTAAAAAGGGCCAACTTAGTCTGATCCATCACCACCATAACGGGAGCTGGGTACGCCCTGGAAACTCATTTGGGTGACTTTTCCTCCGTGTCCAAGTAATGCATATTTCTGTTGGCTCTGAAGATAAGCTCCAGGTTCGTAGGGGATACTACTTACAGGTAGAAACGCCGTCTTCGTCCCCCTCGGCAACAATATTTCGTATCTGAAGCAATGATAAATACTGAGGCATGAGGGTCTCAGCCAATTAGACAGGTGACACTCGGGGCTCGTACTATCATCAAAATGCAATAGCAAACCTGGTGAGTTGTCTGAATTCTAATAGATGATCTTGTCTCCACTTTCTAATCATATATAGAGGTCCTGATCCTTACTAATACATGTACATTATTAATACAGGATTACACATATAGATGACTAATGAATGGATCCGATCAACGTGATCTGGATCCTCAGGCATCCAATTACAGTAGAACCTGTTCAAACCCATACTGGGCCCCGGGTTTAAGTATTGTTGAGATTAATTGAATGGTTTTAGCTTGGTTTTGCAACACTTACCCTTACAGGTCATTTTACGTGCAGAGGGAAGTATTGCAAATATAAACAGTAAAATTTTTGTGAATCTCTTCAGTAATTATACCGGGACCCAATATGGGTTTGGACAAGCTCTACTGTAAATGGTAAGTAGGATTTCAATGAGGTTGAACAAATGTCCGATAAGGGCGCTGAACCGGGCGTAAATTATGCAAGAAGGGGAAAGTGATTTAAGCACATCTTATCCTTGAGATTCAGGCCTGAATTATCATACATCTTAGCTGGCTCGTCACTAGTAAGGAATTACCCCCAAAGTGAGGCTGATGCCCAATTCCACCCACCATGAATTTCTAACCTCACGGTAGGGCATCGCGCGGGGATCGAGTACAGTAGAACCCCTCTTAGCTAATAGTGGGTCCCGGTATAAATGTTGAAAAGATTCATTGTAACTTCAACTTTTATATTTGCAACACTTACCCTTACAGGTCATCTTGCGTGCAGGGGTAAGTATTGCAAATATAAACGGTAAAATTTCTATGAATCTCTTCAGTAACTATACCGGGACCCACTATTAACTAAGAGGGGTTCTACTGTACTAGTAAACGATCTCCAGACCCAAGTGAGAGGCGCGATATGGCTAACTCCACTTAGTCTTGTTTAGCTACTACAGGGCCTGACCATGTGCTGATTGACCCATATTGGTTTAGCGCCTTATTAGAGATACAGTCGAACCTGGATAAGCTAGTTTTAGGTCTCGGTTAGATTATTTTCAAGATTAATTGAATTACAGTATCTCAGCCCCAAAGATTGTTACTTACTGACGTTAATTTTCTACGTCATCAATATACCAAATCCATTTGTGACGTACAAAATTAGCGTCGGCTACTAACAATCTTACGGGCTGAGACACTGTATAGATACTAAATTTTAAAATAAGTTCCTCTAAAGGCACTTTGCAAGCATAGGTAATTACTACAAATATTAACGATAATATTCCAATGAGTCTTTTCAATAAACAAACGGTACCCATTATCGGCTTATCTAGCTTCGACTGTATGTTCAAGCAAAATGATCACAAAAGGACGCTAAAATGACAAGGGAGGGGGAAGCAACCCGTACATGATTAGGCCTTGTACATGAACATGTACAGTAAAACTTCTGTAACACGATAGTGGGTCCCGGCATAAGTGTTGAAAATATTCATTGTAACTTGCACTTTTATATTTGCAACACTTACCCTTACAGGTCATTTTGGGTGCAGGGGCAAGTATTGCAAATATAAATTGATGAATTCCAATGAATATTTTCAACACTTAAACCGAGACCCACTATCGTGTTACAGAAGTTTTACTGTAGTACCGGTACAGTAAAACCCCTCTTAGCTAATAGTGGGTCCCGGTATAATTACTGAAGAGATTCATAGAAATTTCAACCATTTATATTTGCAATACTTACCCCTGCACTCAAAATGACCTGTAAGGGTAAGTGTTGCAAATATAATAGTCCAAGTTTCAATGAATATTCTCAACACTTATATCGGGACTCACTATCGAGTCAGAGAGGGACGACTGTATTGATGAGTATGCCATTAAATCATCCAAAATAAAAAAATAAATTTTTCTATTATCCTATTTCGGCGCCTGAAGGCCCACGTAGGTATTTTTCGGAAGATACGTATTCTTTGTTATAGAACGACTCATTTTGACGTTTGGAACACTCATACTCAGATTTCATTTGCAGATACCACTACGAGAATAACGCCTTACGACATGTACCCTCTTCCGTGAATACCCACCACAGGGAAAAGCGAGAAAAACCTGTGGCTATCTGAGCATGCTTTCGTCATTCTACGAATACAGTATCACCGCGAGAGAAGTGGTGTGAGGGTCTTGCTGGATTCGAACCAGCTTTCTCCTGTCTCAAGTGGGGCATGTGTCCAAGCTACCCAGACTCTACTTGGGAGAACGGCCTGGACGGTGTACCACTGCACCATGCGACCCTAAATCATCCAAATTAACTTGGTAAAAAGACCCCTCGTTTTCTTTGCTTAGTATATCCTCATTTTTTTTCAGATAATTACATGCACGCCTATTTCTCACGAATCTCATCAAATAACAGACAGATTACCAATTGCAGAGATGAACGCCCATGTTTTTCATCGGATACTATTTTTTGGATTAGCTCAATAAAAAGATCGTCAAGAAACGCTTCACCCTCTGACGACCTAGTCATTAAGCATTGTCTCGGCGCTCATTCGAGTAATTGATGTTATTTCAAAAGGTTCCGGATACCGATGGAGAGGGAAGTGTGTCTTTAGAATTTTATATCGACATATATTATCACTTTATGCCGTACCTATAATGGGCCATTTGTAACCACATCTTTTGAGGAATTTTCTGAGGCGCGATGATACTCGTAGAACTTGGGTGACAATGACGCAAATTTTGTATGACCAAGTATAGCCGATGGTGACGCAGGGTTAAGTGGTGCAGTGGTACACCATCCAGGCTATTCATCCAAGAAGAGATAGGGTAGCCTGGATATATACCCCACTCGGGGCAGAAGAAAGTTGCTTAGCATTCAAGCAGACTCCCAAACTACATCTCCCGTGGTGATGTCTTTTTCCTTAAATTATGGACGTGTACCTAGTTAGCTGCGCGGTTTTTTGCGTTCCTCCTAAGGTGGATGTACACGGTTGAGGGTACGTGTCGGGAGGTGTTATCTTCAGAGTAGTATCTCCGAATGAAACTCAGTGTGAGTGTTTCACGCTTAAAACTGAGTCATTCTGCGAATCTTTTGTAATCATTCGCGTCATAGCTCCAGGCTGCATATGCAAGATTAGTTAAAAAAAAGAAAAGAAATTTTAAAAAAAAAAGGGATCAACGTCGATCAACTTGAAAAAATGATTTGACGCTCGCATCCAAAGAATCTCTTTCTAAATTTGACATAGGAATAAATTAAATGATTCAGTAGGGCAATGTTCCATGTAATTGTAACTACATGTATCCTGTACATGTACTGACAATAATTATTCTGGGAACCCGCGTTATTCTGCCGGTTTCATACTGCTAGTGATTAAGGTACACACCTACAGTACAATCTCGGTATAACAATGTGGGGCAAAACCTAACCGAGGGTTCTTATTGGCCAATTCAATTGAATCCTCCAATCGGGAGCCTTGATTAAGTTTTGCCCCGCATCGTTATAGCGAGATTGTACTGTAATGTGTGTTTCATACACCGCCACGGTATCAGCTTACGGCAGATAAAAATTAGAAAGACGTGAAACTAACAGGTGTGAAAGAGGGTTATTACTAGTTGATAAATAAATCAATCCTTAATAAAAAATCATCAACTTTAACGAGTATCATGCAGGTCGAGGCAGGAATCGGTTATTAATCGTGGCGGGACAGAAAAATCTATTGCAGTCACGGAATTCTTAGCGTGAGGGGTTCCTACTTATCAATCTTCATCAACAGTCGTCCCTTTCTAACTCGATAGTGGGTCCCGGTATAAGTGTTGAAAATATTCATTGAAATTCAACGATTTACATTTGCGATAATTACCCCTGCACGCAAAATGACCTGTAAGGGTAAGTGCTGCAAATATAAAAGTCCAAGTTACAATGAATCTTTTCAACACTTATACCGGGACCCACTATCGAGTTAGAGAGGGACGACTGTACTAGTGGAGTTGCTAATTGTCAATTTTAGGAGATCCGGCCCGGGCCCACCACACTACATGTACAAGTACCCTACCAACTGCCAGACCGCCACAATCTTAAAACGCCAAGCGCAAAATTAAGCCGCCCACCTGCGATAGGCTTCACCTTTCATGACTGTATGTTACCATTTCGCAGACCGATGTTTACACGATCTGAATTTTCCTTGAGGACGCTACGGACTGTTGTGTAAGAATACCATATCGATACAATCGAGTCCCTTGAGGTACTCCCGGGGCTGCAGAAGTCCCCGACAGGCGCATGCCTCGTGGCTCCAATACTACCAAGAGACAGCAATTCGCTGCCAATCAACGTGGTATCAAACATGAAAATAGCCTTGTAGGTCCAACGAGGCCGAATCTCAAAGAAGAGAGTAAACATCACTTCATCAATCATACCAACGGTCATGCGAAAGCTCAGAAAAGCTACTCGTCGACACCTTCTCCACCTGCGTCACCCGTACCAACTACCATGGGATGTAGGCAACATGCAGCGATGGGAGAAAGTAGGACGAAAATGAAGATGAAAACTGAATTGGTTCGCAAGCTCTCTAGTACAAGCAGTGATTCTGAATGCTTATCCTCGGCATACCAACAAACATCTGAAATCCCGATGCATGAGTACCATCGGCAAATCGATGTCAACGCCGCGAAAAGTTCAGCAATGCATCGCAACCTTGGTCCGTTAAGCTTCGCAATTACTGTTTTGCGCTCCTGCCCCCTCAGCGATACACTTGCGATCTTGATTGTCCTACTTCAAATCCCACCAACATTCTTATCCTTAATCCACCTACTGTTTGCTACTTTGACTTTTGTGCTCTCATCATCCGTGGCAGCTTCGGGACTAACTTACACAGATCTTCTGCAAGTGACTCTCAAGATGCCGTCGCTCACCGTCATTGTTTTACTGGATCTAGTGGTTCTTCTAGTGTGGTTATTCCAGCGAAGTTCTATTCAGGATATCATGCTTGATTTCACGCAAGTAATAATTGCTGTGACGCTTGGTGGTGGTATCAACGGCAAACAGGCTGGATTAAAAAGTTTTTTTTGGTGCTTTACAACTTTGGGAGCCATGCATTTTATCCGTGCTGTAAATGTCAAAACCAGCGGTCTACGAGCTCTTACATCGTCAGACTTCGTGCCCAACTCAGATCCAGATGATCCGCTTGAACCAGGAATACAAAGTAGCTGGAAGAAACTTGGGTTGATTCGAAGCATTGTCGCAATACACATACTCACCCAAGGTATTTTCATATACGTTCGACGTTGGTACATGAAGCGAGAGAAACTGGATGCACCTATAACTCTACTTGATGCGGAGGCAGGTGAAGTTGCTGTCGATTACCATGAGGATCTTTCTCTATCCTCGAATGCCGAGAATGAATCTTCAACTTCGTCGACGTCGTCGATGTCCAGCAACCCAGATATCTCACCAAAGAAAAAAATAGAAAAGAAAAAGAAGCAGCAGCAGCATCAGAATCGCGCGCTAGTACGCACCCGTCAGCCTCTTTGGGCAGCGTTAGCAAGCACAAAAATTGTTATGGCAAAGGAGTACGAATCATCACATACAGCAGCTGCATCAGCAGGCACAAATGCGACCGACCTGAATAATCTTGGAGATGCTCCTTTTGACTCCGAGGCCGGCAGAATCTGGATAACATACGTTGGATCAGGCGAAATTTTTTTTAGTACAAGTTTTTTTCCCACACAAACTAACGAGGACGATGAGGAGGAGGAGGAAGGGGACAACGAAAGAGAGAGCGAAGGAGAAAAGGTTGATAATCCAGCCATAAACCTCTCAAATCTCGACCGCTCAAAGCCCTTTTACATCAGAGTAAACAATACACTGTGGCACTCGACCAAGATATATCCGATGGCAGATCCAGATCAACCTAACGATCCCACTACTAGATGGATAGGAGAGATATTTGAACTAGCCCCAACATCGAACTACCACTGTGATTTTATCAGTACAGTGGATGATTCACTACTTTTTTCCTCAAGTATTAGAACGCCCTCATCACCCCCCACTGATCTCGAATATTCATCTTCAACAAAATCTAATGGAAATTTGAGCTTTCCCTACACCACCCTGAAAGCTTCAATCGCAAAGGCAGAAAAGAAGCTGGCTGATGAGCGACAGCGGCAAAAATGTTCACGTAAAGAACTTAGTGCGAAGCTCAACTCCGTCCGTCGAGAATTTGAGCGTCTTGTCAACACTATTACTTCTACAGGTAGCAATGATGATAAGTTGAAGCAAAAAGCCCAGCAGAGTGCCCTCCACATGAAGCAAGCTGACGAAGCAGCTGCAATACTTGTATCTCAGATCGAGGCCATCGATAGAATACCAACCGACGAAACCTCATTATATTCGAAGTGTCGGAGTGAAATACAGTTGCAGCGAGAGAAGCACAAAAACGTCCGCTCCGAATACAACTCAAGCCAGAACAACGCTGAACGTGATTTAAAGTCCCTCAAGTTAGACTTAACTGGGCTGCAACAAAAATCCGAGAACCGAAAGCAACGTCTCAAGATTCTTAATTCTAGATGTGAGAGTATCGCAGATGCAAATGCTAAGGGATTAGACGAAGCACAGCGCAGAGAGTCTGAGCGAGAGACAAAACGAAAAGAGCGCGCTAACATTCAGGCTTTCTACACCGAGCGACTTCATTCCATCACCCTTCAAATTTATGAGGGACAGTCGGCGCTACACGTTGTAACAGCTGTAATTGAAACGCTATTGCAAGCACAGCAAGACATGTATCAAAGTCATAATCCCACCCCTAGCCTGCAAAATTTAAACGGTATAAGTAGCTCTATTCCTGAACATCCAAGTGGCTACCCTTGGAATACCGCAGCATTCTCACCTAATGTATTTTCTGGCTGTAATTACTCGCCCATGCTTAGTACTGTAATGCCTGCTTTTAAGTCTGGCCACAGAACTCGTGGACGAAGTTCTAGTATGCTGTCAAATGTATCGAAGTTCACACAATCAAGTGATGAGGGGCCTCTTCTTGGTGTGATTGGAAAGAGGCTTCTATTATGGGATGATACACTGGACGATTCTAAATATAGTAATGGCTCTCCAAGTGGTACAGGTAGCGGTACTGGCAGTGTGGGGGATCCGAAAAGTCCATTATTAGTAAATGTCAAGGTTGCCCAACGAAGGCAGTAGCAAAATTCTTTCCCGTCCCATACCTTGAAGATTTCCAGACGCCCAAACGACTTATCTCACTACCCTCTTGAAATTTAGATGCTATCTGACATTTTTTCATCGTATCCACATCAGCTTAGGTCAAGAGTAGTACATGCGCGCGTTCATATTCCAACTAAATCATAGAATATTGAAATAAACCACCTATCTTTGTTCAGGATAAAGGTTGAGTACCGCTGACACGATAGTGCTGCGGAGCGTAACGATTCCTCCAAGTTTCATCCGTCCGCAAAGCCAAATAACGCCGTTCACTTTACTCGATTACGTCGACAAGCCCCAGCACCAATTGAGGAAAACCACAACCTGGCTCACGTCATCCCCAGTTTTTCCATCCTTGGCCTAAGCGAAAGATACTGGTCATAGTTAGATTCAGGAACAGGAGGATCACACAAGGCGTGGCTTTGTGGGTGGTGAGCGTCAGACATGTTCCTGCATAGGAGGCTCGGCACCGTCACTCTGGCACATCACTAAGCCTCCCCACCTCGACTATTCCCCGATCCGCCCATGCACCTGCAAATGGCGAAAAACAGCCGCATTATCCGATTGGTCAGTGAGACATCGTGCTCGGGATTCCCACCTGAGTCGAGTTGAGTCGCATTGACTGAGTACGCGGCGCCAGCCGTATTGCCACTCCGACACACTGGATGCGAAGGCGGCCGCTCACGGCTACCCGATGCGTAAGCGTGTCTGATCAGTGCGGGGTCATTCGGTGTGAACCCGACGGATGCACGCGGCGGGGTCTCCCGAGCGTCCAACGTTCGGCACTCGGCCTCGAGTACACGGATTGATTGAAGTTGGTCCGCCGAGCTCCGATATCGGTCGTGGACGAAATCGGCTGCATGCATGTAGCGTGGTTCGGATACCATCCTAGTTCCCCACCTTTTGACCTCTTGCTCGATATGTAGTGCTCGCGTCTGCTCAGTGAGCTGTGTGTGATGGACTCTCTCCCCTACCGTCGCTATCGCTGTCAGCCATATTTCAAAATCACGTGATCAATTACCGGGGCGCGGCTCATGTTGCAGGCACACGAGCGTTCTAGGTCATGTGATGCTTTCCGAGGCCAGGAATCGGACGGTCCCCATCGGCAGCGTCCAGATTTTGGCCGGACGCCCGTCCGATGAAGGTGTCCTGAACATACCGGGTTTGATGACGCGGGGCTGAACATCTCAAATACTGCGAGGGTACGCTCATGTAAGTTAAAGAGTCTCAAGTTTATCATTCATCTCGTACAGTAATCAACTGTACTGAATTTCATGGTAGCACAATTAGTTTCAATTTTCAAACTCGTTATCCTTACATGAGTGTATTGTAAAGAATAAAGTAGAGCCTCTCATAGCTAATAGTGGGTCCCGGTATAAATGTTGAAAAGATTCATTGTAACTTGGACTTTTATATTTGCAACACTTACCCTTACAGATAATTTGCGTGCAGGGGTAAGTATTGCAAAAGTAAACGGTAAAATTTCCATGAATCTCTTTAGTAATTATAACGGGACCCACTATTAGCTAAGATGGGCTCTACTGTATTTTGGACTTTGAGTTAGATGCCATGGGCCCCATACACTCCCACTTTTAACCCCTGAAGCGAGATATACCCTGCACAGACCCACCTGTAATAACTTACCGTAGCAGCACAGTATGAGGAGTACAGTGTCCCAGCCCTAAAGATTGTTTGTGGCTGATGTTAGTTTTGTATGTTAAGATAATTGACCGCAAGGTATAGACACACAAAACCAACATCAGCCACTAACAATCTTGAAGGCTGAGATACTGTACAAGATATTAGGAGAAAAAAGTTCAACTTGCATGCAAACTGTGGTATGGGAAATCGAAGGACCCTGTGGTCCCCGTCTGTGATTACTTTTGTCCCTAGTATCATACAAATTTTGATGGAATAAGGGACAAAAGTAATCACATAAGGGAACTACAGGGACCTTCGATTTCCCATACCACAGTTTAGATGCGAGTTGAACATTTTTCTCCTGATATCCTGTAGAGCCTTGCAAGTGTCTTTCACTAGTAGTATTGATGTACTAGGCAGTAAGGCTAGAGATTGTTTGACCTTAAATATCCAAATTTCAAGGAAACGCCCAGGCCTGTCTCGCCTACCACTACAAAATAGGCTAATGATTAATATTAACTCCTACGCCTCCCATAGACGTTACGCTTATACAGTACACTCTCGCCATTACAATGGGGGGTAAGACTTTATACAAGGCTCCCCATTGGAGGGTTTCATTGAATTGGCCAATGAGAGCCCTTGCTGAAGTCTTGCCCCTCATTGTTATAGCGAGAGTGTACTGTATATAGTGATTTCAGTAACTGCATCAATATTCGGTAATTCAGATTCACGACAAATCTCAGCATCTGCCACTCTCAAGGTCAGGATGGACTCTATCCAATCCCACCAAATTAAAAAATACCACCAAAGATAGAATTATGAATCCTCCGGCTTCACCGACCTTCGGACTTCGCCGACCACTTCTCTTGCGAAACCAGCGGGTCACTGTTCATACACCTCAGATATGTGATCTTTCAATTCTATTAATCGGAAATAGATAATGAAACTCTCATTAAAAAGCTCAACACGCCTCTGAACGATCTGCTGTGTCGGATCCTCAAAGACTCGGCAGTCCATCTAAGGTAAGCAGCAGACAAATTGATGAACTGGGGCAATATGTTTGTAGCTCGCGAGATAAACAAGTTATGGCCTACATAGAGCTATTGATATTTACGTACTTCAACTAGAAGATTGGTGAGAGTATATTTAGGAGAGATCGCCAGCAGAGAAGATACAAACGTAGTAGCTCTCAATTCAAACCCCCGCGCACCAAAGCAAATGAGCGGAAGCGTTAACTATTTGCTCAACATCATCGAGATTGGACAGCTGAGTAATGGATTCAGGTTCTCTGGATTGATAACTCCTGGATCACGGGTGGTCAATACGCACGTGCCTTTGTGACAATGAGGATAAGTTCTCTCATTTTCGAAGTTCTCTACTAGCTCGCAAAACTAAGAAGATTAGCCTCGAGTACAGTTTAACGAGCATCAAGTTTGGTCTCGATCGACGCGCAGGAACGGCTGAATGTATCGGGGGATCTTCATCAGATCACTTAAGGGTCCCTTCAAGATTTGCGATATGAGCTGGGGATTTATCACCCCGGAGTCATAATGTGGACACAAACTCCATCATACCTTATCGGTAAAGCGACCAAATCCTTCTTTATCGCTACAAGATAGCACCCCTTGTTACGGAGAACGAAATACCATGGAAGAGCTGTAAGCAGTAGGAATAGATCCCACTGTTTGGCCTCCTTACTTTCCTGAACTGAATCCGCTACACTCCCCATGGAACATAATGAAGAATCATATGCAGGTATGATATGCAGAAATAGAGATAGTAAGGCAAATATCTCAAGCAATACCTAATGAATCTATCGAAGAAGCTTAGGGTTCCGTCAGATTGGAGGACTGCAAGTACAATTAGGCTTGACACAACTTTGACGACCAACAAATTGAGCCCTGTAATAATGCTTATTCAGTTTCGTTCATGCCCGAATCTAGGGATGCGTTTTTTGGACTTAAGTGGGCACCATCTAATGGTGGCTGGAACACAGTCATATATAGAGGTGGGGGCATATGGCGTATTTAATTGCAATAAAATTCTGCCCGTATATTTCTTGTGATGCATCCACGTTAAGAACGATAGGTAGATGCGGATCCATTAGCTGCACGACTGGGGTAGTTATGAGCGCATTTCGAGAAGCTTGTCGCGACGCAATCTGTTCATCATTGAGGGTCGCAGGTTTATTCTTTCGCTCTAGCGAAGTGAGGCTAAATACAGTAGCTCACAAAATGAGTCGAATAAACCGCCATTCTCGATATTTTTAGCCATAAAATTACAACATGATGTTTAAAACTATTAGATTATGAATCTTTCAGGCGTCTTATCTGGAAGGAGAAAAATGGTATAGTATTAGATTAGGAATAATAAAATCGTGTATGCTCTCTACTAAGGAATTAACGGTATTCTTTAACCATCGCTAAATGCCATGTAAAACTAGTCAAGCCAAAATGCTTGACTATCAAAAACAAACTCCGCTCTCCGAACTCCGTTTGTCCGACTAATTCATTTACCGAGTTCTGTTTGCCTAGTTCCGTTTACCGAACGCCGTAACTGCAACGTGACATAGATCGACCAACAATTATTTCAACACTCCCCCATTGGTCGAGCGGTATAATTTATTTTTTCGGGTTACTAAGCTCGCCACCATTTTTGTTGGAAGCTCTACCAGATTGTCCGACAAGTATCATTCCTATTTGTCTTATCCATTTGTTGAATTGATCTTTAGCAAGTGGCTTGGAAAATCCGTCCGCAGCCATATCAGTGGTCGGAACATATTTCAAATCTATTCGTTTCTTCTCGTACAGATCTCTTACAAAATGGTAAGAGATATCGATGTGTTTTGAGCGGTCTGTAAGGTGAGGATTCTTTGTTAATGCAATAGCTCCCTTGTTGTCTCCGCGCGTATCGACTGTCTGATGGTTCTTAGAAATGTAACCCCCAAACCCCATATCTCGTAAGATCTGGGCTATCCATTGGCCTTGCTTGGCGTTATAAGCTGAGGCAATATATTCAGCTTCGACCGTTGCTGTAGCCACGGCCGTCTGCTTCTTACTCCCCCAGAAAACTGGTCCTCCTCCAATTAAGCCCACGCAGGCAGTGATGCTTTTTCTGTCTGTCTTATCACTTGCCCAATCGGCATCCGAGTATGTGACCAGTCCGCCTTTAGGACCAAATTTTATTTTTGCTTTGATTGTAAAACGAAGATAGCGCATCAAACGTTTAATTGCGTTTGCGTGATGTTCGGCCGGGTCCTGCATATATTGGCTGAGCCTGCCAAGGGCGAAAGCAATATCTGGACGGGTATAGACCATAGCATACATCAACGATCCGATGATTTCTCGGTACCAGGTTGGATCTACACGTTTGTCGCTTGGAATTGCTTTTCTTAATTTGTTATAATTTTCCATCGGAATAGCTATGTCGCGTTTGGCGGAGACAGGAAACCCAAATTTACTGAGTACTTTGTCTAGGTACTGTTCCTGATCCAGCTCTACATATCTCGCCGCCCTATCTCGTGACACGCGAATTCCAAGAATTTTCCTAAGCTCCCCCAAGTTCTTGGCATTGAAGCATGCACTTAGTTTTCCAAAGAACCAATCGAGGTCTGAAGCTCGAGGAGCTGCCGCGGCGAGGTCATCTACATAGACAAGCAGCCGAATCTCGCGTTTTACATGAACAAATAAGCATGGATCCGCTTTGCTTTGCACAAAACCCCAGCTCAATATCTCACTCTTGATTAAATTATTCCAGTCACGAGCAGCTTGTTTTAGCCCATAAAGGCTACGCAACAGTCTAAGTGCAGTACCTGATTTAGTTTTTTCAATGCCCTGTGGAATCTTCATCCAAATTTCTTCATCAAGTGCTGATTCCGTGAATGCATTTTTAATATCATAGTGATAGCACTCCAAGTTTTCGCATGCGACAAGAGCAAGATACGCACGAAGGGTTGCCATTCGCATAGTGGGGGCAAAAGTTTCGGTATAATCAACGCCATACTGTTGACTGAACCCTCTTGCAACGAGTCTAGCTTTGAAACGTTCTAATGTTCCATCAGGATTAAATTTGAGAGTAAAAACCCATTTGGATGAAACAAGATTAGCTCCATCAGGTGGAACTTCCCCACGCCATGTGTTGTTGGCGAGGAGTTGTTCAATTTCGGAATTGATAGCTTCTTTCCACTTATGACTATATTCTGGGTCAGATATTGCTTCCTTGTAAGATGCAGGAATCGATATATTGTGCTGTGCAGCTTCAGCAACCATCGCAGTCTCGGATCCGGTATGAGGGCAATTATTATCATCGAACCAGTCGAGCATTGCAAGCATTGCCCGAATCCTTTTGGAGTTCCGCTCGTCGCTATTTTCGTGCTCTATTTGGCGTTTATTTCCTGATCTGAGCGATCCACGGGGAATAGATTCGACAGACGACAAAAAGTCAGGCTTAATTGCATCTTGTGATTTCTTTATTTCTGCCACTGATATTGAGTCTTGTTTTTGGGTCAGTGGATCTATTGGTATGGTGATTATTTGATTTTCCTTGTTCACAACTTCAGTGGGAGACGTAATAGAATTAATATTTTCGTCGAGAATAGGGGATTGTGATGTGCTGGGAGGAGTTGTATTTGATTCAGCCTCAGAATTTTTTTCTCGAATATTGAACTCCAGTGTTTTTTCAACGCCTGTACCGAAACTCGAAGTATTAGAGTGCGATGTCTCATTTTTTTGTTGATCTAACGGTCTTCCACTGTCACTCGTGAAGCCAGCACGTGAGTCTAACTTAAGGTTGGTAGTGAGGTACAAATGGTAATGAGGTACGAATGGTAGAGGTACGAATGATAATATTAAGGGTGTTGAGGTCGAGAAGTTGACCAAAAACAAAGCGTAAGGAACTAACTACCAGGCCTTCAGCTTGTCTATATACATCCTGTTTCCCAACTTGAGAGCTTTGCGAAATGGAGTAAGTTTTATGGTTACAGCTCAGCTTAAAACGCCCTTGGAGTTGGTAGTGTTCCGAGACCGAAAAAATCCCGAAGCGACTGAAACACACGACCAAGATATGTTTTAGCACCGAAACTAAGTTCATCCGAATGCCTGAGAAGAAAGAAGAAAGAAGAAAGAAGAAAGAAGAAAGAAGAAAGAAGAAAGAAGAAAGAAGAAAGAAGAAAGAAGAAAGAAGAAAGAAGAAAGAAGAAAGAAGAAAGAAGAAAGAAGAAAGAAGAAAGAAGAAAGAAGAAAGAAGAAAGAAGAAAGAAGAAAGAAGAAAGAAGAAAGAAGAAAGAAGAAAGAAGAAAGAAGAAAGAAGAAAGAAGAAAGAAGAAAGAAGAAAGAAGAAAGAAGAAAGAAGAAAGAAGAAAGAAGAAAGAAGAAAGAAGAAAGAAGAAAGAAGAAAGAAGAAAGAAGAAAGAAGAAAGAAGAAAGAAGAAGGAAGAAAGAAGAAAGAAGAAAGAAGAAAGAAGAAAGAAGAAAGAAGAAAGAAGAAAGAAGAAAGAAGAAAGAAGAAAGAAGAAAGAAGAAAGAAGAAAGAAGAAAGAAGAAAGAAGAAAGAAGAAAGAAGAAAGAAGAAAGAAGAAAGAAGAAAGAAGAAAGAAGAAAGAAGAAAGAAGAAAGAAGAAAGAAGAAAGAAGAAAGAAGAAAGAAGAAAGAAGAAAGAAGAAAGAAGAAAGAAGAAAGAAGAAAGAAGAAAGAAGAAAGAAGAAAGAAGAAAGAAGAAAGAAGAAAGAAGAAAGAAGAAAGAAGAAAGAAGAAAGAGGTTATTCTTTTATTACCCCCCTCTTTTTTCAGGTGTGAGCTCCTGCGAGCATGGTGCATTTGGATATGCCTCGTGAAATTCAGTCACGAGCTCCTGACAACCTCCGAGATGTTCTGGTGGTTCCCATGTGGTTTCACCGTTTCCGGACCATTGTACCAGGTACTGAACCTTCTTTCTTCTAATTCTAGAATCTAGTATGGCTTCTACTTCGTATATGTCTGGTCCAAAAACTTCAGGATCAAGTGGTTGTGGCTCTGTTTGTTTTTGAGAGGGAAAACAAGAGTAGGCTGGTCGTAGAAGGCTCACGTGGAAGTTATTATCAATCCTAAGTTGTGACGGGAGATCCAGCTTAACCACTAATGGGGACTTTATTTTTGTTATTTTCCACGGGCCTGCTCTAACATGGTCGAGTTTCTTTGTGGGTCTTGTGGATGAAAGATTTTTTAAGGACAAATATACCATGTCTCCTACTTCATATCTGGGAGCTGGGAGCCGTTTCTCATTAGCATGGGTCGATTGGTGAGCCTGCGCAAGGGTGATATGTTCAGAGCAATATTTGACAATATTCTGCATCCTGGTGATAAATTGTGGAACCTGTCTAGGCTCAGGATTATTGGACTCGGGTCGAAAGTCTAATCTTGGATTATGACCGAATGAAGCGAAAAAGGGAGTTATTCCTGTGGATGCGTTGACGTGATTATTACAGCAGAATTCTGCCAGGGGGAGGTGCTTCACCCAGTCATCCTGATGATGGTTTACATAGTGGCGTAAGTAGATCTCTAATGATTTATTAGCTCTCTCTGTTTTCCCATCTGTTTGTGGGTGATAAGAAGTAGAAAGCTTGTGTGTGATGCCTAGGCTTGAGCAGATTTCTTTCCAAGTTCTATCGATAAAGGCTCTGCCTTGGTCAGAAACTAGAGAGTCAGGTAAGCCTGCAAATCGAATTACATGGTTTAGAAATGCGTCAGCCGTTTCTTGAGCAGTAGGTCGTTCTAAAGGTATGATCCAGACCCTCTTGGTAAGACAGTCCACTATTTGTAAAATGAACCGGTAATTAAAGCCACGAATTTGGCATGTTGGAAGAGGACCCACAAAGTCAAGTATTAGATGGCGGAAGGCCGAATTAGGTGCAGGCAACGGCTGAAGGAAACCATACGGCTTTTGAGTAGCGGGATTGTTTTTCTGGCAACTATGGCATCCACGAGCATATTTAGTTGCATCATTTTGGCAGTTTGACCACCAAAATTTTCGGTTAAGCATCTTATATAGGGCTGCTGGTCCACGGTGCCCATATAAGGGATTATCGTGGAGTTGCTTTAACAAAGTCACGCGAAGAGGTTCTGGGACATACTCTTTTTCTCTTAGAGCAAAAGAGCGAGAGGTTAGTTTACAACTTGCTAGTTGAATGTCTTTTCGAATGACTGCACGGTCTGATAAGGCTGCTCGTATTTCCTGGCAGTATTTGTCCTCATCACACATTTTTTCCCAGTTCGTTAGTGAAAGTTCTGGGAGTTGATATTCAGCGGAGGGATTTTCAGATTCCAGAGGTGAGAGTTCAAGATGTCTTAGGATTTGGCGAGATTTAATTAAGGTTTGGTATTGGTGTTGATTCCGTTCGTCATTTGTTTCTGAAGGCTTGTCGGAACTGACCCGAGTAAGAGCGTCAGGTTTAGCCCCATGTTTTCCGGGTCGGAACACAATTTTAAAATCATAATTTGATAAAATTTCATTCCAACAGGCCTGCCGTCTATTTAGTTTCTTTGTCGTTGTAAAATGCTCAAGGTTTTTATGGTCCGTTAGGATAAGGGTAGGGGCTTCCACGGATCCCAGCTCTGTGGTCCAGGTTTCAAATGCGTTAACGATGGCCAGTAATTCCTTGTCGAAAATTTCATAATTGCATTCGGCCGGAAGCATCTTTTTTGACATAAAAGCCACAGGTCGAAGGATTCCGGAGCTGTCAATTTGGGATAGGATTACTGCAGTCACAAAGTCAGACGCATCTGTCTCATGTATTACCTGGCGCTTGGGATCAAAATGAGCCAGCATTGTCCCATCTTTGAAAGCCTGTTTGATCCTTGAGAATGATGATTTGCATGAGTCATCCCAGTTGAAGGGAACTTCTTTCTTGGTAAGGTTAACTAGGGGGGTCGCCAATCGAGAAAACTCAGGAATAAAACGGCGGTAAAGGTTAGCAAAACCCAAGAATCTTTGGACATCGCGGACAGTGCGGGGAGCCGGCCATTCTTGCACACAAGCAACCTTTTGGGGGTCCATGTGAATTCCTTTGGTCGAGATAATCAGACCTAAATAAGTAACCTCTATTGTTTCAAAGTTGCATTTCGCAATGTCAGCTTGTAGGCCATGCTCCCTGAGGCGTTGTAAGACCGTCTTGACATGGTGACGATGTTCAGCTAAGTTTTCTGAAAATATTAAGATGTCATCCATGTAGGCTGTGCAGAAATTGTCTAAGAGCCCTCGTAGAGCGTGGTTGATATAAGACTGAAAGGAAGCTGGCCCATTACATAGTCCAAAGGGAAGGACAGTGGGCTCGAACAGACCATATCGACAAGTAAATGCGGCCTTCCATTCATCACCTTCTTTAATTCTGAGTTTGTTGAAGGCCGAAATTATGTCCAGTTTAGTATAATACCTAGCGTGAGAGAGTTGACTGAGTGTTTCTGAGATTAGGGGGAGAGAATGTCGATTTCTTATACTTATTGCGTTCAGTCCGCGGTAATCGATGCAGAAGCGGAGATCACCATTGGATTTCTTAACAAAAAGAACTGGGGCGGCGGCAGGGGATCGAGAAACCCGGATAAAGCCCTTGGATAGCTCCTTTTCTAGGTAAGTACGGAGAGCTTTAAGTTCATTTTGATTCATGGAGTAGGGTCGAGCAGCTGGGGGCTGTGTCCCGGGTTGAAGATCTATCGCATGATCCCAGGGTCGATGGGGTGGTAACATTTCAGCCTGTTTTTTATCAAAGACGTCGAGGTAGTCATGGTATTCGATGGGAGGGAATTTTCTAGGGTCAGCGTCTTTAGGAATGACCTGGGCAGTATTTCCTACACGGGCAATTGGTTGGCGTTGCATGGTATTGTCTAAGAGGAGATCGAGATCGCGAAGACTTAGGGCAAAGTTAATACTGCCGGGCTGTTGACTTATCGTGGAAAATTCTTGTGCTGGTAGCTTCGTAGGCGAGGACTGGATATTTGGGCTTGACGTATCTTGTGGAATACGTTTCCGCGGCTCGTTTTTGTTCTCTAACCTAGGACTTTGGTTTAGCGAATTAAAGTAAGGGACAGTAGTCTCAAAATGACAACAGAGCTTTTATAGACAGAATTCTCCAAAAGTGATGGTGTTCTCTTTTCAGTCTATTTAAGGGGCATGTTTCTCCAGCCATGGCAGGCCAAGTATGAGATCATATTTGCATGGATCAGTAACATAAGCAGAGAGGATTTCGCTATGATTTCCTATAGACAGGGGAAACGATGCTTTTTTGGTGATACTGGAACCCTTCTTTCCTTCAAAGCCCATAAGGGAAATAGCTGATTGTAGTGGTTCTTGGGGAAGTTTTAGGCGATCACAAAGAGACTTTGACACAAAGGCTAAGCCAGAGGCGCCGGTATCAACTAGGGCAATCGAGTTTTCATTCCCTATATTTACATGTATGTACATATGACGTGAAAATGAAAGTTCTGATAAATCCGCTCGTCCTACCGAAAGAGACTCCAACATGCGACTTACTGTTGGAGTGGTTCTTTTAAAGCCTCAGAAGTGGGCTGATCCGTGGTTGTCATGGACGCAATGGATCGGGACTCCAAGGGACAATTAGAGACGGGGTGACCAGACCTATTGCACCATACGCACCTACCCAAGGTTCGACGGGCTTCTTTAGCTGCAGGGGTTAACTTGCCGTCAGGCCCTTTTTGCCGGGAGACTACAACGAGATCCATAGCCGAACCGCCTTTAGATACGGTTAGTTCTCGAGGTGTTAGGGTTCCAGTTGGGAAGGCGGTCGAGTTTGACATCAGGTGAGACATCATCGGTGGTCGGTACGGTTCCAGGTAAGATGAAGTCGCTTTAATTTCCTGCAAGCCCGCATCTTTAAGGCGCAAATAGGCCACGAACTTGTGATACTCTGAAGGAACGTCGGAGGCTGAAAGAAGAAGTTTTCGCAGCGGTACCAAGAGTCGACGTTCCAACATGTCCCTCCACTGAGACTTATCCTTGTTGGAGTAGAGGGAGTCGGCCATATTGTCTTCGAAGACCGTAATGAAGTCGTGGAACTTCATGTTATTTTGGCGTAGGCCATCTATTCTGGATGTCGCTTGGTGACGAAGGGAGGGGTCTTGGCATCGCTGCTTTAAGGCGGCGATGAATTGATCCAAAGTCTCTATTTCCACCGGAACTGACGGGTCTTCCAGACACCGAAATGAAGATCGCATTTTTTCTAGTGCACCAGGGCCGAGACATTGGTACGCGAAATGAACCTTGGCGTTTTCGTCAGGAAAGTAAATCCCCGAGCCCTGGATCTGGTTCGTGAGTTGCGAGCAGAAGGAACGCAGTGTAGCGGAACTTCCATTGTATTGAGTGATAGGAGGCGGACATGGGCGGAAGAGAGCAGGTGTAGCCGATTGGAGGACTGCCGATTGGGTGGGAGCGGGAGCGGAGGAGGAAAATATTTCTCCGACCCGAACTGGGTCTACTAGAGTTGCTGCCGCTAGGATGCCAGGCATCCGGAAGTATGGAATGCTCCATAAATCTGATGGTAATAGAGGAATCGAATCAGTATCCATAGGGTCAGCCTGTGAGTCTGAGAAGGTGTTCAGCATTCCAAGATGTGAGAATAGGAGTAAGTGAAGGTAAATGTGAATTTGGATATATAGCCTTGCGTATATATCCGTCTCGTGGACGCTTTGTAATGTCACTCGTGAAGCCAGCACGTGAGTCTAACTTAAGGTTGGTAGTGAGGTACAAATGGTAATGAGGTACGAATGATAATATTAAGGGTGTTGAGGTCGAGAAGTTGACCAAAAACAAAGCGTAAGGAACTAACAACCAGGCCTTCAGCTTGTCTATATACATCCTGTTTCCCAACTTGAGAGCTTTGCGAAACGGAATAAGTTTTATGGTTACAGCTCAGCTTAAAACGCCCTTGGAGTTGGTAGTGTTCCGAGACCGAACAAATCCCGAAGCGACTGAAACACACGACCAAGATATGTTTTAGCACCGAAACTAAGTTCATCCGAATGCTTGAGAAGAAAGAAGAAAGAAGAAAGAGGTTATTCTTACATCCACGTTTATTTCTTACTGGCAAAACATTGTAATTACCGTCAGTTTCTATGAATTTCCCTTCAGACAACTCTGTCCATAGTTGATAATTGGAGATATTGCGACCTGGTATATCTTCGAAGAAAATAACATTGCTGGAGATGATTGTGGTGTGCATATCAGGCGCATAAACACGATAGTGGGCAGTAGTTTCATCGCTGTATCCCATAAATATCCCCTCTCTTCCTGTTGGCATCAGCTTATCCTTCCGACCTGGCAATGAGGCTTTAGATACGTGTGCAAACACTTTGCAGCCCCATGTTTTTACATGGTCGTGGACATGCGGAACTTTTTGAGTAAAGGCTTCTTCAGGAGATATCCGATATTCTACCTTCATTAATTTCCCGGTAAGATCGTCCACAGCTTCTTCTACGACAATTGGTCCTCGTCGCATTCGAGCACGAGTGTATGCTTGTGCTTGAGCTGCTTCACACCAAAATTCAACTGGAAGTTTCGCGTCGTCAAGCATGCAGCGAATGCTTGCTTGCGTAGTTTGGATGGATCTCTCAGCGGGACCATTTTGTGCTGATGTGTGTGGTTCAGTGTGTTGTGCTGAGACTCCTGATTCTGACCATTGTTTAAGGGTTTGGAGAATCTCTGGTGCATTGTCAGTTCGAGAAGCTTTTACCTTCTTTCCAGTTTGAAGTTCTACTTTCAACTTCCAATGATTTAGTGCGGAAAGCACTTCCTTACGATCCTTTAGGAGAATTGTCCATGTTTTTCGAGTCCAATTATCAACAAGTTCTCCAAAGTATCGATATCCTCGATATGAAACAGGGAATGGACCAGCAATATCAAATAACACAAGTGCAAGAGGTTCTGGAGCATGTTCTGCTAGTATTTTAGATTGCTTCTTCTTGATCTTTTGTGCAGCACAAACCTCACATAATGGGACCCGATCTGGAATTATAATTTTCTTAATATCACACACTGTGTGCAATAGAGAAAGGGCTTTAGAGCTTGCGTGGCAGAACCTCCTATGATAATAGGTATAACGAGATATTTCTTGTTCTCGTCGTCGCTCTAAGAGGGAAAGATTTTTTTCTTTGTTTTTCAGGTGTGCTTGATCATTATTTACTTTTCTGAAATCTCGAATCCGCTTGAACACGGCATTTTGATTACGCTTTAAAATGTCGTTTCCAAGTTCATTATCTGTTGTTTCTTTTTTTAATTCCGCATACGGATGACACGAAACTCTTTGATTATCTGATGAGTCAGAGTTCTCATCGCAACTACTATGAGGATTAACATGGGAGCTTAAAATCTCCTCCATAGCCTCTAGTGCGGAACAGTTTTCAACATAATCTGGTATATTATTATCTAATTCATCTTTAAACGTCACATTTTTCTTTGGGAATTTCTTTCGGGCGCTCATAATTGTTTGTTCTTTTCCAAACATTTGACCGTCTGCTTTGCTTGAGATTTCAGAAATGATATACAAGCCTTTTTTATTTTTAGCTTTAAGGAGGGCAGTTTTAGTGATCGGATCGAGGAATGTCATGCAATCAGAGTCGAATTGGCCCAAACAACGATCGCCCATAACCAATTTCTTAGCAGACAACAAATTGCAGCCTAACCCAGGTACAAGTAGGGTATTTTCCAGTAAAATACATCTGTTACTTTCGAGTCTAACTATCGCAGTCCCTATTCCAACCGAATGAAGAATCCCACCTCCAACTTGAATGCGCCGCCGGCAAGGAATTATTAGTGAACTGAATAGAGATTCTTTGTCAGTCATTGGAGAGGTACACCCAGTATCCGCGGCCCAAGAAGAGAAGGGTATCTTACTTCGTTGTTCCCATGAAAGACCTCCAAATTCATCAAATTGAGTGTCAGATTCTTCATCAGATGGCTCTTCTGCAAGTTTGGCATGCTCATTTAAACGATTAAATTTTGAAACATTCCGGGGACGATTAGCTGGTGTTTGGTTTTTCCAATTAGAAGACGAATAAGCTTTCTCACGAAAATCAGGCGATTTGTTTCTATTGTTTTGCTGAGTTTTGATTCGGCTTGCATATGATTGTGGTGGCTGATAGACTTTGACCTCTTCGTCACTTTCCTCGCCATTCTTTCGAATACGGGCCCTCTTTGCTGCATCGAATCCTATTTCTGCGAATGAACAAGTGATACTAACATGACGACTAGAGCCGCACTTAAAACAGTTTTGGTCGCCCGGAAATGATTGGCCACGCATCCGTCTTGCTGCAAGAGCTGCTTCCACTGCCTGCTCGGCTTCATGCTTAATTTGTTCAGTGTTAATGTTGATAGCTTGAAAAGCATGTTCTTTTCCTTGAGATTCTGCTTGGAGCATCTCCCATTTCTCGTCAAGTCTAAGCAGACGCGATATTAGCTCCATATCCGAAGGAAAACCTTCCGCAAGACTCATATATTCTTGCCGCGGTCGAAGGCCAGCAACGAAGAGATTCCACATGAATTCTGTACTGAATCTGGTCCGAGGAGAAAACTGATGTACGTTTTTCCGTAGCTTAATGAGCTGACTGTAGTTGTTAGATGGACTAATTTCTACATTCATTGACCAAGTTGTAAAGGCTACGATTTGACTAGCGCCTGTAGTATGTGTTATTTGGTTGTAAGCGTCTTTCAGGGCTGCAAACTGGGCAGGTACCCCAGTAAATTCATCGATCATATCCTTATCTGTAGAAGAAATCTTAAGTCGCAGGTTGAGTCAAAATTGTACTTGTGCTCTCTTGTACTGCAAGTCTTTTCCCGTCATGATCCACCATTTTACTGATTGAGTTCCTTCCCCCTTATTATAAAATGTCCAGTCCGATTCAGGCTCTTGTTTTCTCAAAGAATCTTTAACATGTGCATATTCTTTGTTTGTCTTTTTCAAGAGCCATGCTGCGTCTTCTCCTTCAAGAACTTGCTCAACCAAGTCAAACCATTCATTCTTATTGGCTCTTGTTAGTTTAGGAACCAATTTCCAAAGGCCAGTCCCTCTCTCAACTTTCGAATTTGCCATTGTAATTTTTTTTTTTTTTAATTTTTTTTTTAAATGCGTATGTAAAGACGTGTGTGGAAGCGTGTGTGGAAGCGTGTGTGGAAGCGTGTGTGGAAGCGTGTGTGGAAGCGTGTGTGGAAGCTGCTAACCTTTTACTCTACCTTGATTCTCGTGCAAACCGGGGTCATAACCTATTAGATTATGAATCTTTCAGGCGTCTTATCTGGAAGGAGAAAAATGGTATAGTATTAGATTAGGAATAATAAAATCGTGTATGCTCTCTACTAAGGAATTAACGGTATTCTTTAACCATCGCTAAATGCCATGTAAAACTAGTCAAGCCAAAATACTTGACTATCAAAAACAAACTCCGCTCTCCGAACTCCGTTTGTCCGACTAATTCATTTACCGAGTTCTGTTTGCCTAGTTCCGTTTACCAAACGCCGTAACTGCAACGTGACATAGATCGACCAACAATTATTTCAACAAAAACAATATTTTGTAGAATCACATGAAAATCCAATTACTTTCCTACAGCTGAGGCGATTGTAATGCAAGATAAATGAGGATTGTGCGTTCTGTCGCGGTTTTGGCGTTCTCAATTACTCGACCAATTTTGTGAGCGCCTTTATTATATATTTTGTATGACTTCCTTTGGCTTTCAACACATCCGCAACACGCGAAGGCGTGCGCTCAACCAACGTTGGACATAATTCTAAGTCTAAATTATGCAAAGTTACTTCTGTTCTTTTTCACAATTCATGTATAATTATTGGTGGCTGTGAGGGTTAGAACCCCTAGTACTAGCTTGGGCTGAGAGCTCTTGTTTCCGAGTTTTTTACAATATCGTTCAGGGATTTATCATCACAGTTATAGTTAGGGTTTGCCGTCTAATTGGTCTTCTATCAGTCTTTGTTAAGCAAGGATTACAGCATTCGTTTGCTGTACTGGACCATGCACTTTCGCTTAACCTAGCACATTAAGATAGTAGATTCTGGCAATCAAAATCAAGTTACAGCGCAATATTCAATGACAACTTTGCCCAATGTCGATTATCATAAAACGAATTAAAAGATTGGCGACCGGCGTTGAGGATTATTCCAGCATCTTCTAAATGCTTCTGAATTTCGGTTAGTTCCTGGAACAACTCTGATGACTATATATTTCTTTTGATAATGAAGTCATATTCATGCATTTCTTAGCCATTCTTATTCAACCTTCATCTGTGAGTTATTCGAGATAGGCCTTTCTAAGGGGCTTTAAATACTCACCAAGTCGCCACTTGAGCCAACCCTAAGAATGCTTAATCGAGTTCAGATCCGGTGATTGAGAGGGCCGATTCATGGCCTTAATATTTCTTGTAACTAGACAGATTTTCGTGCCCTTAGATTTATCCTTAGGGTCGTTATCTTGCTGAAAAATCAGCTCGGTTTTAGGTACTGAATCGGGTCCCCAGCAATTTTATGCAGAGTTAGTGCCAAAGGACCACCCAGAATTTCCACAAGCTGCTTGGAATCCATGAAGCAAGCGCCTGACAGAAACAAAGGCGCCAAGATGTTGTTCCATCTATCCCTGGCATAACTATTATGACTATCATGAAACCATTACATATTTAAGAAAACACATACAAGAGGAGAAAAAAGTATATTGTAGAATAGATTGCGTTAAATATAAATAGAATCTATATTTGGTCATACACTCACACGCGGAAGAATGGTGAGGAAGTATTCGCAATCCAAAAGTTTCCTTCATCTACCCCGACAGGAGACTGTTGTTGAGTTGTGGTGAATGGAATGACATTTCTAAATGTTTCCAAAGCGCCACACAATCCTTCAGCAGTTTTACCTCTGTTATCCTGGACTCCTGATTCGAAATCTGTCGCAATTGATGATTTTAACTCGGTACATTGAGCCTGGCAACCCTGCGCCGCACGCACGTATGGTCAAGGCGAAGAAATTGAAAAATGGGCCGAAGACCATATTTTGACGTGGCTGATAGTCGGAGAACCTCATCCTTTTTTGTTCTCTAAAATCATTTTAGCGTATGCAGCCTGAGGCTATGACGCAAATGACTGCGAAAATATGTATATTTCACCGTATGACATGGTTTGACGTTTGGAACATTCATACTCAGATTTCATTTGCAGATACCACTATGAGAACAACGCCTTACGGCATGTACCCCATTCCGTGAATACCCACCGTAGGGAAAAGTGAGAAAAGCCATGGTTTTTTTTTAAATCATATTGTACTCAGCCATCTAGCTATGACAAGAGATTGAAGTACATTTTTTTTTAATACAATTATCCGCTTCCCAACTCCTTGAACTCCCCTTAGCACCAGTCTACTTCATAACATAGGGTTAGACTGTACAACATTACTAATACAGTCCAACCTCATCTATAGCAATAATGGGTCCTGGTATAAATGTTGAAAATATTTATTGAAATTAAACAATTTATTGCGAATAAGTTGTTACATGGCAATTTCACATCATGAGACAGGGCTATTGACCAGGAGTTATTTTGGGGCGTTATGGATTGGAGTCAGGCAAAATGGGACTAGGAATACCCTGTACCTTTAGGTTGTTATTGTTCACGTACATGATCGCTCGTTAGAGATAAAGTCTGGGACTTCCGCGAGCCAGTAGGTATTTTTGACTGATAGTAAGTTGAATACAGAAGTTGAACTCCTGCGCATTATTGAGACCCCACCAAGTGATCATTACACGTAGTGGGCGTAAAGTTTAATAGGTTATGAGCCCGGTGCCAAAACTTCTATACGTTCTTGAACTATCTAAAGTACAATACGCACGAGTACTACACGCACGACACCACACGCACGACACCACACGCACGACAATAACACACACACAAAAAAAAAAAAAAAAAAAAAAAAAAAAACAATGCCTCAAGAATACAATTACCAGAAAGAGGCCTCCCTCCTATCGCGAAACAATTATGAAAAGTGGTTTCGCACCTTCAAGTATAAGGCCCAATCAAAAGGCTACTTCTATGTAGCGGAAACAACGAAGGAAAACTTTGCGTGGATAGGCAGGGCAGATGGACCGACGACCAGTGGTACTCACGAAAAGAAAATTGAAGGCTCCAGCAAGTCTCAGGAAAATGCCAGTAAAAGTAAAATTGATGACCTGACATCAAGATTTGAGAAGATGGGAGGGTCTTGGAACATAGATAAAGCTGAAAGCTTTGACCAAGATACTGCAAAATTTTTCTCGCATCTCACCAAGTGCCTCGGCGATGATGACCAAGAAACTTTCGAGGAATTCACATCTGCGAAGGAGATTTGGGATCACCTCAGATCGAAGTACTGTCGGACGAACGAATCGACAGTCTCTACATATATAAGCAAGATTCAAAGTTTTCCGGAAAACTTCGATGTGGAAAATGAAGGCATTGAAAAAGCCTGGGCCAAGCTGAACAGTTACAAAAGAAAACTTACCGCTGCTGACACAGGCATGAGACACATGTATCCTGCACGAGCACTTTTCCTAATCTTGACGAAAGCACTCCCTTCAACATACACTTCCATCATCGACGGTTTCCGCACAAACCCTTCAACGACGATTGATGAGAGAATAACTATCCTCCTAGAAAAAGAGGACAGTTTGCGAAGCCTAGAGCATGCTCATCCAGCATATAAGCAGCGGCCGCGCCAAGACCGTAGATATTCCGACGTCTCAATGCCTGATGCACCAGCCAACCTACTTTGCTATAGGTGCGACGGTGATGACCATGTTTCCAGAGACTGCCCTTACGCAAAGGAAATCAAGGAATATGGCGTTGCCTTGCGGAAGAAATACGAGAGACGAAACAGAAAGTTGCTCGAGCTTAAAAGGCCCGAAAAGCGGAAATCATCGAAAACTGACGTTGCTGCTTCAAAAAAGGTTGACAAATCAAAAAGCACTCGAAAATCAAAAATATCTAGAAATGGATATGTTGCACAAGAAGATTCTGACGTAAGCTCCCAAGAAGAAACCGACGAGGAAACATCATCCTCATGCTCAGACTCCGACCACCTCGACACCCAGAAGGTTATGCTCTCAAAAGCCTTGATCAGTAAGAGCCCCCCCACCTATTGGGTGCTTGACACTGGAGCTACTTCACCGATGACTGACCAAATCCACTTGTTTAGGGGACCACTGAAAAGAATCCGCAGTACAACTATTCAAGTCGGGGGAGGAGTCTTGAAATCAGATCATCGGGGAACAGCGATAGTGAAATGCGCAGACGGATCTTCGGGTCTTGTGAAGAAAGCTTATTATGTACCTAACCTCGGTGTAAATTTACTGTCAGCAAAGCAACTATGTAAAACGGGTATGAAAGGCGTTTTTGATGAAAATAATATCTGGATTAAAGATGGGAATAAAACAATGATCCACGCTACCCAAAGTGACGGCCTTTATATCGTAAACCATATAGCAGCTAACCTAAAGGGATTACCTCTCAACACAAGGATCGGCAAACAAAATGCTTGCCCAGCTGTCGATAAACGAGATAACTCTAGCTTTCAAAAATCAGACACTAAGCACGACACTGAACATCATGGGCACAACCCTGATCTTTCCGACAAAGATATAGATCAGTCAGATGATGATCCAGCTGAGACCAAAGAGGAAAGAGCAAGGTACAGACTGCTTCATCGACGCTTTGGCCACTACGGCCCTAATATCATTGGAAATCTACACAAGACCTCCAGCATTCCCAAGGTAAAAATCCCAATCGCAACCAAAAGAATATGCAAATCATGCAAGATTGGAAAGATGAAGAACAAGTTTAGTAGGATACTTGCACCCCACAAAAAGGAACCTCTTGAACTTATCTCTTTTGATATTGCTGGCCCCTTACCAATTTCACTGCGAGGTAACAGATATTTCTTGCAAGTAATCGATAACTGGTCACGAAGAACTTGGTCAATTCCAATGAAAACGAAAGACCAAGCCATTTCTGAATTGCGAAAATTTAGAGTCAGAGAAGAGCTACAGACAGGAAGAAAGCTAAAGTCTACCAGGTCAGATAATGCACCAGAGTTGAAATATATAATGGAGCAATGGGAACGAGAAGATGGCGTTTTAGCTAACTTCACAGTAATCGCCTCATCTCATCAGAACGGACCCGCCGAGCGAAGTATCCAGACTGCCGAAATGTCGATTAGGACAATGATTGACGATGCCGAGTTACCAATCGAATTCTGGGACGAAGCTGTTGAATATGACTCATATGTTAGGAACAGACTTCCACTTGGACCTACAATAAATGGAAAACTCACCTCTCCAATAGAAGCATACACTGGGGTTAGGCCTAATATTGACCACATCAGACCATGGGGCTATAAGGCATATGGATATGTCAACCCGAAAACCTTAGATCCAAAAGGCAGACATGACAAACTGGTTGTACGAGGAAGGGAAGGGGTATTCATGGGATTCGCAGACAACACGGAGAAACATACAAAGATCTACGCACCTGACCTTGGACGCGTAGAGCGGGTTAATGCAGTTTTGATTGACGAGAAAGTAAAAGGGGGAAATATCGACCTACGGTTGAAAGATAACGCTGCCAGGAATCAAGGAACTACAAATCAACTACCGCAACGAAAAAAACGAGGGCGCCCACGAAAAGAAAATGAAGCTATCGAAGTTGAAGATCAAATAATGACCGATTTGCAACCCACTGACACGACAAATCATTCAAGTGCTGAACCAATTCCTCTACCAATTATAGAACCATTTCCTGCACCAATTGTAAATCCTGATCCGCCAAACCTAGAACTATCACCTTCGCCAGCTCTAGAGTCTAGTTCTCTACCAAATCTAGAATCATCTCCTTCAACTATTGTAAATCCTACTCCTCAAATTCTAGAACTATCGCCTTCGCCAGTTCCAGAACCTACACATCCTACCATTTCGGATCCAATTCCAGAAACACCTTGTACACCAATCATAGAACCTACTCTAGGAGTGTCTAAAGAACCAAAAATTGACACAGCCCCAAAATCAAAATCTGAGAGATCACGACCAAAGAAGGAAAAGCTAAAACCAATGCTAGATAAAAATAAAACTAACAATCTAGATGAAAAAACAGATGACATCAAGCACTTAGCCAAGCTCGGCAAGACAGAAGAGGCGAAGTACAAACCCAAAGAAGAAGAAATACCTCATGCAGATTCGACAAAAATTATGCCTCCAAATGTTCATATCGAGCTTCACAATGAATCTATGGAGGTAGACTCAAACACAGCTGTTGTGCCGAGATATTTTTTCCGACAAAGAAAACGCAAACCTAGCGTTGACAACTCTCCAGAAGAACAGGAAATGAAAAGAATTCGATTGGCGTTGCTATCAAAAATTCAACGAAATATTGAGAAAAATAAAGGCGATATTGAGCACGCATTTCTTGCAAGACATACTTTTTCTAAATCTAAGAATGACCGTAAACTCAAGGATAAAATTGTTAGAGCATTCTTCACCGTTATTACAGCACATAAAGATGATAAAAGCCATGCACTTCCTGCCAAAGTTGTCAATGGGGTGCCGATTCCTAGAACCTACAAGGAAGCAGTTCATGATAAAGTACACGGAAATTTGTGGAAAAACGCAATTATGGCTGAGATTGAAGCTTTGGTTACAAACGGAACTTGGGAAGAACATTTTTTGCCAGACGGAGCAAATATAGTCTCCACCAAATGGGTCTTCACAGTAAAGTTAAAATCAGATGGCACAATTGAACGGTACAAAGCCCGTTTAGTTGCAAGAGGTTTCAGCCAACAGTATGGAATTGACTACAACGAAACTTTTGCCCCTACAGTTAGAATGGATACACTCCGCCTTTTCCTCGCGTTGGTAGCGAAATTCGACTTGGAGTGTCACCACTACGACATAAAGAACGCCTTTACAGAATCAACGCTAAACGAAGAAATATACCTCGCTCCGCCCGAAGGGGTACAAGTCAGTAAGGGCAAAGTTCTTAAAGCTCTACGTAGCCTTTATGGTCTCAAGCAAGCCGGAAGAGATTGGAGTTTGCTCTTGAAGAAATTCTTGATATCAATTGACTTTCAACAAAGTCTAGCAGATCCATGTCTTTACGTACACCCAAAGAAAAGCATTTGGATCCTTGTGTATGTCGACGATATCGCTGCAGCCGCAACCGGAACAAAAAGACTGAACTGGTTTTTTGAAACGCTCTCTGGAAGATTTAACGCGAAGAATCTGGGGGAGATTGAGAAGATTCTTGGCGTTCGAATCACAAGAGACCGAAAACAATGTTCCATCTGCCTCGATCAAGAGCAGTATTTATCTGCAACCCTCGACCAGTTTGGAATAACCCATGCTAAACACCTAAGCAAGAAAATCCCAGCTGCAGACTATGAAAACCTTTGCTCGACAAGGGAATCAGACGAACGAATAAATGTAACTGAGTATCAGAAAGGGATTGGTAAACTGATGTATGCAATGATATTAACCAGACCGGATATCGCATTTGTACTCGGGCGACTCTCGCAATTCATGAAAGAGCCAGCGAAACACCATGGCACAGCATTGAAGAACCTTATGCGGTACTTGCGTTCTACAGTTAAGCAAAGACTTCGCTTCGGACAAGGGGGAGCACATTCAGGACAAATAGCAGTGTACACAGATGCAGACTGGGCGACAGACAAAACTGACCGCAAAAGCATTTCCGGGGGAGTTTGCATGTTCTATGGAGGGCCAATTTCATGGGCCTCAAAGAAGCAGAATTCCGTCGCAACGTCCAGTGCCGAATCTGAATACATTTCCCAGGCAATGTACGCGAAGCAAGGCCAATGGACAGCACAGGTCCTCCGCGATCTGGAAATGCCTCAAATAATTAATAAGAACGGAATGACTGTGCAGATGTACGGGGATAATCAAGGAGCCTTGGCTCTCGTAAAGAACCCACACCTCCACGAACGTTCAAAGCATATCGACATCTGTTATCACTTCATTCGAGACTTGTCAGAAAAGAAGAAACTGGTCATCGACTATATACCCACAAGTGAGATGATAGCAGATGGGATGACAAAACCCTTACAAAGAGTTGCGTTCGAGAAGTTCAAGGAACAGCTCGGACTAGACGGCGGATTCGGGTTACAGAAATTGCCCTGAGGGGGAGTATTGCGAATAAGTTGTTACATGGCAATTTCACATCATGAGACAGGGCTATTGACCAGGAGTTATTTTGGGGCGTTATGGATTGGAGTCAGGCAAAATGGGACTAGGAATACCCTGTACCTTTAGGTTGTTATTGTTCACGTACATGATCGCTCGTTAGAGATAAAGTCTGGGACTTCCGCGAGCCAGTAGGTATTTTTGACTGATAGTAAGTTGAATACAGAAGTTGAACTCCTGCGCATTATTGAGACCCCACCAAGTGATCATTACACGTAGTGGGCGTAAAGTTTAATACAATTTACATTTGCAATACTTACCCCTGCACGCAAAATGACCTGTAAGGGTAAGTGTTGCAAATATAAACGTCCATGTTACAATGAATCTTTTTAACATTTATACCGGGACCCACTATTGCTATAGATGAGGTTGGACTGTAATACCAAACTAGCCCCAAATTCGAACTTAGATCCTGTAACTTATTTTCTTTTTTAAATATATTTCCTTTGTTATTCTTTTTATTTTATGTTGCTTCATTACAGAATTGCGGCTTCTCGACCTTCAGTTTTTATTAGTTGCATACACTTAGCCTTCTCTAAGTATCTCAATAGTTTTTCTCTGCCAACTTTGGTTTTGAACATAATTTGTAGATTTTTAGGCTCCAGACCTTCAAATTTCTTATCCCTCACTATAGAGAAATGTAGACAGTGCAAGAGCAAACGCTCCGTTGTCTGCTTCTTGCTATTACAGAAGTTACATATATAACTATCCACTTTTCCTATATTGTAGAGGTGAGCCGGGGTGTTTCCAATCCATGGTTATCTGAGTATGCTTTCGTCATTCTGCAAATACGATATCACCGCGAGAGAAGTAGTGTGCGGGTCTTGCTGGATTCGAGCCAGCTTTCTTCTGTCTCAAGTGGGCATGTGTCCAAGCTACCCAGACTTTACGTGGGAGAACGGCCCGGACAGTGTACCACTGCACCATCCGACAGAAAAACCTCACTCATTGTGCTAGGAATACTTTAGACTTCGCGTGGGCAAATATTGACAACTCTAGCGCGTGGGTTGACCAGGAGGAATGTTTGACTCGCGACCACCTGTTGAAACTTGTCATGAATCTGACATTCTAACTATCAAATCATGACATAACTATAGCCCTGCAAAAATCCGAATTGACAATGGAGGGGAATATCTGAACAATAACTTAACTAATTTTTTTGTTCAGAAGAGGATACAACATGACCTCACACCACTATACTTACACGGATCCAATGGAGTTGCCGAAAGATTTAATTGATCTGTTGGGGAAGATATTTGTGCAATGCTACTTCAAGTAAGTGATAAAAGACTTTAGGCTGAAGTAATCAATACTTTTATCTACGTAAAAAATGTGCAAGCTCACAGTGCCATTAACGATATCACTCCATATGAAGCATTTTATGGCCAAAACCCCTTAATCGAACATCTTCAACCATTTGGATGAAAGTTTAATGTTCACGTACTCAACGAAAAATGTGGCGCTGGTAACAAGCTCCTTCAAGAGTAGAAATTGGTATGTTTGCCGGATACACAAAAGCTGTTCACCACGACAGAATTTTTATCCCAGAAAGAAAGCACACTTTCGTATTAGCAAATGTTGAATTTGTCCCATTCAGATCATCAAATCCTACTAGATACGCATTCTTCTCCACTTCAGCATTGAATGATGTCTTTGCTCCGCCACCTGTATCTACAGAAATTGAACCTCGATTGTTATCCAGCAACCGAATCCCTCTGCATGACAACTTAAAACATCAAGATTAAGATGAGCACATTAATGAAGCTACTAGTCACACTGACACAGTCATGGAACATGTCGGCACAACCTCTATTATTGATCCAAATAACCAACAATCTTTTGAAGCACCCGTTCAATCACAATTGTCTGAAAATACCTCACAGTCCGCAACGCTTAAAACCCAACTCAAATTACTCCTCAAAAATGCAACACCTATCGAAATTTCAATAAAACTCAATTCGGTGTATAAGTTCGCCCCTGTACTTTCGACGATACTATCACGGGTAACTGGTGAGACTCCTCAAACATAAATACATCCTGTCAACCTCATACCCAAAATTAGCACAAATTATAGATGAAGAAGCACTTATCAATATCTTGGAAATACCAGTGCCGAAAACCTATAATATGGCCAAAAAATCGGCACTTTGGGATCAGTAGAAAATAGCCTTCGATGCAGAGATGCATTCACCTAGAGAAAATGACGGATGGGATGTAGTAAAAATACCAGAAGGGAGAAAAATAGTCGATGGTAAGTAGGTTTATAAGGTCAAAAGAAATGCTCAAGAAGAATCAGAGTGCTTCAAAGCCAGGTGTGTCGCCAAAGGATTCTCTCAGACTCAGGGACTTGATTTTGACAAAACATTTGCTCCTATTGTTTGATATGACTCCTTGCGACTACTTTGAGCAATTTTAGCTATCAAACAGTGGAAACCAAGACAACTGTATATGAAAACAGCTTTTCTACACGGTATACTGAACAAAGAAATCTACATGCACCTTCCTGAAAGATATCAACAAGAAAATCATGTTGCTCCGCTCAAAATATTTTTATGGACTAAAACAATTGTCAAGGGAATGGTATTTCCGACTCATTGAATATTTAAAGCCCGTTTGTTTTTCCTCCTCACTCTTTGATCCATGTGTTCTCGTTCACGTCTCTGGAGATTTAATTATGGCAGTTTACGTGGATGATATAATCATCTCTGGAGAAAAAAGTGACCTTACTGAAAAAGCTGTTTATCTGCTAAAATCCGAATTTTAAATTAACGAGATGGGAATTTTAAATTGGCTCCCTGGTATAAATATCGAATACTCAGAAACAGATATCTCCCTTTCTCAAGCAACATATATCAAGAAAATTTTGATCCGATTTAACATGCAAGATTGTAATCCAGTTTCCTCACCCATCGTCTCTAATCATCATCTTATGGGTGCGGAAGAAGGGGAGAATAGGGTTCAACCAGTTACACATAAACAAATTATCAGATCCATTATGCACCTAGTTTCTGGAACTCGATCTGATCTTGCATATATGACAACGCATCTTTCCCAATTTAAAACTAATCCTTCTCAACAACATCTGCGTGCAACAAAACGTGTTCTAAGATATTTGAAAGATACGAAGAACTTAAAACTAATTTACGAGTTTGATTCTCCTTTTGTCTTGAATTGACTTTGCGATACTTCATACGATAATTGCCCAGATACCAGAAGAAGTTTTTTCGGTTATATCTTCTAACTCGGTAGCTCAACTATCTCCTGGAGATCTCGTAGATAAGGAACTGTCGCTCACTCAGCCTGCGAAGTTGAATAATAGCCCCAAAACTTGCGATTAAACAATACAATTGGATTCTACGTGGCCCACAAAATTTTTTTCGAACCAACATTCCTTCAGCTACTTCTGCCGATAACACAGCTGCGATTAAACTAGTTCATAATCCGAAAATCGACGATGCGTCAAAACATATTCACATCGCCTATTGCTTCACTCGAGAAGAGATTGAAGATAGTTTGCTAATTCTATTACACGTCCTCTCAACAAACAATCTTGCTGATACCTATGCGAAAGGCTTACCAAGGTCAGGATGTTGTGAGCTATGCACCTTAATCTTTGGATTAGAATACAAATAGAGTAAAAGGTAAAGTTCTCACGCCGGGCGCACACTTATGCACCTATCCTTGGTACAAAATGAGGAGCGTTGAAACATGTCATGAATCTGACATTCTAACCATCAATTCATGTCATAATTATAGCTCTGCAAAATACGGACTGTGTTGCATATAGTATCAAGTATATTGGCTTTACATTCGAGTTATATTCTTGTCATAATTTACTACTGTGCGGGCGTTTACCACTTTGCTCTGTATCATTTTATATCGGATATCATACTGTCTCATACTACATCCTATTCTCTTACGTGTACCTTGTATTGTTTATTACTATATTTGTTTGTGTCATATCATTTGACGACTAAGTGTACACTTTGGTTTGTGCTTTCTGTCACAGAATATTGCTGTTATAGACATTGTTACTATTTGACATGACTTTGCGGGTGAATCTATGATATTTGAAATCACAGTAGACGAGACTGTGAAGGCATATACTTAGAGTAATACTTAAATACCGATTTAAGCCACAAGATATAGAAGACAAGTCTTTACCAACCTATCTATCCTGTTAGGTTATATTCTACCGAACATTATCAATCTATCATCAATCTATACTCATTTAATTCATACTTTACAAGTCATTGAGATATCTTGGTTTACTGGTCTAATCGCCGACACTGATTCCATGTCTATAATATCCAAACTATCCTTATAGTTTCAACACCACCTTCCTATCTGTGGATCAATATTGAGTCAGCCAGCCGAAATTAACCAACAAATTACCTCTGCGTGTGTCAAAAGAGAATATTCTGCAGTTTGCAAAAGTAGTCTCGGAGTGGCTTTCACCGCTCCTCTCCTTAGACTTTGTGGATCAGACAGAGAACTTTGCACAAGATATTTGCTGAGTATCAAAAGATGCGATGAAGGCAGTTGGAAAACGGCGGAACAAGAAATAAAGTAGAGCTGCACCCTGGTGGACTCCTGACTGTAAAGAAGCTCATCCGCAATATCAACCTGTTACCTCGATTACAGAACGCAATCAGTACGCAAAATTTTTTCGGGCTACGGTCGCTTCTGCAAAGAGAGAGCATTGGAAGCGAAAGGCAGAGGCCATGAAATTTTCTTCTGACGTCTTTGGACTCATGCAATGGGCTACTCCCAGACAAGCGAAGATACCCTCACCTCTCATACACGAAGAAAGATTTGTTTCAGTTCAAGCCAAACGTGCAGAAATTCTACGCGACACTTTCCTGGCTAGATGTCAGGCTTCAGACGACCTCACTCTCTACTCGCTTTCAAGTGTGGCTCGCATACCTGAGACAGAAGACCTGACGGAACTCGAAGTGCAGACCTGCACTATTGGTAGTGGTAATACTAGTCCAGGTGCCTGTGAAGGGGCGAAGCGGTCTCGCTGTCGCGGAATACGGTGCCACAAACTATGTATATTTATCTACGGAAATTCAAGAGTTACAAAGTAAGGGGGTGCGCTTTAAAAACAAAACCCGTGACGCGCCGCGGTCCCTGGTGTTACCGCACCAACCAATAGCCACAACACAGCCACTAGCCACAGCATAACCACGGCGCAGCCCGTGACAGTGCCGATAAAATCTCAGTAGAACTACCAGCAGTCTATTGGAAAGACATTAGGACTCATACTACACAGCTGTTTCACGTGTGTGTGAGATTTTAATACCACCCTTTATATTTCAAACTCTCAGAAGTCGTGTTTATCCAAAAACCTGGACGGGATCCCTTTTCACCAAAGGGATGGAGACCAATATCACTTTTCTCCTGTCTTGGGAAAGGTCTTGAGAGGTTACTAGTAAGAAGGATGTCACACCTGGCAATTGTATGGGATATAGCGGGCGAACAACAATACGGGGCATTGCCAAAACGGTCTGCAAATGACTTAAACACTTGCATCGTGCATGACATCGAGAAAGCTCGTACTCAGAAGTGGGCTTCAATATTTGTCACCTTGGACGTTCAGGGAGCTTTCGATGCGGTCCTCCACAACCGACTCTTGCGGCGCATGCAATCTCAAGGATGGCCTGAACATATTTTACAATGGACATCTTCATTCTTGAATAGTTGCTTGGTACAAGAGCGCTATTTAGACGGGATAATAAGCCCTAAAGAGATATTCTATGGAGTACCCTAAGGATCTCCAATATCTCCGCTCCTATTCCTTTTGTACATGGCGAGACCCATGTACAGCGGAAATATGAAAGCCCGTTTCAGCTATGCCAATGACATTGGAATATTGGGTATTGGGCGTACTATTCAGGAGTCAGCAGCAAAAGCTCAGCAAGAAGTAAACTCCTTACTAGATTGGACACAGAAAAATGCTGTTTTGTTCGAGGCGGCAAATTCAGAAGTCATACAATTTCTGGGACGCGCTCAAGAGGAATCTGTGGGAATCCGAATAAATGGAAATTTGGTAGAACCAGTCGAGCACATTAGATGGCTTGGGTGCACCTAGATCAAAAGCTGTCGTTTAAGCATCATATGTCTACATGTTGTAGCAAAGCTCTCAAGGCGGCTTGATAAATGCGTCGCCTCGATTCAGTTAAACGTGGAGCCGCTCAAGGTTTTTTAGTGACCGCAGTTAACGCATGCATTGTCTCAGTTGCAAATTTCGGCGCAGAAGTATGGTGGCCTGGCTTAACACAGGAAACGACTAGAGGGACTGTTGTGCCTGCGACTTCGCATTTTTGTAATCTGATCGACAAAGCTGTGCATCTAGCCATCAGATCTGCACTATCAGTATATAGAACAATATCAAATGTAGTTCTTCATAGAGAAGCAGGTATACCTCCAGCTGAGATTCTTCTCAAAGGCATCTGCTTGCGACTTGCCGCTTGACTTAATTCCCTGGATAACTGGCACCCACTTCGAGCTAGACCTAGCCTGTGTTCAAATGTGGACACCCTAAAATACAAAAGAAAAGCAAGGGTAACGAAATACCCCGACTCCGTAATATCGCGGGTACAACGTGCATATCAACAGCTCCCTCCAGCCGAGCTTGCCCAACCATCTCCTCCACCAGTTTATCAAATAAATCTTGGTACTAAGCCGGAAGGGGTGGAAACCCATTCGAAGTGAGCGAGCTCGGTCTCTCTAACCAATATTTGTGCTTACTGTTAGGAATCCCATTGTGGGCAGATAAGAACTCGTGTTTGTAAGGTTTAATAAAGCTAGAGAGTAAGATCTAGCTACAAGAAAGTATTTAAAACACAAATTAGACGAACACTACACTAAACTCCAAGCAATCATGACTAACACCGTTCCGAGGCATCTGTCACATGACACTCACTCAGACGGATCATCTACTAGTCATGGCCACTCCTCCTGGGGACTTGTCCTCCGACGAGGGGGTGTCACATTTGAAAAGGGACGGGCTGCTTTAAATGGTGGTGAAGTATACAATGTAGAAATAGTTGGCGCTACCACAGCTCTTAAGGCTGGAATCATAGTAAGGCGATTTAGGGAGAAAATTATCGGAACATTTCCAATGGTAATTTTTTGTATCACAAGCTTGTGGTTACAATATGCGTATACATTCTTCTCATCCCTCCCTTTCCCGAGAGGCCTGGCATCTATGTACTTATAAACATAATTGCTTTTCCTAACTCTATCCCCGATCAAGTAACTCCCGAGAAAATAAATTACATAATTTATGTTTGATTACACAAAGGCATTTGTTTTACTGAACAATCAGGCAGCAGATCATGCATTACAGACAGGAGAGGCAACTTGTCTACAGAAAACACTCATTTTTCATCACGTTGCCAGTAAAGTAAACGCAGCAGTGAGATGTTTTACAGTTATGAGCGATTGTAGGAGGAATTGTGGAAGTAAGCGCCAGCCGCAAAGCCGATTAAACTAGAGCTACTTGTGGAGTTAGAAACTGCTGATGAAAATAGGTGTTTGAAGGGAATTCTTAAGATTAAATTTTCAACTCAGATAAAAACACTATTAAAAGTTCTCATATTTTACAATAAAGAGTTATGTTCCTATCGCTTAAGGAATCACATGATATATGCTATGTAATGGGATTTGAGATCCCATAACTGTTGATCAATACCAGCTGATAAAGTCAGAATGGAATGTCTGATTTCAACAAGATGGGTTTCAGGTCACTCAAAAATTTGAGAGAATGAGGACGCAAATAAACAAGCTCGAGCTGCACTACAAGAACTAGCAGCGCCACAAACTCCACCAAAGTATATTACTTTAGCCTGTTGTTGTCGACTTATGTACCAACGTTGACAGGATCTAATAGTCGAGTGGTAGTCAAAAGTATCTCCAGCTCGATATAAAGAGTTAGATCTCCAAATGCGTCGTCGTATCCCGCCAGAACTTCATCCTTCTCGTCGGCTTCTATACGGACTCCTAGCGGCAAGAACAGACCATGGAAATTTTGTGGCGTATCACCATTGCTTTAACCACAAAGACGCGAATTTAGAGAATGTCAGAATATAGTTTCACCCCTGTCAGAATTATGCACTATCCTTAGTATGTAACGACTCTCACCCATGTCAACATCACTTGGTAGATGTAACTTGCAAACTATGGTTTCATCCAAATCTGTCGCCGGATCAATTGGTGTTATAAATCAACAGAGCAAGTCCAGATATAAAATCAGTTAATTATTGTAATCTGAAGAGAAAATCTTCCTAAGATGATTTTCCATCTGCCTATATACATGTACAACTGTCTTGTAAGTACTGTTTCTGATAACGGCACCGTGTTTCACTTGTCACTATATCTCCCGTTACCGCTGTCGTAAATATCCAGTTCCGCATTACAAATAATGCTCGTTCGTGCGCTTTCACATGATACTAGTCGTACACTAATTTTAATATCTGTATTGTATTTTTGGCACATATCTAGGGGTTTTACTAGTTTCATATCACATGCATGTTCTGCTCTTACATTCAGTTGTTTTGGAAGATTAACTAAATGTCAGGGCAAATCAACACCTTGATTTAGCTGCTAGTTTGGGACACGGGCGGTTATCTTGGTTTCTACTATATTCGTCCCATAAGGACTTTACTGTATATATATTTAGAGCTCTCACCCTTCGGAGATTCTCAGTTCATTGCGTTTACTGAATATCTCTGAAGGCTATATTCGTACCCACTTCGTGTCAACCTACTAAGCTTTATATCTAAGGCTCTATTCACCTGCTTCTTTGTTCGACTGTCGTCCTTCTTAAGTCTCACGTCGCCCCAGCATTTCCCTATACGATCCACGTCCCACAATAACCGCCCCAAACAAACCAGATTTAACTCTTGAAACAACAACATTAATGTGTGGTACACATAATAACGCGCTGGCACAGCCAGTGTATCAACCAGGGATCTATCCCATAACATAACCCCCCTAATTTAAGTGCGTTGCCGGGCTCCAGTTTGCATACCAGTGTCCTCTCCGACCCCATCTTCTTTCCCGAACTCTCGTTCAAATGTATCCAAGGCAACTGTATCCTCTAATTCAGCACGTGGCTCCCATGTTGGTTCTGCTTGGCCTTTCCACTTAACTAGAACGAGTCGTTGGAATCCTCGGCCACGACGCTGCTGTTTAGCTTTCAAGATCCGTTCGATTTCGAATTCTTGTTCAATACGTGGGACACTACTATCAATAGGGTCCGGTTGATAATCTTCTTGTTTCTGAGAGGGCAGGGGATCTTCTGCAGATCTTTTTAGTAGGTCCACGTTAAATCGAGGGTGTATTTATCAGGAAATGGTAACACTGTCCTGTGCAGTTATTTAATGACATGTCAGAAGAAAAATAGATAATTTCCTCCTAAAGATTCCTCTACATGATCTATATACTTCATGAATCTTTTCATTTTCCACCATCCTCGTTTTCGTACAGTGCTCTAAAGTTAGGTCAGACACTCGACTCGTTAACCCTTCCTTTACCCGAAACCTCCTGTACGACTCATACTTATTATAAAATACACAAACTTATTTTAAGATAAATGACTCGATAATTCAATTAGTCATTGCCGTTAGAGAGTGACTCTTATAATAAGTGACTCTTAAAATAAGTGAATCATATTGACATATGACACACCCCCCCAGGACTTAATCTTCTTTGATTGAGTCTTGATTTTCAGATAATCGGACCAAGTTCAACAGGCTAACAAATTTTTGGTGCTTCTGTCTGCTCAAAGATTTTGTCATTCCGTCGGCAACCATATTGTTAGTACTGACCCACGATACTTTGACAAGTTTTTTTTGAACTTGTTCTCTCAACCAATGTTGGTAGATGTCTACGTGCTTTAGTCTAGTTTTGATAATTGGATCTTCCTTGTTTAGCAATCTTATGGTTTGCATGTTATCGTTGAAGATCTCAACTTCTTCGTTTGGATGGAATTTTATACCTGAGAAAAGTCTTTGCATCCAGATTAATTCTTTAGTAGCATTGGAAAGTGATAGCAGCTCGGCTTCTGTAGACGAGGTCGTTACTGTCGCTTGTTTGCTGGAGTTCCAATGTATAGGTCCACCACATAACTTGAACACGAAGCCTTGTACGCTGCGTCGTTCTTCCGTATTGGCAAACGCTGCATCAGCAGAGCAATTGACAATTTCTGATACTCCAGCTGATTTACTATACTCGATCACTAATTCTCTAGTTTGGTAAAGGTAATAGAGACAGCGGTCGACTGCTTCTAGATGGGTAGCACTCGGGTTGACCATAAATTCGGCTAAATGGCTTACTGCTCGCGCGATATCTGGTCGCGTGACACCCGATGCGTAAATAAGCGAGCCGACCTTTTTCTGGTAAAGTTTAATTTCATCGGGGGTCGCTTGATGATTATTTTTTAGCATTCCATCGCTTACTAATGGCGTACCGATCCTACTTTTGGTTTCACAACAACCATATTCTTTGCATATCTTTTCTATGTAAGTCTGCTGACTCAAACGCAGGGCTTTGTTTATCCTATTTCTCGAAATTTTTACTCCGAGGAACCATTCGAGCTCACCCAGATTCCTGAACTCGAATTTTTCAGTGAGCTTTTTTAACATCTGCAATGTGTCGTCGCGTCTGTTTTCCGGAAAGATGAAGACCAAGTCGTCTACAAAGAAGAAGACTATTATACCTTTAAAATCTGTGTATACACATGGTTGTCCAGGTACTTGATACAAACCAATATCCAAAAGTGTTCCTGACAGTAATCTAAGCCACAATTTAGGTGACTTACGAAGACCATAGAGGCCACGAAGGAGGCGAAGTATTTGACCTTTACGGCCAAAACCAGGTGGATTATAAAGATGAATCTCTTCTTCTAAAGGTGAATTACAAAAAGCGTTTACAGCATCTACCTGTAAAGTCTCGAGATCAAAATATGCAACGAGTGCCATAAGTACTCGAAAGACTTGAAATGCGAGAGTTGATGCATAGTTGTCTTCGTCTGTCTTTGGTTGAAGATCGCCTCTTACACAAATTCTAGCCTTAAATTTAAGTAAGTAGCCTGCTTCGTCAAATTTATATGTGAAGACCCATCTCAGAGGGATTGGGTGCATAGAAACAGTTTGTTTGACAGGCTGAATTGTGTTTTTGTCCACCAAAGTATTATATTCTTTCGACATTGCGTTCCAAAATTCCTTTGAATACTGGTGGGTTTTCAGATGATTCCAAGTGTTGGGTGGAGGTGGTAGTTCTGACTGATGGAGTTTCTGTACAGATTTTGCCTTACCTATCACGAAGACATTATATAATGCGACCAGCGCACTCGGGTCTAGGCTCTTAGCTTTTTCCGACTTTTTTCGAATTCTTTTGCTTGTTAAGATATTACTTTCATTAATTGCACCCCAGTCAAATTTCTGCGGGTGTACTTTATCTGCACAACTTTCTTCCCCTGGTAAAATTTTCGATTCCGGATTAACACAAGTCGCAGATTCAGGTATATCGTATTTGTCTGGCTGGTTATTTAAAGTCAGTGAACTTTTTTCATCATCATTTGTCTGACTGTTTGGTTCGTTGTTACGAATAGGTACATCTTCGATATCGAATGTGATATCTGGAAATGGTGTCAACATGGTAAAATCGATAACTGGTATTGAGTCATCTTCCACTGTTGGTTCTTGCTGGTTAATTAGAAATAGGGTTTCGTCAAAGACAACATCTCGAGTCCCGATGACAACTTCCTCACCTAATAATAAAATTCGATAAATGTTACGAGAGTTGTATCCAACTAAAAATCCTGTCTTAGCCCGAGGCTTCATCTTATCTCCCTTCGCAATTGATTTATCTAAGGCGTATGCTGTACAGCCGAATGCTTTAAGGTGACTATATTCATCACGTTCAGGAATTTTAAGAGCTTGTCGAAGTTTTGATAATGGTGACAGCCAGCTTAGTGAGGATGTTGGGCTTCGATTTATGAGATATGCCGCTGTCATGACAAATTCTGGCCAATATTCTTTGGGAAGATTCGCACTATTTCCAAGGCAGCGAGCTTTTGTCTGAATCACCCCCCCAGAACGTTCAGACTGACCGTTCTGTTCACTCGTTTTAACTGCCGACCACTCGACCACGATTCCTAACTCTGCTATCCATTCTTCAAACGCACGTCCAAGACCGCTCTCTTGATCGCATCGAAATATTCTAACATCTTGTCTAAACTGCCGTTTTGTATATGCGACAAAGTTCTTAAAGTGTCGAAGTAGATTTGGCCCAGATCTATTGGTCAGAAGATACACAAAATTCATTCTCGACATATCATCACAGAAATGAAGCATGTATCTTGATCCGTCAAATCCTAATGGCGAGTAAGTAACTAAATCAAAGTGGACTCGCTCGAATGGGATGAGAGCACGCTCTGTAGGTCTCCGCGATATGATTTTTGTTGCTTTATTGAGTGCACAATCTTTGCACTCAATGGTTTTCGGACCCTTTTCGTTAATTTTGACTGTGTCTGACTTGATGTGCTGCACTGATCCTGGCCCCGGATGACCAAGCCTTTGATGCCAGATATATTCTGATCCAATCGATTTTCGAGGATTTGTCGAGTTGACCATTGCAGTTGGCTCTAAAGTTTGGATTTCTGGCAAGGGGTTTTCTGTGAAGACATCATGATTATGACGATCTAAAAGCTGGCAAATTAGCTGGCCATTGAATGTCATGACATTCGTATCTGAATTCCACTTGACTCCCTTTCGTTTCAAAGCTTTCCAAGATACCACTGACGTAAGGAATTCAGGTGCAAATGCAACGTTAGTCAGAGTCATTTTGTATGTTTCACCGTTACCTAAGTGTGCATTAAAAACCATATCACCATAACCCATGATTGGACATGTTCCTGCTCCTGCCTGCACATAGGTAGGCGTTTTTGGTGTTTTCAAGGGTGAGACAGCCAGTGCTAAGTTATTGCAAACATGACCATCCGCACCGTTATCGAGTAAAATTTCATTTTTCAAAGGATGACTTAATCGAGTGGTTAAGGTCGTGATTCCACTTGAAGTGACAAAAGTGCCACTATTTGTTTGTTGATTTGATGATTCTTGGTTTCCTGAAGACCGATTATTCGAAGACCACTTCTTCTCAACAAAATCTTTCAGCCATTTGGCGGTCCAGTCAGCCTTTCTTATGAAGCCTCTGAACGCTGTGCGATTGCAGGCATCTTTAAATTTATTGACAATGTCTTCGTCACGGTCAAAGTCAGATGGTGCTTTACCTTCGGCAAGATAAAAGCAATCTTGACCCAAGTGAACCTTACCGCAAATGCACAATCTTGGTTTGGAGTTATCTTGTTGTTTACCTCGATTATTGTTGGAGCTTTTCGGTTGAATTGGAAGCTGCTCTTGGTTTTGCAAAGTTGCTGGAAATGCCGATATTGAAGATTCTGTTTCGAACTCGGTAAGAGCCCAAAATTGTCGGAATTCAAGGAGAACGTCCAAGAACTTTAAATTTGATTTGTTAGATTCTTTCACTATCTCCATTCTCTTACTTGTCACCCACATAGGCAAAAGTGAGTTTGCTGATGATAGAAAATCTTGGATCAGCTTGTAGTCACTAAAGTCGGCGATTTTTAATCTTTTGATCATTATGTCAAGTCGTTCCCACTCCATTAACCACATTTCTATCTTTTTGCTTGAGGGTGTACTTCGTGCTCTACTATAGTCGTCAATAATCTTTAGCCTTTGAAGATCTTCGGCCGGTTCGAGTCTGTTCTTGACTTGTTTTAAAACTTCTTGACACGTCATATGTCCAAATATCAATCGTCGATGGTGTTCCTGTAATGAATCAACTATTCTTGATCTCATTTCGCCTATTAGTTTGCATTCATGCTTAAATGACTGAATGTCAACCCTATATTGGGCATTGTCTTCCTTATACATCGCTTTTTCATCATCGTCCAAGTCTGCATATTTACTTGCAGTCTGTCTATAGTCACTCGGTTCTGGTTTCTTAGGCTCTTTGTGTAGGACCGTGCCAGCAGGGTCAATATATTTCCAAATTCCACTATCGGTTGCGTGGCCTTGTAATGTATCGATCCACTCCAGGTACGTATCTTTGGTTAGAGAACCTGATTTGAAGGTAGCCATTTTGTGGTGAACTAAAATTTCAAATGAAGTGGTGTTAAGTGAAGAAGAAAAAGGAAACAAGAGAGATAAATGTCTGGAAAGAAGATTGAGAAGTTCTGAGTTACTTAAAGTTTAAGCCGGGCTCATAACTATCAGGAAATGGTAACACTGTCCTGTGCAGTTATTTAATGACATGTCAGAAGAAAAATAGATAATTTCCTCCTAAAGATTCCTCTACATGATCTATATACTTCATGAATCTTTTCATTTTCCACCATCCTCGTTTTCGTACAGTGCTCTAAAGTTAGGTCAGACACTCGACTCGTTAACCCTTCCTTTACCCGAAACCTCCTGTACGACTCATACTTATTATAAAATACACAAACTTATTTTAAGATAAATGACTCGATAATTCAATTAGTCATTGCCGTTAGAGAGTGACTCTTATAATAAGTGACTCTTAAAATAAGTGAATCATATTGACATATGACAGTATTCCCGTAGGAACGTCAAGTTCCACAATATGAGAAGAGATGACTTTAACAACTCTATATTTGTTGTGCAACCAGGCTAATTTCTTCGATAATCTTGGTGTTTCAACATTCTTTAAATTCAACCATACTCTATCACCCTCTTTGAAGTTTTCTGATTGTTGACGACCTCGATTTGCGCTATCTTCCATGACTTGTTGTCTCCATATCATGGCTGATTGAGCTAGAGCATGGCCTTCTTCAAGCTTTTTTATTAGTGAGTCTGCTTGCCGAGCTTTTGGCGATACGGATTTAGCTCGCAGATTAGCGTTAATATTAGCTGTAGGAAATGGTGGAACATGGTATCCATGCGTTAGGTAAAATGGGCTATAGCCGAGAGAAGAATCCCTGTTATTGAGAGCCAATTGAGCCGCTGGAAGTAACTCTGACCAGTCAGTCTGTGCGTAAGTTACAAATGCGCGAAGATAGGCCTGAATTTCTTGATTGGCTCGCTCAGTAGCTCCATCCGTCTGAGGATGAAAAGCTGTCGACAACCTTTGTAAAATATTGGCTTGTTCACAGAGCCTTTTCATAAAGTCACCTACCCAGTTACTACCACGGTCCGATGTGATAGCTCTAGGGAACCCATGGAATCGATAAAAACACTGTAGAAATCGCTGAGCACAATCTTCCGCTTTCATTGACGACATAGCCTCCAGAATTATTTCTTTACTCAGCCTGTCCGGTATAACCATTAAGTAACAAGGTTGATTCTTCTCCGCTGGAAGGTCTGTCATAAAGTCAATCGATAGTTCCTGGCGGAAGCGCTCTGGAACAGGAAGTGGTTTGAGGAATCCTCGCTTTTTATCTCGCCATACATGAGTTCGTCCACAGACATCACAGTTTCGTACAAATTGTCGAACCATATTACTCATCCGAGGCCAAAAATAATCCCTGGCCAAAATGCTTAGTGTGCCTTCTCGTCCTGGGTGTCCGGTGACTGGTGAGTCATGAACTTTATGTATCAATGCTGTCTGTAATGGCTCAAATTTAGGAACTAGCAATCGATCTCTCCATCTTAGGTATCCTTCACTATCGATCATACACTCCGAAATTGATATTCTCATAGTCACTGATGGAGGGAAGCATCGCTCTTCTTTTAATAACGCTTGTTTTATATCTCGGAACTCACCATCCGTCTTAACTCCCTGATTCCACAAACGGGCAAGTTCTTCATCTTCGAATGGCGTTCCATTTCCCTCTAACGTAGTGTCTTTTTGTTCAGAAGATTCATAGTTAGTTGTCGCAATCCAGCCATTTTCGATAAGTTGTATATCTCGATAACGGAGTCTAGGGTCGTCTGGGTCCGCAGGGGTGTCCTGCTCGAGCCTGGATAACGCATCTGGCCGACTCGAATCCTTGCCTGGCCTATATCGAAGCTTTACTCCCGGTAGATTGTCGAGAAGAGATTTCCATCGAATTTGTCTCTCGGACAGGGTTCTCTTTGTCATAAAATATTTCAAATTTTTATGATCTGTTAGTATCTCGATTGGATGCCTGAGGGACATAAGTTCTGCTCTCCAGAATTCAACTGCTCGAATGATTGCCAACAACTCTTTATCATGCACATCGTAATTGCATTCAGTCGGAGAAAGTTTTTTAGAAAAGTAACCAATTGGTCGGAGTCTTCCGCTCGAGTCCCATTGAGACAGGCAACCTCCCATTGCCCAACCCGAACAGTCGGTTTCGAGTACTGTTCTCAGCTCTGGGTCAAAGAGTGTCAGAATAGGTGCTGAAATAAACTGTTGTTTTAAAATATTAAATGCCTGACGAGCTTCGTGGTCCAATTGGATTCTTCCTTTGCCAGAGAACTCCTTTTTAGTATATCTTTGTAACGGAGTACTAAGTTCTGCGAATTCTTTAATAAAATCCCGATAGAAATTAGCAAAGCCTAAGAAACTACGAACTCCTGTTTGAGTTCTGGGAAGTTCCCACTTTTCGACAGCTTCAATTTTTTCAGGGTCGACCGAAATACCTTTACCGGCCGTCACAATAAAACCCAGGTACTTAACTTCTTGAACTCCGAAGTTACACTTCTTGAGGTCCAATTTTAATTCCGTTTCGGCAAATCGCTCTAGAACTTTATTGACCTTTTCAAAATGCTGTTCTCGACTTCCATCACTCCAGATAAGGACATCGTCAAGATAAGCTGTGCAAAATTGGTCCAAGTAATCGCGAAGAAGGTCATTAATCCATCGCTGCCAGGCAGCTGGAGCTCCCGTGAGACCAAAGGGTATCACTAACCATTCGAATAAGCCTAGTCGCGTTTGGAACGCCGTCTTCCATTCATCTCTCTCTTTGATTCTAATTCGATGGAATGCCGCACTCACATCGATTTTTGTTAACCAGCGCGCACTTGACATAGACCGGAAGGTTTCTTTAATGAGAGGAAGAGGATAGCGATCTTTTTGAGTGATTGCGTTTAATGATCGGTAGTCAACACAGAAACGTAATCCTCCCCCTGGTTTTTTTACAAACAGGACCGGAGCGCCTCCTGGAGAACTACTAGCTCTGATCCAATTGCGGTCCAGCAGCTCCATAATTTCTTTTCGAAGACAGAGTAGTTCATCTCGCGACATTCCATAAAGTGGCCCTTTTGGTATTTCTTTCGTACGGCCCTGTTCATCCTTCTCAATTTCTATGGCCATATCAACACCTGGTCGATGCGGTGGCAGGTCGCTGGAGTCGTTGTTGTCGGCTTCGAACAAATGAAAATGGTGCTGAACTTGATGGGGAAGCCTACTTTTGATCTCTTCTTGTGTCAACCTCTGCTTAGGCGCCAACATTTTATTTTTATCATGAATTGATGCCGCAAATACTGATATTGTATTTTCGTTCCCGGGCTCGTTCTTAGAGTTAAATGATTTTTTAAGGTAGGATGCAAATTCGGTATGTCGGATCATACTAATATCACTGGGTGAAATTATTGAGCTGTATGTGCGAACTTGATGTCTGATTTTCTCCATGTATAGCTCTCGTGTTCGTGCTCGATATACCACGTCGTTAAATCTCATCCAGGGTTCTCCAAGGATAAGATCATGCGCAAGACCTTCTATAACGTAGCCCCAGATACTGCTTTGATTCCCGTCCAAGTCGACAACTGCCTGGCAGATCTCATCAACTACAATTTTTTCATCAAATTCTGATTCTCTTGCTAACTTCATTTGCTTAGGGGGTACTTTTATACGCGGTAGATCAAGGAGCTCTGCGAGATTTTTGCTGAATACGGCATAGATGGTACACCCGAGATCGACTAATGCAGGAACAAATTTGAAATTTACTATAGCATTTATAAATACAGGTCTCCCATGGAGTCTCTTAATCAACTCCGGCACATTCTTTGCAAAATTCTCGTTCTTTCTTCCCAAATCTCCATTCCTCCAGGCGCGATTTTCTCTGGAGGTTAATCTTTTAAAGGATCTAGCTCAAATTCTTCCGGGGATTGTGAAGACGTCTCCACACTGTTTATTTGCGCTGGCTGTTTTGGGGGACCAAAAGTTCGACAAAAACGGGCTTGTCTCAGAGAGAGAGTAATCGGCGTTCCGTGGGGCACTGGTGAAGGAGGTAAATGTGATAACGAGATCTGAGGCGAGATAATGGATGTGGTCTTCCCAAGGGAAAGACAAAGTGAGGAAGAAGCGTAAGGTGAAAAGTAAGGATTTGGAATTGAAGTAAATTGGTCTTCCCAAGGAAGAGATGTGAAAGGTATGTGGTGAATGTATATTCAGAAGACGTTGCGTGCAGAGGAAATCTCTCACACGCTGAACCTATATATATATATATATATATACATGACCTCCTCTACCACACTGCATAACCATACCAGATAATTCAAGGACTTGCCTAATAGAACTAGATTGTCCTTATTATCCTCTGCTTCCTGACTAGTGATCTCATTTCCAACCTCTATGCATGGTTGACTCGTATTGATCCAATTACTCGAGAAACTAATCATCTGACAACAGAATTAATATCAGCATCAAGTGCACTAATCTATGAAAGCTTGGTGACCAGGTTTCTTGCATCTTAAACAGAGTTTTTTCTCTCGAAGATCTCTTACTTCTGCCTCTGTGCGCCATGGTGCTGCTGGCTTTTGCCCGAATCCTCCAGGTCCTCTTTTTTCTCCATTACCAAGATTTATTTTAGCTACCATTGTAGTGAGAGCTTGCAAGTCAAATTTCATACCACTCATTATAACGTCACCTTCGTTGTCGGTTCTCGTGGGAGTGGGCTGGTCATGCTTTTGTCGAGTTACTGTGCCCGAGAGATATTCCTTCGACATTACACCACTTTGTGTTACATATTGGGTTACTTGAGAATCACCTTTCCGGATGAAATTTTCCCTATCTTCCATAATAGCGGCGACTCGAGTCATTATCTTTACCCATTCTCGATAATCATCTGTGGGTAGGTCGAGAACAGAATACTTGTCTTAGAGCCGTTCGCTAGTAGAAATTTGAAGGTGACTTATTTTTGTCGTATCTAACCATGCAGTTCCACCAGCAAATTCCAACTGCAATTCCCACTCCTGGAGAAAGTTTCCAAAGATTTGACTTTCTCCTTGTCTCATTGATAGGAGTTTCCTTTCCGCTCTCTGTGCGCCTATTTTATCGAAGTACTCTTTGTTGCACTCTTCTAGAAATTGTTCCCAATTGAAGACTTCGCTTTCTCCACATTTGATCCAATACCCTCTGATCCGCTGTCGTTGAGGTTCAGGGATGCTTTCGTAGATCTTCATGCACACTGCATCCTCAGAAACTAATAGCGGTTGATATACCCTACATTGGACTTTAAGCAAGTGGTAATGGGGTGTCCAAGATTCAGGCTTCCCGTCCCATCTCTCAAATTTTGCATCTTTCTTCATCACTCCATGCGGTACCTTACCGTGAGTACTGTCGACCGGCGCGGTAGTCTTTTTATTTATAAGTTGTTCCAGATATTGCTTCGTTCCTGACGGAGCATTGGCAATTACTTGTGCTATCTGAGAAAGCTGGGATATTTCTTCTGGTGATAGGCCGGTTGGTAATGTATTTGTTTCATTTTGTACATCAGACATGGTTAGATCTTCTGTGCCTTGTTGATTTGTTGAAATTTTGCTGTCGAGGCGACTCCGGATCTCAGCTTTTCTTAATGCTTCTGACTGCTCTGCCGAGTCAATTGTCGAATCAATTTCCCAAGATTCGAAAGTGTTGAAATATTCCTCCTCCGTTGTTGAATCCGACTTTGATGATGAATCCGTATATTCTGGAACTCGATATTTCATAAAATACTAAGATATAATTTGGAAAAATATATTGGGTGAGATTACAATAATTTGTCGCCGGATCAATTGGTGTTATAAATCAACAGAGCAAGTCAAGATATAAAATTAGTTAATTATTGTAATCTGAAGAGAAAATCTTCCTAAGATGATTTTCCATCTGCCTATATACTTGTACAACTGTCTTGTAAGTACTGTTTCTGATAATGGCACCGTGTTTCACTTGTCACTATATCTCCCGTTACCGCCCCAAACAAACCAGATTTAACTCTTGAAACAACAACATTAATGTGTGGTACACATAATAACGCGCTGGCACAGCCAGTGTATCAACCAGGGATCTATCCCGTAACAAAATCACCAGAACACCATACACTATCCACACATCTGATACTTGGACGGTATGAATCAACAACACAATTGAAGCGCACGATACAATTGTTATAGGCAAATGTTCGGGTGTTAAGGCTTTGTTTGGATTAGAACAGAAGTGGGACATACCTTCATGTATAATAATAGATAGAACACATCGGAGGATAAAGGGACATTACGATTATTCTCTATCTTAGATCAATCAATTCAAGACTTGATCTCACTAGACTCCCAGAAAAGGCTGAACCCTTTTCTATTCTCTCACATCTCTAACTTCACATTTTTATCCTCAATTATCACACGTTTAAACAGAATGCGATTGCGGGCAGCAGAATTCGCCTTCACACTTCTTTCGCTGTCGAAAATATGCCGTCCAGATTCAGAAGCTTAGGATGGGGGCTACATTGAATGATGATATAATCTGTGAGAATATACTTTCATTATTCGACTTTAAATTTAATATTGCTTTGTATGTTTTAACAAATTGTGACATATGAAGCCGAAGTTATAGATTTTGGTAACGGTGGTACTCAAGACAATATGAATCACTAAAAGAATGAATTATCTTGGTGATTATAGTATATTTTTTGAGAATGAGCCTAGACCACACACCTCCCATCTAGATGTTTCAAGAGGCTATTTATCTGTATGTAAGTGTCAGGAACTGTCATGTACAATGCTGGTCCTAATCATCAGGGTTGTTGATCTTCATATGCAAGGTACCTGCCCCGCTGATCATAGCTGTAAGAGTTAAAGCATTCCCTCCGTAAGTAATGCCTAATGGCTAGAGCTGGCTCCATATTCCTTTGAATTCTTTCTTGCTCTAAACTGTCGATTGTGTTATCAAATTGTTCTATTTCTGGGTGTTTCTACGGGCTATGCTATTCTTCGCTATTCGATAATATTCCTTGGAGTTCTTTTATGATTATTCAGGCGCTCGGAAACCAGGGGGTCTTGTTGTACTTAAGGTCGTTGTCTTGACCGCTTATTGCTCTTCAGATTAGTGTCTTGTATTTATCCTATCCTCAGATAATCTAGTTCATTGCCTCGCTCAGATTCAGGTTGTCCTCACGTTGTGCATACAATTATCGGAGTCTTATCGCAGTTACGTTAGCTAAGCCAGTTACAGTCACGTCATTCACGTCAGTTGCATAATCAAGCCAGTCACGCCAGTCACGCCAGTCACGCCAGTCACGCCAGTCACGCCAGTCACGCCAGTCACGCCAGTCACGCCAGTCACGCCAGTCACGCCAGTCACGCCAGTCACGCCAGTCACGCCAGTCACGCCAGTCACGCCAGTCACGCCAGTCACGCCAGTCACGCCAGTCACGCCAGTCACGCCAGTCACGCCAGTCACGCCAGTCACGCCAGTCACGCCAGTCACGCCAGTCACGCCAGTCACGCCAGTCACGCCAGTCACGCCAGTCACGCCAGTCACGCCAGTCACGCCAGTCACGCCAGTCACGCCAGTCACGCCAGTCACGCCAGTCACGCCAGTCACGCCAGTCACGCCAGTCACGCCAGTCACGCCAGTCACGCCAGTCACGCCAGTCACGCCAGTCACGCCAGTCACGCCAGTCACGCCAGTCACGCCAGTCACGCCAGTCACGCCAGTCACGCCAGTCACGCCAGTCACGCCAGTCACGCCAGTCACGCCAGTCACGCCAGTCACGCCAGTCACGCCAGTCACGCCAGTCACGCCAGTCACGCCAGTCACGCCAGTCACGCCAGTCACGCCAGTCACGCCAGTCACGCCAGTCACGCCAGTCACGCCAGTCACGCCAGTCACGCCAGTCACGCCAGTCACGCCAGTCACGCCAGTCACGCCAGTCACGCCAGTCACGTCATTTACGTCATTTACGTCATTTACGTCATTTACGTAAGTCGCGTCAGTCGCACACGTTGGCCACGCCTCGCACTATTGGAACTCCTGACAGTAAGACCCGCTAGTAGCTATATTATTTCCTTGTCAAATCTCCAAATAATAGTCTCAAGTTAGATCCAAAACACCTTAACAATAGATACTGCATTTGATAGGAACCTGGCACGCCACCAACAAGATTGATACATCGACAAAATGGATTCCATTTCAATCAGAACTTGAGATGCTCTGCAATTTCTTTTCGAGTATGACCAGCGCCATATAATTTTAAAATCTATTGGTGTTAAAGTTTTGCCGATTAGTTCTCCGAAAGCCTCTTAAACTACCTACAATTTTTGATCTCGGTTGACAGTGGGCGAGCGCTGCGGTGTAGCTGTCGTGAGATCCATATTGCAAAGATCTTTGGAATAGATAATATGTATATTAATATTTATTCAATTGGAAGAACAATGATTTCGGAGTTTCTCTCTTGTATTATTATATCAGTAATTTTGAAATAGGGCCTGGCAACAGCTACATACGAGATAAATGGTTGATAGTGTGCGTGGCTGTTGTGTTGTACAGGTTTACCATCCTAAAGATTTGATTTTATCACCCTGGTTTGGCACCCGTAACGGCCCGCGCAGATATACTAACTTTTTACTTACACAGGAGGAAACCGTTTGGTGAAACCCCCCTGTACCTATATTTCCTGTTTCTTTGTTTATTTTTTGTCAGTACAGTACAATCTCGCTATAGCAATGTGGGGCAAAACTTAAACAAAGGTTCTTATTTGCCAATTCAATTGAATCCTCCAATCGGAAGCCTTGGTTAAGTTTTTCCCCACATTTTTATATCAAGACTGTACTGTACATGCATTAGAGATAAGGACATGTGACTTAACGCTATGGCAATTCCATGTATTTAAGCACCTGTATTGTCAACTGACATCAATCTCAAGTCACACACAATTTTTACATACCATCACGTCTCCCTACTCCTCTCCAGCCGATCCCTCTAATTCAATTCCTATCAAGTGTACCTTAATTTGGTCATCGCGCTTGTGATGGCCAAATCACAACAACCACCTCCTCTGGCCCAGCACGTCGCTGAAGAGCTCGAGCTTGTCCAGCACATTGCAAAGGGTCGAGCTACTTGGGTCTAATCCTTTCATATCAAGTTTTGATCAGCCGTTGAAGAAGCTGGCCCTCTCATTCAGTCCTTTGTGTGAGAGCAAATGGACGCATTTCTCTTTGCGATTGCTTCTGGGCACCCTATGCAACACGACAGCCTAAAACAACCCAAGCCATAAGGCTCCTTACCCAAGCATAACCTAAACATTCCAGCACGTCCATCTATTCCTGTAGCTAAGCAACCACAGAGCTGGGCAGCGACTGCCGCAGGCTCTCCCGCCACCGTCCCTCATGCGCCGGCTTCGTCCCAACCCAAAACAACGTCCCGCCCCTCCTGCACGCCTGTTCCAAAACCAGATGCTATTACCAAGGGCACTAAAGCTATCTTCCGCCTCTCTGAGGAAGCTCCACTCCTCAAAGCAGACGCAACTGCAGTTAAGTCTGCTTCCATCCACATCATTCCCGGTCTTAAGGATGGAATTGCCTCCGTTTCTTGCTGCTCCAATGGTGTAAGAGGCGTGGCTAGGTGTGATCAAAGAACCCTTGGACGTGAACTGTAAGCTATGGACTGTTGGCGTAGACTGTGGCTGTGGACTACGGGCGAGGACTATGAACTCGGTGGACAAGACAATAACAATAGCTATGAATCTAGACAATGACAATGACTGTGAATCAAGACAAGATTATATTGAACAACGGTAGATAACAAGACTCAGGTCTGAAGAGCATCTAGAGACAGAGGGAAAGCCACTATTTATACACAAGCCTAACTCCATCTCTACAAGGGCCATCTGGCCGACAACCAGGCCATCTTAGAATTACATAGAATATTAAAGAATGCTGTAGAAGCCCATCAACTATTACAAGAGAGAGAATAGTATGGAAACCTATAGAGCCCTAACCCAAAATCCCTAGTGTTCAGACGGAAGTACAGAAGATTCTAGAAGGCTAGACCTCCATTAGCGACAACACGTGAATTGATTATTATTCACGTGACAGCATTCAGTAAGCGCTAATCCTGACACATGATATCACCTGATATTACCTAATATCAGTGCCGCAATGAATCATGGCCTATTCCTGACATTACCCCCCCTCAACCTAGCCGAGCTCCTGCGAGGCTCTGAGCCAGGTTTCTTCTTAGAATTCTTTCCAAGCTTTGGCGCAGGTTTCGAGAAAAGAGTATTTGGGCATGGCTCAGAAGGATTGAGGGCGTGGAATTCTTTCACTAAATCACTAAATCCATCTGTCTGGCTCGCAGGAATGCTCCAATCATCTTCGGGTCCATAACCTTTCCATCGAATAAGGTAGTGTAGTTCTCCGTTATTCCAGTGGGTCCCAAGAATTCTTTCAACTTCATAGTCTTGATTTTGATCATTAATGACTAGCTCCGGTGGGCGTATGGGAGTCTGTCCAGGTAGAGGATCTTCGGCTACAGGAGAAAGTAGCGACACATGAAATACTGGGTGGATTTTTACCGACTTCGGCAGCTCCAGTTTGTAGGCATAATTTCCCACTGATTTAAGTATCCTAAAAGGACCTCCGTTTTTGAAATCTAGTTTTCTACAAGGCCTTAGAGATTTTATATTTTTAAAGTTTAACCACACAAGATCTCCAACCTGAAAGTTTCTTGCAGCAACTCTTTTCTTATTAGCTTGCTCCTCCTGCTCTCCCGTGTGGTACATTATGTTGTTGACCATGAATTCTTCAACTTTCTTAGCATGTTTAACAATATTTTCGGCGTCCATACGTTCAAAACGCACAGACGCTGGGACAGGAGGTCCGGTGAGGGGAGCCGAGAGTTCTGAGCCGGATCTTGGATGAAGACCATATACAGCCATAAAAGGTGAAATTCCAGTTACTTGAGAATCATGGTTATTCAAAGCAAATTCTGCAGATGGCAAATAACGAACCCAGTCATTTTGAGTAAAGTTCACATATGCCCGAAGATACTGTTCTATGCGAGAGTTCATTCGTTCCGTCTGGCCATCTGTCTGAGGATGAAAAGCCGTTGACAAATGGTGATCGATTTGAAGCAATTTGCAAAGCCATTTCCAGAATTCGGCGGTGAATTGAGAACCTCTATCAGATACAATTGAATCAGGTAGACAATGGATTCGAAAACACTCCTTGTAGAATTGGTAAGCCGTTCGCTTTGACGTCATGTCATTGCAAGGGATCATGTGAGCCTGCTTAGTCATCCGATCAACTACTACAAGAATAGATGTGTACTCCACCCCATCCCAACTTTGACTGGCTGGTAGATCGACAATGAAATCCATAGCAATATGCCGCCACCTCTGTGTTGATACGGGCAATGGCTTGAGGAGACCCTGGGCTCCTTCTCGTGATGGCTTGATTCGTGCACAAGTATGACAATTTCTTACAAATCTCTTGACTTGAGTTAACATTCCATGCCAAAAGAATTGCCTTGAAAGAGTAGCATAAGTGGCTGCTGCTCCCTGATGACCCGACGCTGGAGGACTGTGATAGGAATCAATAATATCTGTGGGCAGCTCTTTGTCATGATCACATTGAGGGACAACAATGCTGCCTCGATAGTATAGCAAATTATCGTTCCATTTACATTCCGAAAGAGTAAAATTTTTTACTCTCGATGTTTTCTGTCCTTGGATAGCTCGAATAACAGGTTCGAGGGATTCATCCTGAGGAATTGCTTTTCGTATACGTTCTACGATTGACAAAGGTTTAGAAAGGTCTTGCGTACTCCGTGGATTACACATAACAGGTAAGCCATCTGCTTCCTCTTCTACAAGGTTGTTGGCTGACAATAAATTATCACCCATGCCAGGGGATAAATTCTGTGGTTTCAAAAGTCGTTGCTCCAGAAATTTTTTCAGAGCCGGGTCAGGAATTCCAGATGGGCGAGAAAGCGTATCAGCTGGACCATTTTGATTACCAGGTCGGTACACAATTCTGAAGTTAAAGCGAGATAAAAACTCACTCCACCTCGCCTGCCGACGGCTCAGTAGTCTAGACTTCATGAAATATTCCAGAGCCTTATGATCTGTTACAACTTCGACCGGATCTGAAGACCCTTCAAGCTCAGGGCGCCACTCCTCAAAGGCCTGAACGATAGCCAGTAACTCTTTATCATAAATTTCATAATTAGATTCAGCTGGAGACATTTTTCTAGAAAAGAAGGCTACAGGTCTCCACGTCGAGGTGTCATCTGGTTGGAGCAATACTCCCCCGGTACCCTGATCAGAAGCGTCTGTTTCTAGGCGTGCAGGCTTCTCCCAGTCGAAGTGCTGTAGGACTATATCATCTCGAAACTTTGCTTTGATAGTCCGAAAAGCCTCCTCTTGACTAGATCCCCATACAAAAGGTTGATCTTTTTTAACCAAATCTGTTAAGGGTAAGACAATAGTTCCAAACTTATTAATAAAGCGACGATAAAAGTTGATGAAACCAATAAACCTTTGTACTTCTTTGATGTTTTTGGGTTCCGGCCAAGCGTCAATCGCTTCCAACTTAGTGGGGTCCATTTTAATACCATGAGTTGATATTATTAAGCCGAGGAATTTCACAGATTGCACATGGAACTCGCATTTTTTTATATCGATTTGTAATCCTGCCTTTTCTAATCGAGCCAAAACTTTCCTGACATGCTGACGATGTTCTTCGAGGGACTGGCTGAAGATAAGGACGTCGTCGATATAAGCGGTGCAAAATTCGTCTAAATACTCCTTTAATGCATCGTTAATATAGTTTTGGAATGAGCTTGGTGCATTGGCTAGTCCAAAGGGCATAACTTGATACTCATATAGGCCATAACGAGTCCTGAATGCGGTTAGATACTCATGTCCCTGAGCAATGCGCATTCGATGAAAAGCTGATATAACGTCTAGCTTTGTGAAAAATCTTGCCTTCCCTAAAAGTGACAATGTCTCGTGGATTCGTGGGATTGGATAGCGATTTTTGACTGTTATATCATTTAAGGCTCTATAGTCAACACAAAACCTGAGACCACCTCCAGGCTTTTTAACAAAGAGAACAGGAGATGCGGCTGGTGATGTACTAGGTCTTATGAAACCCTTTTCCAGATTCTCTTTAATGTACTTCTTTAAAACTTGTAATTCTTCCTTTGACATACCATACAATGGACCCCAAGGGGGCTCAGTACCAGGTTTGAGAATTATTTGATGGTCGCTTGGTCTGTGTGGTGGTAACTTATCGGCTTCGTCTCTTGAAAATACTGCAAGGAACTCGTGGTACTCCTTTGGAAGTTTTTCTGCTGGATTTATTCTAGGCTTATCCCTCAAAGCCTCCTCTATATCTTTCAGCGTGATCGACATAATGGCATTGTCACCATTGGCTGTTAGCTCCCCGAAAGTATCCAAATCACAGGATTTTATCAAAGACAATTTCTTAGATCGTAATGCTTTATCGACCATATTTTTGTACTTAATCACCTCATGCTGTGGAATGGCCTTTACAATAATGGCATAGGGTTTTGAGTGACTAGAACAGCTTGGATTATCAAAAATCACCAATTCGTCGGTCCAATTAATCCTTGGGTTGTGCTGTTGAAGCCATGGCAGTCCCAGTACGATGTCAAAGTATCCCAGATTCGTAACATAAAAATGGAGCTCTTCCGTATGTCCTTCAATTTCAAGATAGGTCTTGGCAAGATGAGTTATTTGACCAGAGACTGATTCTGTACCGTCAAATACTTTAAGACTGCGAGGATGATCAAGTTGGATCAGGTCAAAATTATGTGCGTGCGCAAACTTGGTATCAATAAATCCACAGCCAGAGGCACCGCTGTCAATGAGGGCAAGAGATTTAATAGCTTGAAAATCTCGATTTCTAAGAGTACAATTTATAACTAAATGCCCTATTCTATTATAATAATCTCCGTGGATTTGAGAAACTGAAAGTACCAAAGTCTGAGTTAAGCTCCCCAGGCGACTTTCTGGAGAGCTCAGGCGTTTTCCGAGCTACCAACAACCTCCGACTTTGAAACTTCAGCTAGATGACCTGAGACAGCAGATCGATTCATCTTTATCCTACATTCGGTAGCCTTATGCCTTCCATTCCCACAGTAATAGCAAAGACCTAATTTTCGACGTCGCTCTCTCTCCTGCGGATTTAACGGACCATGAGGTTGAAGCTGTGAGGCTGATAAGTCCATTGCGTCACCACCCTGAGTTGTTGTTAGCTTATCGATAGAGTTTGGGCGGCTCAACGTAGAATTTATGGGAAAGAAAGGTTTCCGAGGACCCAACTTTGCCCAAGAGTCGGCGAAAGATTTTTGCTTATTCTCAATATCCTGAAGCCGAGCAATTGCTTGGTCCAAGTCTAAATCCTCAATATCCTTCTCGTGAATTATTGCCTGCTTCAACTCAAGGCTGAGGTTCAGAAAAATGATATCTCTCAGCGGCTCAGGATGTTTATCGTAACCAGAGATTGCTGCGTCCCGCCTGATTTCTGCAATCCAAGCAGAAAAAGGTTTATTGCGTTGCGGATTCGAATGGAGCCTTACTTTGGCGTCACGAACGCGATTTGGGTCGTCAAAGAGGATGCCTAGAACTGTTAACATGGAGTCTAGTGATGGAAACTTAAGTTCTCCTTCCGAAATCCAAGAATGGAGATGAGCTTGACATTCTTCGTTCATTTTAGAATATACAAAATTCATTTTTGACACCTCAGTAGGAAAATGGTCCGAATTTGACTTCAACTTCAGAAGAATATTTTCCTTCCAAGTCGCGAACTTTTGCTTATCTCCCGAGAAAGTAAATACTCCACTAACGTCAACTGATCGAGGTTGAACGGGTAGCTGCCTGCTTAGAACTTCGACAAATTTACTCAGCGTGGTATCAATTCGTGATGAGTCCGAGGGAGATGATGCCTTCTTTTCCAGTCGCTTTATCTTGGCTTGTGCCGATTCCAACTCCGTATTAACTCTGCTTAACTCGGCGTTTTTCTCTGAAAGCTGTGACTGAGCGGCATGGACAATAGATGTAGCCGTTCCAAAATCTTTATGTTGTTTCATTAACTCCTTGATTGCACCCAATACCATCCCTGGGTTCCCCTGAACCCCTTCTAAAAATTCCATAGGATCCGTAACACGGGACAACTCCTCAAAGACTTGGTTTAAACTCTCAGACATCTCGGAAGATATGAAGTTTTTTTTTTTTTGGCGAGACCTGAGTAATGTAAGAGGCGTGGCTAGGTGTGATCAAAGAACCCTTGGACGTGAACTGTAAGCTATGGACTGTTGGCGTAGACTGTGGCTGTGGACTACGGGCGAGGACTATGAACTCGGTGGACAAGACAATAACAATAGCTATGAATCTAGACAATGACAATGACTGTGAATCAAGACAAGATTATATTGAACAACGGTAGATAACAAGACTCAGGTCTGAAGAGCATCTAGAGACAGAGGGAAAGCCACTATTTATACACAAGCCTAACTCCATCTCTACAAGGGCCATCTGGCCGACAACCAGGCCATCTTAGAATTACATAGAATATTAAAGAATGCTGTAGAAGCCCATCAACTATTACAAGAGAGAGAATAGTATGGAAACCTATAGAGCCCTAACCCAAAATCCCTAGTGTTCAGACGGAAGTACAGAAGATTCTAGAAGGCTAGACCTCCATTAGCGACAACACGTGAATTGATTATTATTCACGTGACAGCATTCAGTAAGCGCTAATCCTGACACATGATATCACCTGATATTACCTAATATCAGTGCCGCAATGAATCATGGCCTATTCCTGACAAATGGTTTTACCGCCGCTTTCTCGTCTGACGCATCGCTGAAAATTGCTATGGACAATGCTGAAACCATAAAGGCGTCTCTTTCGGGTTCTCTAATTCAAATTGAGGACCGCATTGGATACGTTGTTTAGCGTATCCCACACACTATCCGGAATCCGGTCTCAAATTTGGTTCCCACTACGCTTGATGATGTCAAGAGCATTGCCCAAGCGCAGACAGGCGTCACTCCATCCAGCGCTCAATGGTCTGTACATGAAGATCGCCACGATCCTCTGCATACGGCTCTTATTTTTTTTTCCCAAAGAGGTGTCGACTTTTCGAATTGTTGACAGCGCCCCTTTTCGACGGTATATCCCTAATCCAAAGGTAGCCCAGTGTGATGCTTGCTTTGGGTTTCACCATTCCTTCCGCTGCCGCACTCAGGCGTTGTGCGCTCGTTGCGGTGCCCTTCGCCACCACGGAGATTGTCGCCAACTTTGTCACTGCATTAACTGTCTGGGGCCTTATTCTGCAGACGACCCTAACTGCCCTCTCCGCCCTCGCCCTTTCAAGGGCAAACTCATTCATTGCCCAGAAAAAGCGGTTACAGAACTCCGTGCACGTAACCGCAATAATCTCCGGAATTAGCGTCTCGTAGGGGCTGCCGCTGCCGCTGCTGCCAACTCCGCAACTTCCACCTCTCCCGGAAGCTCCAGCGCACCGACTCTCTCGATGGAATCCCCCCCCGTCCCTACTCAACGCACGCCTTTTGCCAGCCAGAACAGGTTTTCAGCTCTTACTTCTGCTTTTGATAGGTCTATGGAAGTAGACCAAGACGAGCAAGTCTCCAACAATACCTCCGACAGCACTTCCTATGAGCAATAGAGGCTATTTTAGGAGCACCCCCCCGCCTCGCCTCCGTTTTCTCCAAGCAAACGTTGGACGTGGTGGATCTTCTCACCACATTCTTCTACAAGCTGCATATTAGGGTAAGTATGATGTGATCTTTATCCAAGAGCCCTGGACAAAAACAATTAACCTAAAGAGTGTAACCAAGTCCCATCCTCCCTCCGCTACCTTCACTCCTCCGAGTCGGGACTGGATCAACTCGCGCCCGCGTGTTCTCACTTATGTCCGAAAGAAATCTAACCTCCGACCTATCCAGCTAGACTGTGGTTCCTCACTTGATATCATTGTTCTTCGCCTCCAGTGCTCTCCTTCTCTAGGGGTCATAAATGTATGCCAACAACCTCAAGCTTAAATGCCTGAGAGCCACGGTGCACTCTTCAGTTGGCTGGTTAAACCAAATACCATAATCGTGGGGGATTTTAACCTTCACCACGAACTATGAGAGACTAACGTTTCCCGCTCCTCTGGCGTCAGCAGCTTTTTTGAATGGATTGACAACTATTCTCTGAGGTCGGCTTTGCCCTATGGAGCTCCCACACATCGGGCTGGCCATGTCCTTGACCTAATACTCACAAACATGGAAGGACTTTCAGCCCGTGTGGATCCGGAGTCACATTCAACTTCCGACCACAAAACAATATCTGGCCTCGTCCAACTCTCGGCATCAAGGCGTCACCCAACGCTGAAACTGCCCAAATTCAACAATGAAAACACTGATGTATTTCGTCTAGCCCGCTCCGCGACCGCACCTCCTAGCTTTTCCTTTGAGGACCCAACCCCTCAGCGCCTGGACGCGGCGACTACATCCGGCATCGCCCCTCTCTCGGCGATTCTGCTCGCAGCTAACCCGCCGAGGCCTGCATGCGTCCCATGCAAAGATTATTGGAATCGTGATTGCTCGGACTAACGACGCCAGTACCTCGAAGCTCGCCATAGTGGGGATCAAGATCTCATCAACGAGGCACACAACAATTTTCGGAAATCGGTAAGACGAGCTAAACGCGAACACAAGCGCTCCATGTTGGATAATGTGTCTTAGATCCTAGAGGCCCATAGAGTTGTTGGATGGCGGAAGTTATCTAGTCGCTTTGGTCCCTCCCCTAATTCATTCCCAAGGTGTCACATATAGCTCCCCGACCGAGCGGGCAGACATTTTCTTCCGAACTAAGCTTGCACGCGCGATTGGCCAACCGGATATACCCAGGAATACCCCTACCTACCCACTGCGTACGATCCCTGCACCTCTCTCTGTAGACAAAGATGAAGTACGCCACTGTCTTCTGGAAGTTTCGTCAACTACTCCGGGACATGACCACCTCTCTGTCTCAGCTCTCCGCCTGGTATAGAAAGTGGATACTTGGCGCTCGTGGATTGTCCACCTTTACAGGCTTTGCCTGGAATATGGTCACTATCCCAGCATCTTCCGCCGCGCCGAATTGTGGTTATTCCTAAATCACACAAGGACGATCTTACTAATCCCGCCAATTGGCAACCGATTTCGCTTCTCCCAGTTCTCGGGAAGGGGCTGGAACGCCTCTTTGCAAGACGCTTTGCCTTCTGGGCCTTGTCCGATCGCATTATCTCCCCGACGCAATTTGGAGCTCTGCCTGCAAGGTCTGCCATGGATCTTGTAGAATGTTTAGTTCACGATGTCGAAAAAGCGTGGGAGACGAAGCAAGTTTGCAATCTCGCCACCCTCGATATCCAAAGCGCTTTCGATAGTGTTCAACCTGGCCGTCTCCGCGTTCGTCTCCACGAGCAGGGATGGCCTTTACCATACGTGAATTGGGCTGCTTCCTTCGCTTCTTGCAAGATGGCTCGCCTCAAAGTGGATGATTTTGTTGGTGACTTCTTGGATATTCCGCATGGCTTGCCTCAAAGATCTCCTGCTTCCCCAATACTTTTTCTCCTCTTTCTCGAGCCTTTATTCAAACTCGAGTTTCCTACATTCGGATACGTAGACGACGTAGCGATCCTTCCAGTCGCAAAAACTCTGGACGAAACTTCTCGTCTGACCGCTGACAGGGTTGGAAGCATCACCCGTTGGTGCAATCAGAATGGACTCTCTCTTGCAGAAAACAAGACCGAGATCCTGCATTTTCACAGATCCCGTCAACCTTCTCCTCCGATAACAATCAACGGCGCCTTAAGAACCACCAACTCTACTCTGAGGTAGTTAGGCGTCTTCCTCGACAGCAAGCTCTCTTTCAAACAACATGTGCAAGAATGGAGTGCTAAAACGTAACGGATTAGCGCCCATATACGACAGCTTGGAAATGCCTACCGTGGTGTACCAACAACCTTTCTGCGCACTGCAGGCTTAGCTGCGGCGCTACCTGTATTTTTGTACAGCCCTTAGGCCTGGTGGCGCGGTCACACCTACCTCCGCCGAGGACGTCCAACTTCAACCCAATCTCAGCGCCTGGTAGACATGATCTCTCGAGTTCTAGTCACCCTGGCTCGAGCAATTTTACTGGTATACAGGACCACGCCCACTTCGGAACTTCTAAGGGAGGTGTGGCTCAAGCCCGCTCATATTCTACTTGAGGAGATCCGCTTCCGCTCTGCCGTTAGACTAGCTGCCGCGGACTGTTTTCATCCTTTGGTTAAAAGATTTTTCGTCCCCCGCGCTCACACCCGCCTTTCTGAGAGGCTAAAGCTCATTCCCCCTCTCCCTCGACCCCAGCTTTTACCTCCCTCCTACAAATCCCCTCCTAACCAGTCTCGAACCGACTACTCCACCCAAGAATTCTCTGAGCGCATCAGAGAGCTGCCACCATGGGACATTCTTGTCTTCTCGGATGGCTCAAAGCAGAAGGATGGCTCTGCTGGGGCAGGTGCCGTCGTTCTCCATAGAGATATCACTGTAGCTGAAGTGAAAGTGCCCCTGGGGCCCGACTTTGAGGTCTACGACTCCGAAATTATCGGCGCCCTCGAACGGCTTAGGGCTGCTATAGCAGCTCCTTCTACCCACCTTGCAACCAACATTCACGTAATTCTTGACAACCAAGAGGCTACACACCGTCTTCTCGATTCCTCACCCTCCAGGTCCTCACAAATGGAAATATTGGAATTTCGGGATCTCGCCTCTCGCTGGCCTACGAGGAGAATTCTGCCTATCACATCTCCTGGCAAGATCCAAGTAATGTGGTCTCCCGGTCACATGGGCATACCAGGTAATGAGCGGGCCAACAAGTCGGCCGGAGAGGCGGCTTGTCAACCAGCTCCTCCTGCCGCATCTCTTACCGGATTTCAATCAAAGATACAAAGGCAAATATGGGACTTGACCACAGCATGGTGGCAATCTCATGTTCCCTCTACCTATTGCGAGTTGGGGATGCCATTTCCCAGGAAGCCTCCTGAGGAACTACGACTCCCTCGCCGTTATCTCGGATATTTAATCTAATGCCGCATCGGACACGATGACTTTCGTGCTTATCACGAAAGGTTTAATCATTATGATGCCCTTCTGACTTGTTCCTGCGGCGCTGTCAAGTCAATCACCCACTTAGTTTTTTGCCCCCTCGTGCGAGAGAGACAGCTTCGGCTGGTCACCGACGAAGTCTGGGCTCACTTGATTTTCTTCTCAGCACCCCCCATGGAGCTAAGCGTTTCGCCACCATATTAGAGAAGGTTAATTTTCTGTCAGAAATCTATCCAATCCGTTCCGAATGAGCTAGTCATGTGAGGAATCCGCTGCATAACGCTCACAGTTTCTACATGTATTCTAATGGCCTCTCTGCCACAGCACCTTTTCTTTTGTGCTACATATAGCAGTCACCATGTCTCCCCAGGGATGGGGCTTTAGTTGTAACTAGCGCCCGGTAGACACTAAAAATAAATAAATAAAATGTATTGTCGACTGAAAAAAGGATCAACGTCAGGAAACGAGAAGCAAGAAGAAAAGCGACCAGAGTAAGCGAGGTATTTTGAAACCCCAAAGATCGCTTAGATGTGAGGTTGAAGCAAGAAGTTTGGTTAAAATTACAACCGTTTACGAGACCACAGGAGTTCGGGGAGGTTAAAGAACGCGTCTGAGAAAGATATGGAGTAACCCGCAAGAACTATGTTTCATTGATTAAGGGAAAGGACGGACTCTGACTTCTAATGAAGCGCTCTCCCTATCCTTTGACGTTTCATAGAGAATGAAGTTTATGGTATAATGGCATCAGGATGAGAGTAAGGAAAGTAGTTAGTATGAGCTGATTCAAGGGGTTAATCCGATATGGAATGTATCACGAGTGGCCGCCTGGAGCGGAGGAATGGAACAATAGTGACAAGCCAGATGAATGGAGGCGATTAGGTCTACACAGAAGATGTATGTAGAGGGGAGGAAAAACCAGGAGAACTGGCATTGAGAACTGGAGGTTCTTTGTATCATACATTATTACTTTATTCATTTTGGTCTGGAGGATCATTGTCGTTGTTTTAGTGGCCAGTGAGGTCCAAGTTTTTATTACAATTTATCTTCATATATTTATCTCAAGACAGGTAAGAACTCAATTAAAGGTCGAAATAAAGCTAGAGAGATAAGTTTAATCTATAGATACAATTTATATGTATATTTTGCGTACGCGATATAAGAAATATGTATTGATAAAGATCTTAACACCGTTACTCCGTAGTATCATTTCCGAGTCTGTTGTCCTAACGCAACGCCATGCCTTAATACTTGTCGGATAAATTTCATATAATAGGTTTATGGACAACAGTACAGACAGGGACCGGCGTTAAGGGTAATGTTTTTCGTATCATATAAATTAACACGTGACACAAAATATTTATTTGATTCTTTTTGCGATCAGTACTCAGAGAATAGCACACTCATTGAGTAGGCATCACACATACCGATACTAAATTTACGTACCGCTCACGTCTTCCTATTCCTATCCAGCTATTCCCTCTAAATCAATTCCTACAAGTCGATTCCTACAGAAGTGCATTTTAGTTCGGCCATCGCGTTTGTGATGGCCAAATCACAACAACCACCTCCCTTGGCCCAGCGCGTGGCAAAGGGTCGAGCTACTTGGGTTCAATCCTTTCACACCAAGTTTTGGTCAGCCGTTGAAGAGGCTGATCCTCTCATTCAGTCCTTCGTGCGCGAGCAAATGGATGCGTTTCTCTTAGCGGTTGCTTCTAGGCACCCTATGCGACCCAACAGCCAGATACAACCCAAATAGTCGGGCTCCTTACCCAAGCCCAGCCAAAGCATCCCACCACGACCCCCCGCCCCTACATCGAAGAAAACTCAAAGTTGGGCAGCGACCGCCGCAGGCCCTCCTGCCAACATCCCCCCGGCGTCGTCGTTGTCGCGACCCAACACAACACATCACCCCTCTCGCGCGCCTGTTCCAAAACAATCTGCAACCACCAAGCGCCCCAAGGCTATGTTCCGCCTCTCAGAGGAAGCTCCACTTGTCAGAGCAGACACCACAGCAGTCAAGGCTGCTTTCATTCACATTGTGCCCGACCTTAAGGACGGAATTGCCTCCGTTACTCGCTGCGCAAATGGTTTCAACATCATTTTCTCGTCTGATGCATTGCTAAAAATTGCGATGGACAACGCCGACTCCATAAAGGCGTCTCTTTCCGATTCCCTCGCTCAACTTGAGGACCGCATTGGGTATGTTGTAAAGCGTATCCCACGCACTATCTGGAATCCGGTCTCTAATTTGATTCCCACCACGCTCGATGACGTCAAGAGCATTGCCCAGGCACAGACTGGCGTCGCTCCATCTAGCGCCCACTGGTCTTTACATGAAGATCGCCATGATCCACTGCAAACGGCAGTTATTTTCTTTCCTAAAGAGGTGTCAACTTTTCGAATTGTTGACAGCGCCCCTTCCTGACGCTATATCCCTAACCCGAAGGTAGTCCAGTGTGATGCTTGTTTCGGGTTTCACCAATCCTCTCGCTGCCGTACTCAAGCATTGTGCGCTCGCTGCGGTGCACTTCGCCACCACGGAGAATGCCGTCATCTTTGTCGGTGTATCAACTGCCTGGGGCCTCATTCAGCAGACGACCCTAACTGCCCTTTACGTCCTCCCCCTTTCAAGGGAAAACTGATTCATCCTTCGGAAAAAGCGATAACGGAACTCCGTTCACGGAATCGTAATAATCTCAGGAAAGAGCGTCGCGCAGAGGCAGCTGCTGCCGCTGCTACCACCCCTGCCACCTCCACCTCTCCTAGCAGCTCTAGTGCAGCAACTCTCTCGACAGAAACCCCCTCTGTCCCTTCTAAACGCACGCCTTCTGCCAGCCAGAATAGCTTCACACCGCTTGCATCTGCCCCGGATAGTTCTATGGATGTAGACCTACATGAGCAAACCACCATCAATACTTCTAATAGCACTTCCTATGAGCAATAGAGCCTATTTCAGGAGTTCCCCCCCCGCCTCGCCTCCGTTTCCTCCAAGCAAATGTTGGGCGTGGTGGATCTTCTCACCTCATCCTTTTACAAGCCGCATTTCAAGGTAAGTATGACGTGATCTTTGTCCAAGAGCCCTGGACACAAACAATCAACCTAAAGAACGTAACCAAGTCCCATCCAGCCTACATCATCTTTACTCCTCCTAACCGTGACTGGAAAAATTCGCGCCCGCGCGTTATCACCTATGTACGAAAGAAATCAAACCTCCGTCCTATTCAGCTGGATTGTGGTTTCTCACCCGATATCATTATCCTCCGTCTTCAGTGCTCTCCTTCTTTAGAGGTCATAAATGTATACCGTCCACCTCAAGCTCCGATGTCTGAGAGTCTCAGCGCACTCCTAAGTTGGCCGATCAATCCGAATACCATAATTGTGGGAGCCTAACGTTTCCCGTTCGTCTGGCGTCAGCAGCTTTGTTGATTGGATTGATAGCTATTCTCTGAGGTCAGCAGTACCTTACGGTGCTCCCACTCATCGTGCCGGCCATGTACTCGACCTAGTACTTACGAACATGGAAGGACTTTCTGCTCGTGTAGATCCGGAGGCACATTCAACTTCCGACCATGAGACGATATCTGGGTTCGTCCAACTCTTGTCATCTCAAAGGCGGCACGCTACGCGGAAGCTGCCCAAACTCAACGATGAGAACGCTGAAGTATTTAGGTTAGCCCTCTCCGCCACCGCTCCTCCTAGTCTTTCCGTCGAACCAACTCCCCAGCGACTGGACGCGGTGACTTCATCAGGTATCGCCGCTCTCTCGACAATTTTGCTGGCAGCTAACCCGCCGAGGCCTGCATGCGTTCCATGCAAAGATTATTGGAATGACGAATGCTCAGACCAACGACGCCGGTACCTCGAAGCTCGCCATAGCGGTGATCCTAATCTCATTAGCGAGGCACACAATAGTTTCCGAAAATCCGTAAGACGAGCTAAACGAGAACACAAGCGCTCCAAGTTGGATAATGTGTCTTCGATCCTGGAGGCCCATAAAGTTGTTGGATGGCGGAAGTTATCTAGTCGCTTTGGCCCCCCCCAATCCACTTCCAAGGTGTCACATATAGCACCCCGACCGAGCGGGCAGACATATTCTTTCGAACTAAGCTTACCCGCGCAATTGGTCAACCAGATTTACCCAAGGATACTCCCACCTGCCCACTGCGTGCGATCCCCGCACCTCTCTCTATAGACGAAGATGAAGTGCGCCACTGTCTTCTGGAGGTTTCGTCAACCACTCCGGGACACGACCACCTTTCTGTCTCAGCTCCTCGCTTGGTATGGGGAGTGGATACATGGCGCTCGTGGATTGTTAAACTTTACAGCCTCTGCCTCACATATAGTCACCATCCTAGCATCTTCCGCCGCGCCGAAGTGGTGGTTATTCCTAAACCACACAAGGACGATCTCACTAACCCCGCGAATTGGCGACCGATTTCGCTTCTCCCAGTCCTCGGGAAGGGGCTGGAACGCCTCCTTGCCAGACGCTTTGCCTTTTGGGCATTGTCAAACCGCATTATCTCCCCAACGCATTTCGGAGCTCTGCCTGGAAGATCTGCTATGGACCTCGTAGAATGTCTGGTTCATGATGTCGAAAAAGCGTGGGAAACAAAGCAAGTGTGCACTCTCGCTACCCTCGATATCCAGAGTGCTTTCGATAGCATCCAGCCTGGCCGTCTTCGCATTCGTCTTCGCGAACAGGGATGGCCTTTACCATACGTAAATTGGGCTGCTTCCTTTTCTTGTTGCAGGAAAGCTCGCCTCAGAATAGACGATTTTGTTGGTAACTTCTTAGATATTCCGCATGGTTTGCCCCAAGGTTCCCCCGCTTCCCCGATACTTTTCCTCCTCTATCTCGAGCCTTTGTTCAAATTAGGGTTTCCTACTTATGGCTATGTAGACGACGTAGCGATCCTTTCGGTCGCAAAAACTCTGGTCGATACTTCTCGTCTAACCGCCAACAGTGTTGAAAGCATCACCCGATGGTGTGATCAGAACGGACTCTCTCTGGCAGAAAATAAGACCGAAATACTACATATTTATAGATCTCGTCAACCTCCTCCTCCGGTAACCATCAATGGCGTCTCAAGAACTACCAACTCTACTCTGAGGTGGCTAGGCGTCTTCCTCGACACCAAGCTCTCTTTCAAACAACATGTGCAGGAATGGAGTGCCAAATCGCAACGGATTAGCGCCCACATTCGACAGCTTGGAAATACCAACCGTGGTGTACCAACAACTTTTCTGCGTACTGCAGCCCTAGCTGCGGCGCTACCAGTCCTTTTGTACGGTGCGGAGGTTTGGTGGCGTGGAAACACCTATATCCGGCATAGCCGCTTGACTTCTACCCGATCCCAACACCTTGTATCCATGGTCACTCGAGCTCTGGTCAATTTGGCTAGAGCAATCCTACCAGTATACAAAACCACTCCCACTGCAGCACTCCTAAGGGAGGTGTGGCTCAAACCAGCACACATTCTACTCGAAGAGACGCGCCTCAACTCTGCTGTTAAAATAGCCGCCGCTGACCACTTTCACCCCCTGGTCAAAAGATCCAATGACTCCCGGGCGCATACCCGCTTAACTGGAAAGGCTCAGCTCGTTCCGCGCTTTCCCCGTCCTCGGCTTGTAACGCCCTCGTATAGAGCCCCCCAAACTCTAACCCGGGCTGAACTCTCCTCTGAAGAAGCTTCTCGGCGTATCAGAAACCTTCCACCATGGGACATCCTCGTCTTCTCCGACGGTTCCAAACAAAAAGATGGATCTGCTGGGGCAGGTGCCGTCGTTCTCCACAAGGGAATAACCGTAGCAACAGTGAGAGTCCCGCTAGGCCCCGACTTTGACGTCTACGACTCTGAGATTGTCGGTGCTCTCGCAGGGCTTAATGCTGCCATAGCAGGTCCCTCTACCCACCTGGCAACTAATATCCATGTAATTCTAGACAATCAAGAGGCAACGCGACGCCTTCTCGATGCAACACCCTCCAAATCCTCACAGCAAGAAATATTCGAATTCCGAAAACTCGCCTCCCAGTGGCCCTCAAGAAGATTTCCGCCCATTGCAGCCCCTGGTAAAGTCCACGTGATGTGGTCACCTCGCCATATGGGGATCCCTGGTAATGAATTGGCCAATAAGTTAGCTGGCGAGGCTGCCCGCCAACCTGCTCCTCCTGCTGCATCTCTTGCTGGAGCCCGGACAAAGATGAAACAGTATATATGGGACCTGACTTCCGCATGGTGGTAAAGTCATGCTCCTTCCACCTACTGTGAATTAGGGATGCCATTTCCCAAGAAGCCCCCCGAGGAGCTACGACTCCCCCGCCGTAATCTTGGGTACCTTATTCAATGCCGAACCGGACATGGAGACTTTCGCGCTTATCACGACCGATTCCGTCACAAAGATGCATACTTGACTTGTTCCTGCGGGGGTGACAAGTCAATTACCCACCTAGTTTTCTGCCCCCTAGTTCGAGAGAGACTAGCCTCAACTGGTCACCGAAGAAGCCTAGGGACACTAGATTTGCTTCTCGGCACCTCCCGTGGTGCCAAGCGTTTTTCCTCTGTTTTGGAGAAGACAAAATTCCTATCGGAAATTTGCCCGATCCGTCCCGTCTGACTTATGTCTATGTGAGAGTCCCGCTGTACAGCGCTCACTACACTTTCACGAATTCAGTTTCCAAGGCCTTTTGGCTCCCCATTTATTTTTAATTAGTTTAGTACATATTTGTCACCATATCCCCCCAGTGACGGGGCCCTAGGCCTAGCTGAAGCCCGGTAGACTTGTAAAAATAAATAAATAAAATAAATAAATAAATACTCAGAGAATAGTTTTCATATATATATCACATACAATTCTACGTCTTACATACCACCACTGATATCGCGTGTTCGTGTACTTGAATTGTTCGATAATCATCCGCTTAGCTTAAACCATGGATAACTTCAGCCATAAAGAATCTGTGGCCACGCTCTGCAGCACTAGACTCAGTACTCGTTCAGTCGCCACCATACGAAGCTCAAAGTACTGATCTCTTGCATTTACTGTTCATACAACTTTTGTATAACAGTGAAACTCTTGGCTAGCCTAACTATATATCGGTTACTACTCCCACGGCGTAGTCGACCGACAATACTTGACTATCATTATTCGCCTATGATTCATTCGTGTTTGTACCCACATTTTTAGTCATAGACTTATCATGTGACAGATACCTCGGAACGGTGTTTGTCATGATTACTTGGAGTTTAGTGTAGTGTTCGCATAATTTGTATATTTAAATACTTTCTTGCAGCTAGATCTTGCTCGCTAGCTTTATTAAATCTTACAAACACGAGTTCTTGCCTGCCTACAATGGGATCCCTAACAAGACTTACCTTCGGGAAGTCCGATAAAAGCTGCAATGCCGCGTGTAGATCCCTTTCCCCTTTTGTTCAGCATAGCCCTCTGCGTTCCCGGCTTAGTTTTTTTGCTGCTATTGTGGCTTCAACATCCCTCACGAGCCGGAACTGCTCGAGTCATCCTCCTTCGAGGATCCATTGTGTGATTCTGGCGACGTCTTCTGCACTATTCATCATAGCTTTGAAGGGTCTATCTTTTGCTTCCCACCACACTTTAATCTTCCTTTTGACCATCGCGGGCAAGCCATGACCATGTACTCCACATTTTGGGAGGAGTATCCACAAGAGCAACTTGATGAGTCGACTCCGAGTACTTTTCGTCGGTACAGTTAAGATTGGAGGCCGATATGCTCGCTTCTTATCTGCATGGCAAAGCTGCTTTGAGACCTTTTAAGGTGTCGGTGTAGATGAGATGGTATTCCACGGAAATTCATCTTTTGTCTGCCAGTTTTTTTGTCCGTGAAAAAATTAGATGCTTTGTAGACTTCAGGGTCAGCTATTGCTCTTCTCCTTCTGGTTCCCTACCCTTAAGATTGTTAGTTTGCATAAACGACAGGCACTAAAGTGGGTTTTCTTGAAAATCTTTTGCTTATTAGGAAACAATCACATCTCTCTGCCGAGACACCCTGGAAACACTTTGCCGCATTTGGGTCAATATACCTTGCAAAAGCTCTATCAATGGCAATTTTTTCTTAGCGCCCAAAATTTGCTAAACCTTACGTTACTTATAAAAATTTCTCATTATATGTTAGCTGTAACTAAACAGAGATAACGTACATTCAAAAATAGGACCGAGCTAATCGTAAAAAATAAATCAGTACGAAGTAAAGACCTTCTTCCGCTTCTACAACAGAGTGAAAGCATGCCGGCATACCGATATGCTGGCGACAAGTCGACCGAGTTCGTCAGATGAGATTGAGTCCCAAGCTTCTCTTCTAACTCTTTTAGGCGTCTGTAGTGGTATTTTCCTTCTATTCGCAAGCTCCGGATATCGAGCTTGAATGTAATTCCTCATCGACTTTCATACAGACTCAATTCGGTCTAAGTCTGGAGAGAAGAGGCCACACGATGGGTTCTACCCCAGCTTGGAGTAAAGATAGCATGGTGTTTCGTGCAGAATGGCAGGGAGCGCCATCTTGCATCAGTAGAAGGCATGGAGCAGCTTCTCGTGCTGTTATTTTTAAGGTAAAAGCCACTGGCAGTTGGTCTCCGAGTTCAATTCCCCCCAAATTTTTTCCCAAACCAAAAATCCACTTCTTCAGTAACCATGGCAAGATCCCCAAAACATCTAGCCATTTCTTCGAACAAACTTAGAAGATAACCATATCTCGTCAAACTCCTCACCTGTCTAGACTTCGTTCGTGGAAAAATCAAATTGTCAATAGTCGAACTGACCTTTCTGGTGACCCACAAAAGTGAGTGCCGACCGTTAGTAATCCATAATTCTTCGGACCATAGGACTTGATTCCATTGCTCAATAGTGAAACTAAGATAAGACCGAGCGAAAAGTAAATATCGACTTTTATTTTCTTCGAAAAGCGGAGGCTTACTGTGACAGACACAACGCTTCTATTCCCTTCTTTCTAGAGCATATCGAAGAACTCTCTCAACGCCGTTCCAGTGAAGAAAATGCACCGTGGCAAGTTCAAAGTAGGTCATAAGCCGATCGACTTGTGAACTGCAATCAAAATGTTCTAGCTCATCGGCTTGAACCTCACTAAGGACTGAAGATCAACCAGGACTCCTTACTTCTGAAAGGTCATCTCATTCGCATGCGTAATGAATTTGCCACGGACTTAGCCCCAATTCATGAGTAATATCGCGATATGAACGTCCGTGCCTTCGAAGTGTCTGGATTGCGACCCGCATATCTCGATGAAGGTTCTGGCGATGAGGTCTCTTCGAAGACTGAAGAGTGTGAGACTTCGTTTTGATTTTTCAAGATAAGATTTGCAAGGTCCTAACACAGAGCCTTGATGATAGTCACCAACTTGAAGTATAGTGTGACCGGTCGTGATAGGGATAAAGGCGAGAAGTGATAAGCTAAGGGGTTAGGCCATTGGAAATAGATAAACATTATAGGAAATAAGGCATGGGCATTTCATCCACTGATCTCAGCGGGGATCAGAGAAATTAGTCATTGCAAAAGGCGTGACTGGAAGGGAAACGAGATGAGAAGTGTTATTTCTCGGCCACTAGTTGATTTCATTTTGGGTTACTTTTCATTTGTTGTGGGAATTTGAGTCGGGGTAGGAATAAGGTGTTCGGTTGCTGCTCAATGTATTTAACTGGCTATTAGTTTTGTGAGTCGTGATATACGCAGTCCCCCCCCCATGAAATCCCATCTCACCGCTTCTGAATGCCAAATCTGTCGAGCGGTGAAAATTAATTCTGTCACTAGTCACAAAAACTTTTAGTTTCGATGTTGCTATAGTAATAAATGATTGTGATCATCATAATATTATGTCTATGTACACTAATTACAGTTTTTTCCTACACCAGAACTTTGTAATATCTCACAACCTTCACACGCACCATCAGTGACACAATCTCGTATTATTCATTCAATCAAAGTCCACGCAGTACCTCAGTCTCACACGACCAAGATTCCATACCTTATTCAAACCATCTTTGAAGTACTATCATGTGCGACAACACCTTTCTACTCTAAGCACGTCCATTGCGTGTCAGTATAATTTCTATAGAATTCCCTCTATCGAACTATATAAATGGATCCCTCACCTATTACAGCTCTTTCTACTCCTCCTGCTGGTTCCTGCGCTTCATTCGATGCCTTACACGAGGCTGTACAAGGCCATGCCAAAGCTGCTGGATATGCTATCACGATTGCTAGTTCTTCGGAGAGGAAAGGCAGAACAATGAAGATTCTGATGTGCAAGAAAGGTGCTTGGCAGATATTCGAGCGCAAGGCGAATCTGTAGACCATTAGCTGTGATATCTACAGTTATTTTTATAGGAACTTTGAATAGAAATGAGAAATAATATTCTCAAAATCATTTAAATTTAGATTGATTTTTGGTGAAAGTTGCATGGGTGTAAATATTTTACGGAAAAATCTCATGAGCTAATACGTTCAATCAGCATTTCCCCTTGCAAGACATCCTAGTATTCTCAACGTGCATCATGGCCGGATTCATCAGAGCTGCAGGAGCCCTGCATGAGATTATCATAGAGAACTTCTCCTCATGCATTAAGATCTTCAGTTTAATCCCTGTAAAACAACATGGGTGTAAATAAATACCATGCGAGGCTGTACTCTCATGATAGGGTATTGTTCGTTGATCCGCTTCTTATAGGGTACAGGGGTTAAAGCGGGGATAAAGTGGAGATAAAGTGGTGATATTCCAGGTTACCTCACGATAGATCCACAGTATCCCTGTTAGCTTCAAATTTTAAAATCTTATGGCCTAAGGCATAAGAGATATGCATCTGTATATGAAGTCCAACGCCCACCTTCATGCCTGCACCTTCCTACATTCGCGCACACCTGAGGTCGTTTCGTTTAAATCATTGTCAGCTATTTACTATTATTTTGCTCAACGGCATACTTTTATTTCATTCATCTATCTAATTTTTACTTCATGTGAGTGCATCTGAACCTTAAGTCAACTACTTTAGAAGATTTTAATTTACTGTACTAGATTGCCGCAAAGATGGATTCACCTCAACAACCTTCTCCATCATCAGCATCTCCTACTTATGCAAAACGCCTAACACAAACTCAACGTATTCAAGTAAGTCTGAAATCTACAAATTGATAAGGTTAAGAGAGTAACATGTGCAGGTTAGAACCTTGGCCAGTGAGGGACACAGTTACGTCAAAATCTCTCAACGCCTTGGGATTACATGGCGACAGGTACAATACACCATGAGCGTTGAAAATACCGAGCCTCAGTACTCCAGTGGTAGGCCACCTATTCTAAGTAGTTCCCAGGTCGATGAAATAGAATTTTTCGTCTGTTTATCATCGGAAAATCGTCGGATGTCATTTTTCCAACTTGCACATTTTATATTTCGGCACTTTGGTGTGAGCGAGAATGTGATCCGACGTGAACTGGCAAAGAGGGGATATGCACGCAGGATTGCACGATTAAAACCTCCTATCTCTTCAGTCAACAAACTGAAGAGATATGAGTTTGCCAGAATACATCTCCACTGGCGGAAGGAACATTGGATGAGAGTCCTCTGGTCCGACGAGACTTGGGCTATGAATGGTCGGCAAAGTGATCGTTGGGTCACAAGAAAGGTCAGTAGTCCCTTAAAGGCTCCTAAGATTTAGAGTTCCCTTGAGCTAAGTTTAAGTCAAAGATTGGGGAAGAGTACGAAGATACCTGTGTCCTAGCCAAGACGCGGAGGAGAGTTGGGTGGATGTTCTGGGGATCTTTCTTTGGACGACAGAAGGGGCCTTGCCTGATTTGGGAGAAGGAGTGGGGCCATATCACTGCGGCCAGTTACTGCGAGAGGATAGTGCCTCTCATAGAGAGTGCGGTCTTTCGGGAACCAGGACTAGATGTGATGCAGGACAACGCCCCTCCTCACAAGTCGAGGCAAACTATGCGTGAGTTTGAAAGGAGGAATATTTCTCTAATGGAGTGGCCGCCATATTCTCCTGATTTAAATCCGATAGAAACTTTGTGGAGTTATATGAAAGCGTACATGGAGCGTCTTTATCCAGCGTTGGATCAAGGGGGCAGCGGAGTCAGGGGCATCTTCGTCAAATAGTGAACGAGGCGTGGGATCTGGGGTTTAATGGGGATGACTTGGAGAAACTGATAGATTCGATGCCCCGAAGAATCAGAGCCGTTTACGAAGCTGAAGGCGGATATGTAAATTATTAGCTAGATAGAAGTATAATTTATTTATGAAATGTATTAATGAATTAAAAAGTGAATAGAGGGCTATAATGGACCAAAAAAGCAAAACCAACGAATATTTCGTTGTGAAATTTTTGCCATACAAATTTAAAGTTTAGGTGGGGAGATCTACTTATCGTCATGCTAATTCAAGTTAGTAAAAGCCTATATACCCTGTAAAAGTCGAATTTTAGCGCCTATACACGATTAATACTGTAGTATCAGAGTAAGTCAAGAGCCAGCTATATTTACACGTATCACAACCCTGTCCAAGCTAACCATTTTGTCGTTAGATCAATCCTAATACCATGAACCCTTTCTATCCCTAACATTCCCAAACATTGACACGGAGTAATTAATATGTCCGGTGTTTGTGCAGATCGCTAACTACAAGTGAAATGTTAACAGTTCAATGACAGGATCTGATTTGGAGTAAAATGTACTCCGGCTCAACCATAAACTTTAGATCCATGTCTTATAGGTAGGGTTCTTTTGATGATCTTTATACAGACGGGGTAATTTGTGTCACACCTTAGCGTCAAATCGATTGTTTCTCGAACGCACTAGGTAATGAATCTCACTTGTAAACTTTCATTACTTGGGGTTTTGGTGAGGGAAAGTCTTGGCTTCCTAGCTTTAATACCCTTGCAATTCTTCTGATGTTACTGTACTAGCACTGGATAGGAAATTTCTGATGGTTTGAGGGCAATTAAATTTTTAATTAATCTTTTATTTTACGAATACGAATGCAAGCTTTGGTCATAGATTCACAAATTCAAAGACTAATAACCTATTGGACCACCATCGGGGTCTATGACTGCCTCACATCTCGCTGGCATGCTCGTAATCAGGGTTCGAAGCTGATCCGGCGTTTAGACTCCCAAGCCTCCTCAACAATCTTACGGTGCTGTAGCCAACCACGCTGTCTCCTCTCACCAAACTCAGGATGTCGGGCCTGTATATATGATTTCATTATATTCCCTACAGCCTCTATCTGATTTAGATCCGGAGAGAAAGCCGGTCAAGAGATAAATTCAATTTCGTTAGATCCGAGGTATGCTATTGAGAGGGTGGCTTTGTGTGGTGGTGCGTTATCTTGCATGAATCCGATAGAGCGACCATCAGGTCCAGGGTTTCTCCTAACCCAGTGCACAACTCGGGGGAGTGTGTGCTCCGTGTAGCTCTCGGCTGTTAACTATCTCCACTGTCTTTCCTAGAATAAATGATCCTCTTTTCGCGATCCAGAAAAGGAGCCCCAAAACATCCACAAATTATTTGACCTTTACTTTTCTGTCACACATGTATTGTCATATTCTCCACCTATCTTAGATATTGTCATTCTTTATGTGTCAAACAGTAAATTTAATAAGCTGCTCTTCCGAGTGGTGTTTTGGGATAAAATCTTCGCATCATTGATCCAAGTTTCATCGCTCCAAAGGATGAGCGACCAGCCTTCTAGAGTTAAATGAAGATGAGCCTCAGCCCATGCCATACGAATACGCCTGTCTTCCTCCGATAGTGGGGGCTTGTTTCTGGAAGGCAGCCTAGATATCTACTATTGGTAAGAGCTCTCTTGTCGGCTTTTTCATCCACGTGCCAGTCGGGAAAGTTCAAGGCGAGCTCAAGGTGTGACATTTGTCTTGACTAACGAGAAGAACAAACAAAATCTTCGAGCTCATCTACTTGCGTAGAATTGAGTCTCGGAAAAGCATCTTAGCTATTTCTAGGACTGATATGGCCGCGACGTATGGTATATTTGACTTGTACAGACGTAGTTCCGAGAAACTCTGCAATATATTTTGAATTGTTACCGGTTTGTTAAAGTGTAAGAATCATTAGCTTTCAGAATCATTTTTCCCCTCAAGTTTCAGCGATACTGTCTTGTAGCCTCTGATCTTGCGTGAAATTACGGGACCTTTAAGGCGTTGATAGAGCATTTATGGTTTGTTGATTCATACTGTGAAGATGATCAGCAAACGGGGAGAAGTTAAGATCACAACCTGCTTGGGTAAATTTGATAATACTATTATCTAGTGGCTGTGCATCTATGATGATTGCGTTAACTGAAGTAGGGTAGAATGGTGAAACAGTAGAGCCCCTCTTAGCTAGTAGTGGGTCCCGGTATAAATGTTGAAAAGATTCATTGTAACTTGGACTTTTATATTTGCAGCACTTACCCTTACAGATAATTTGCGTGCAGGGGTAAGTATTGCAAATATAAGCGGTAAAATTTCCATGAATCTCTTCAGTAATTATAACGGGACCCACTATTAGCTAAGAGGGGTTCTACTGTACATTAATTATTGTACAATAATCTGATGAGCTCGAATATCTGCCCACACGCCCTTTCCCTGTATGGTTTTACTCCTGTGAAAGGAAATGATGATCCCCGAGAATTACTCTGTTTCAATCTCTCTCCACCTAAACAACCTCCACGCAGTTCGAGCCTGAAGCTGATTCCTCCCTGGCCTCTTCCTCATTTATCACTTCGCAAGGGAAAAAGGTTCTGGAAAGAGTCCCGACGCGGACCATCTTATATTTCCCATTATAAACGAGAACATCACGACATTGTGAGTGATCTTTAGCAGATGTGACTGATATCACGGGCAGTTGGGCAGTAACTTAGTCTTCAGGGTAATATATTTTTAGTTGCAAAAAGGAGAACCTAATTTGTCTACGGAATCTACATGTACGCGTGCTCGCCTAATCGCCACGCTAGTGGTATCACCATGCCAACGCTAGTGCCCGTGACAACTGAACGTTTTCCCACAACTCTAGATAATTGACACGCCTCCGGGTCAATTAGAACGCTACTTTCCAAAGCCGAGTAATAGAAAATTGTCTACGATGTACGCACAGTAGCTTACAAAATTGGTCGAATAAATCACCAAATCTAATACATTTGACCATAACTTTATAACATGATCTTGAAATGAAAATATTACAGTATTATATGAAAATTTAATTACTTTACTATCGCTGAGACAATTTTGAAGCAAAAAAAAAGAGAATTGATTATTCTACAGTGGTCTTGGCGTTCTCAATTACTCGACCAGTTTTGGAAGCATCATTTTGATACAAGAACTCAAAGATCTTTTCCCAACTAGCCATCCAATCCACAAGATATTTTCTCTTACATTCTGTAATTTCTTATTATCTGTGCCTTTAAACAACCATGGAAAATGAATCAACCAATTTCTGAGCTAAAATATAGATGAATGGTGAAGATACGACCTGTCAATTAGGTAAAAGCTACAGAAGTAGCGTTATTTGAAATACAATCGAATCGATCCGTGAGGTGATAAGTGCATCTGTAGCGTAATTTGAATCTCAATGGAATTCAATCGATTGGAAAAAATAGAGTTCGAACTAAGGCGTAAAAGAACTCCAAATATCATGTAAACAGGAAACATAAAAGTCAGATTAATTGTATTTACAGGAATCATTCAGCCTCCAGCATCAAAATTATTTAACCAATTGATTCATACTTATCTTTTGAAAATACTTCTACCCTGAACGAGATTATTTGGGATTTTTATCAAAGTAATCTTTTCTTTTAAAAATGTGAAAAAGATATCTCCCGACCAAATGACATCAATTGCAGAATTAGTCCATGAAGGGAAATCAACGAATGAAATTTCAGCAATATTAGGACTCAGTCGGGCCACTGTTGTAAAATACCGAAAGATGATAGTGAAGGAAGCACCGAAATTAAAGAATGGACGGCCACAAAAACTATCAGCTAGAGACAAGCGAGAAATCGCCCGTTTAATGGTAAATGGGAGCGCTAAGACGGCAGTAGGAGCGTCCAAACTAGTAAATTCAGAAAGAGAAGATAAAGTTTCCGCTAAGACTGTCCGGCAGGCTTTAATGAAGCAAGGTCTGAAGGCGATAAAAAAGAAGAAACCAGAGCTGTCAAAAGCTCATCAGAGAGCTCGCTTGAACTGGGCTTTATGCCACGAAAATTGGACGAAAGAAGACTGGAAAAGGGTGATTTGGTCAGACGAAACCAAAATAAACAGGCTAAATAGCGATGGGATTAAATATTCTTGGGTTAAAGGCCCAAAGAATTTGCAACCAGAAGCGATCGAAGAGACCCTGAAGTTTGGTGGGGGCAATCTAATGATATGGGAGTGTATGTCATGGTATGGTATAGGTGGAATAGGCCGTATAGTTGGACGAATGGATTCTAAACAGTATTTGGAAATCTTGGATAATTTTCTAGTACCTACTATGGATAGAATTGCCAGAGAGCCCGACTCAGTACCTGCAACTGAGCTAATCTTCCAGCAAGATAACGACCCAAAGCACACATCCAAGAACACAAAAAGCTGGATAGCTTCTAAAAATCTCAAGACAATAAATTGGCCCTCTCAATCGCCGGATATGAACCCGATTGAACATCTCTGGGGTCGGCTCAAGTGTCGACTCGGTGAGTATCCAGAGCCACCGAAATGTATACATGAATTGTGGGAAAGACTTGGGGAAACTTGGCAAAACTTAGATCCAATTTTGTGTCAGACTCTAGTTGCGAGTATGCCGTCGCGTGTTGCAGCTGTAATAAAGGCCAAAGGAGGTCATACTAAGTATTAAAATGATGCTTCCAAAACTGGTCGAGTAATTGAGAACGCCAAGACCACTGCAGAATAAACAATTCTCTTTTTTTTTTGCTTCAAAATTGTCTCAGCGATAGTAAAGTAGTTAAATTTTCATATAATACTATAATATTTTAAATTCAAGATCATGATGTAAAGTTATGGTCAAATGTATTAGATTTGGTGATTTATTCGACCACTTTTGTAAGCTACTGTATCTTAACATACAAAACTAACATCAACCACTAACAATTTTAAGGGCTGCAACTTAAACTTTTTAGCCCTGACATCCTGTACCTATTAGAAGTATTTTTGAGAATTATCCTACATAGAATACCAGTTTTGTGCATGTACAGTACAGTCGTCCCTCTCTAACTCGGTAGTGGGTCCCGGTATAAGTGTTAAAAATATTCATTGAAATTCAACCATTTACATTTGCAATACTTATCCCTGCACGCAAAATGACCTGTAAGGGTAAGTGTTGCAAATATAAAAGTCCAAGTTACAGTGAATATTTTCAAGACTTATACCGGGACCCACTATCGGGTTAGAGAGGGACGACTGTATCTCAACCTTAGAGATTGTTACTAATTACCGTTAATTTCGTATGTCGTCGCCCTTCTAACTACTGGCTCAATTTACAGAATGAACGCTTACTGTCAACAATCTTGAGGGCTGCAACACTGTGCATGTATTACAAGCACTATTAAATGGCGAGCATGAGATCAGGTGACGTCTTTTCAAGACGTATGAGTTAGATTCCAAGATCTCTAGACGCTATATCGTATTCACATCGCACAAAATTCTGGTACCGATACATATACCGGACGACCAAACTTATATGGTTTGGGTGGATCACCACATACGTAATAACTGGAACTGATCAACTCCGTTTTATGCTGTCCTGAGTGAAACGATCGGGCCCCTTTACCAGTACATCCTAACACTAATTGGTACATCTACCAGTTGTAAGTCCGTGTATGTACAAGGGGACAAGGATAAGTTAACGAAGGTTAGGCAGTAAATTCTGTTTATGCCGATAGTATAAACATATGAATATAGTGCACATAACTTATTCTCTAACCTTCGTTAACTTATCCTTGTCCCCCTGTATATGTACTGTGTACCAATCCTAAATATAGTTAGTAGGTAAAGTTGAATTTGTATGACATTGCGGTCAAATCCGCTTCTAAGAGATACAAAATAAATTTCAGCCCTGAACAATCCTTATTCCTGTGAAATGGTATGCATTATCTCGCTCAAAACCGTCGCTAAATAATAAGTGTAAGAACATATCGAGTTGAGCCTGGATAAGCCGATAAAGGGTCCCGGCCTAATTATTGTTATTATTTACTATTGTTTTAGTATGAAATTTTGCAACACTTACTCCTACAACGAATTTTGCGAGCATGGGTAAGAATTGCAAATGTAAACAGTAAAATATCAATGAATATTTTCAATAAATAAACCTGGACTCACTATCGGCTTAGACAAGTTTGACTATACTTTGAATCGCTTCTCCAATTTGACGCTTGACGTCATAGCTTTTGCCTTTAAGGTACGGAGTTGTCATAAATCCTTACGTTTCAGCTCCATCATAATTAAAGGAAGCTAAAGTTGCTCAATCCTCCATCCTCAGATCACCAAACAAAGTTATTTGTCAAATAAATATCATTAACTCAAGCACTTGGGAGGAAAACAAGATGAGATTCCAGTGGATCTGCCTTTTGTTTTATTTTACATGATGTTTACACCATTTAAGCAACTATTATCAGTATCACTTATTAGTCGCAGCATATACAACGAATCGGCCTCACTAGCGATAGAACTGTGTAACACAGTCGCGGCCTTTGAGCAGCAGGTTCCGGAGGGCTTTACGTCGTCCTACGGACGTAATTCTCCTTCACACGATCTCTTCAAGAATGTCTTATACCTACAGCGATGACACAAATCCTCCTCGCATATCAAACAGAAGCAGCAGTGCTAGAGCAGCCTCTTTTTCAAGAAATGGAACGACTATTCCCATTCCAGAGTCTGCTTTCCACCGCAGATCTGCTACCACCAATTACTGGTCTCCACCATTAAACCACTCCAAATCCCGCACCTCTCAGATTCCTGATGTATACACCTCGCCACACCTTTCTCTCAATTATTCTCGTCAAGCATCTCTTGACAGCCCGGGAAGCTATTACTCTTCTGAAAGAGGTCGGCATCCGCCTCGAATATACCAGGATCAGAAATATACTTCAAGTAGATACGAAACAAGTATGAGCAGAAGATTAAAGAATGCTCTACTTTTTGGGTGTGTGCTCTTACCATTAAGCTGTTGGTATTCGCGAGGGAAAAAAAAACTAGACCATAAAGATGCAGGCGATACCATTCGATTAACGACGGTGGGAAGCTTTTAATGAATTTATGAGCTCAGTATGATGATTAAATGCCGAATGATGAACCTTCGATGACCGCTGAGTTGTTCCCTTCACTCCTAGATGGATGAAAATAGGGATAGCACTGGAGCGAAAAGATAACGCGAGCAGTCTCACAGTTTATGCCGAGCTGTCTACCTCTAGTAAATGTTATATAAATTGCAAAAGTAAATGGGGAAATGAATATTTCGTTCGATTCTTCTGAGTGAAGCAAGTTTAATACTGGGCTGTATTTAACTGCGTTTGTTGAATTCAATTTTATTGGAGTTGGGATGGAATACTGATGTAATTAGCTGCCGTTAACTTCTAAACATAGACAAATAATGTCTTCCTGAAACTCTCAAAATTAAGGTGATCAGTAATTGAAACCACATCTTCATACGTAGTTAATTTGTCCTTGCAGTCTTTTAGAGTAGCTGCTAATGTTAGTTGCCATGTGTCACATTTTTCGATCGAATAGTGAAAAAACATCAAACGTTGGCTGTTAACGGATTCTACGATTGATCTTATCAGGTGACTAAAATTTAACAGAGCGACTTTTTTTTTTTTTAAATCATTTTTGCGTATGCAGCCTGAGGCTATGACGCGAATGATTACGGAAGATATGTATGTGACGCAGAATAACTCTGTTTGACGTTTGGAACACTCATACTCAGATTTCACTTGCAGATACCACTACGAGAATAACGCCTTACGACATGTACCCTTTTCCGTGAATGCCCACCACAGGGAAAAGCGAGAAAAACCCGTGGCTATCTGAGCATGCTTTCGTCATTCTACGAATACAGCATCACCGCGAGAGAAGTGGTGTGAGGGTCTTGCTGGATTCGAACCAGCTTTCTCCTGTCTCAAGTGGGGCATGTGTCCAAGCTACCCAGACTCTACTTGGAAGAACGGCCCGGATAGTGTACCACTGCACCATCCGACCCAACAGAGCGACTTCTCCAGCCACACGGAAACGTTATTGAATAAATCAATAAACTTTCCTGCATAGTAGATTCAAAACACTACAGCATCTATACACTGTAGTATGGGAAATCGTAGGTCCTTGTAGTCCCCTACTGTGATTAATTTTGTCACTAAATCCATGAAAATTTGTATGATACTAGGGACAAATATAATAACCGAAGGGGACTACAGGGACCTTTCATCTCCCTTATCATGGTATTCAGCGTTATCGGTCTAAGTTGAATATACTTTCTCATACGCCAGGGCCTGAAAAAATGTCCCACTATGAAACTTATGTATGAAGCAAAAAATGTGCACTATTTATGTTCGATATTAAGATAAGCCATGTACTGAAAGGGTCGAAAGGAGCTCAACTTCCAAGCCAGATATGATACCATCACGAGACACTAATAGCTCGTAAACACGACATCACCGTTACGAGCGCAGGACGCAGAATAGCATACGATCAAGAGCTCACTTAAGGGGGACGGAGACGGCGTTTCTACCTATACGTGGTGTCCCCTACGAACCTGGAGTTTATCTTGAGAGCCAACAGAAACACGCATTACTTGGTCACGGAGGAAATGTCACCCACACGAGTTTCCGGGGCGTATCCAGCTCACGTTATGGTGGTGATGGATCAGACTAAGTTTGCCCTTTTTACCAACGTGAATTCTCACTGTTTACAGATATTCTGGCATTATACTGTCTCCCGAGGAAAGAGCACCGCTACCTGAGCGCTGGTGGTGTCCGTATAAGGATTATATCTAGACTAGGGGATATTAGGGAGATACAGATGGGGATACGCACCTCGTGTGGCTCTGGTGTCTAGGCCTCGCCTGGCTGGGGTTGCAGGTTTTATGAGACTCTTTTCCGCGTACCGGTTTCCATGGCTGCTCTTTTTCAATTTTTTTTGAGCAGAAGGTTCCGTAGAAAAGGTGGTTGAATTCTACGGGTAATTACTGAGCTAAATGGCTACCCGTCATTGGTCAATGTATCAATGATCTTAGGTTCGAGGTTAAAGGGGATATGAGCACTGTAGAAAGTATGGCCTGGGTCAGAGAGGAGCCCTAGTGTTATAATAGTCTTGGACTCTACATAGCACGAATAAACACCACTACAAGAGCTCACATAAGGCCGAAAGATTTGGTGTCAAAGATCTCCTCAGCCGCGGCTAAGGTTTTTTAACAGACCCGTTTCATCCCGGAAAAAATATCATGCGACAGTCGGGAGTATCGCAAGTTCATGTCAGTGCACAAGCTCTATAGATAAGTTGTACGGGACGAAACTGAAGCATCGCGATCACCCCACTGATCAGCATGCAGCTCGCATCACGACTCGCCACGCTTTGTCCCTGGCAGATCTGGCGAAGTCTTTTCATGTGCACTCGGCTGCGCTCATCTACGATTATGTACAGGGGACTCTGTGAACTCATAATAGGTCTTCGTGTAATCATTGTTGAGATTTGTGCAACGGTTACGGATTATTTTTACAACACTTATCCCTACTGGAAAAATAATGTGCAGGGGTAAGTAGTGCACAAGTAAGGGCCGAAACTTAGTTATGTCTGAACCCTAAATAAACCGGGATGCGCTCTTGGTTTACACAGAGTCTCATGCATTCAAGTCGATACAATATGATTTAAAAAAAAAAAAAATACGTTCGAGTCTGTCTGAGCCGATAGTGGGTCTAGGTTTATTTACTGAAAAGATTCATGGAAATTTTAAATGTTTACATTTGCAATTCTTACCTAAGCTCGGAAATGGTGTGTAGGGATAGGTGTCACCAAAGTAAGTACAGTCGTCCCTCTCTAACTCGATAGTGGGTCCCGGTATAAGTGTTGAAAATATTCATTGAAATTCAACCATTTACATTTGCAATACTTACCCCTGTGCGCAGAATGACCTGTAAGGGTAAGTGTTGCAAAGATAAAAGTCCAAGTTACAATGAATATTTTCAAGACTTATACCGGGACCCACTATCGAGTTAGAGAGGGACGACTGTACTAACATATCTGTAAACCATGACAGTAATGAGACCGGATCCCTCTGTCGACTTAGACAGGATCAACTGTACTACAAGTACATGTAGTAGTCCGCATGATGCAGCGTCGTATTCGCACGCTCTGCGAAAAATTGGTGGTTGACGATGTCTGTGTTTACGTCTGTGCATCTTGAAGTAGATCAACAAGTTGTCAATGGTCGAATCACTCGAACTTGGGCTTATTCCCGGGTGAAATGCGCGCCCCGCACGAGATAAAGGAATTCGATACCATGCGAATCCTCAGCCGAGAGAAGACACGCAGTAACCGCAGCTTCGACGTCTAATTCTCCCCGAAAATCGATGAACGCGTCCAAGCTAGGCAATCGAGATCTTACCTGAGGGTGTGGGGGACTCGAAGATGACACAGATCCAAGATCTTGCGGGAAAACAGATATTATAATTAAGATGGCTGTGGAAATCGCACGATAGCGCATGTGGTGCATATTGACTTTCAGAATTGGTCTTGCCATTGCCGATTGTTACAGAAGCTTCACACGTTGCCGCCCTTCGCGTCGTCAGTTTGTGTAATTTCAAGAAAAGCTGTAGGAACTGGGATTGCTCGACGGATAGGATGTTGGTACTGTCTCAAGTAAGAGACACTTCATCTATGCTAGCAAGATATGTCAGACACGTTTATGTGAACGCTTCTCGAGACTGCATACCTCCAGTTCATGCATACTTATGGTCATAATAGCTTTATATCGTCGCGAATGATCTGCGACCACGACGTTGATACTGCTTCAAGATCGTTAGACAACAATCTTTACTAAGACTCTCACAAATGGCATTTGTGGCTTAAATGCGAGTACTAGTGAAGATTGTTGATCAGCAATTTTGAAGCAGTCACCGTATCGATGTCGCAGTCAATCCGCGAAGATATAAAGGTGGGAGAGGTAAAAGCCTCTACGACCTGTGTACTCTCAGGGGTTGGGGAAGCTGTTTGCGCTAAATTATCATGAGTGAACGGAAACAAACCCACGCAGAGTCGAGGTCAATCACCAGGGCCAAGTCCCTCGTGAGCTCTTCTCTCGTGCGTGGAAATATTTCAAATACTGCTCAGTCAACCAGTAATGCTCGTCGAAGTCATTTTTGCATGAAATGAAGCGAGGGAACAGAATTCAAGATATCAGCACTAAAGATCAACTTGATGGAAAAGAATGAGCTGTAGCGTATGGTAAGACTATTACGTAAACGATCAAATCACACCGTGTCTCATTCTGCAGCCTCAGAGAGAAGTGAAGACGACCACTCATGCACCTCCCGATACAATCAAAAGATTCAGGATATGCGTGGAAGCTGATGAGGTAGGACATGTCCAAGGGTCAAGGTGAGCCTGACTCGAGGTTCCTGGACGTTAGGGATACGAGGGAGTGCCATACAAGGCGGGTATATTTTAAAGAGTACGGTTAAAAGCTTAGAGTCTGCAAGCCCGAGTCCGAGCGAACGGTCATAGTCGTAGTAATGCGATCTACAGGTGTTTAAAATTAAAGATAAGGAGTTGCTGGGAGCGATAGGGTACTTTAAAAATGCTTTAGTGTAGACGAAAGCTACCGGTCTATTTATGTTATGAAAAAAAATTGAATAACTTTTGAAACACAGTCACGGTCACAGGTCTTTCCGTGGTTGCTCTTCGTGCCATTATAATTTTTGTAAATTAATTATACTACATATCTAGCGTGTACTCTTTCAATTACTACCGCGACATTGATTAGGCCTGGAGTACGATGGAGACGTGAAAGGCGGAGAAGGTAGGGTATTTCAACAATGAGTAAATCACCGCTCTGAGCAATCACAGATTAAGCTAGATACCCATAATACGAGCTTCAATAGATCTCTCATTGGGGATGCTGCTCATTAGAGAGTAAGTTCGACTAGCCGGGCCGAGTATTTGGGTCAAGTTTTGATGTAGGGTGTGTACTAGTGCAATTGAGCTAAATAATAGATTGATTCGCACCTGAGATGCACAAGACACAGAGCCTAGATTTGAAATTCGAGTTGCGCACCGAAAATTAATTACAGTGCTAACAGTTAGCAATCTCACGCGGAATACAAAATTGATCTGTGGTAGCCCTCGAGCTCCCAGAGGCTCGTAAGGATGGGCATAGCGTAGTTCCGTTTCTTCAAGACGAGGACTTCTGATTTCCAACGCTTCAGGTCGGTATTTTTGAGCTGCTGAAGCATCTCCTCACCTAACAAGATTCGTAGATCGAATACGGGTACATAAGACGGGTTCTCTTGAATAAACGCAAAGAAGTCTTTCTCAGTCGCTGTATTATCTGTGGGTTGAGCGACTGGAGGCCCAAGTAGTATGACTGCTGCAACCTGGTGAGTCTTCAAGGACTTGGTGGGGATGAATTTGGAAAGATAGCCTTTTGCCCGGGATGTGACGAGAATTAGCCACTCCATGACACGTCGTCGTTGGAGTGTGAGCACAAACTCGGCCATATCCGGCCGAATTCTTGTCTTGCGGTGGGTTTCAAGCGCAAGGGGGTTATTTCGCATTGTTTGCGTAAGGAAAAGTGCGCTGGACGCCTTGCTGTTCATATTTTGCAAGGTTTGAATCGCACTATATGAGCGAAGTATGTACGTTCCTCCACCAATCTTTGGTGCGGAACTATAAGAAAGGTTGAGTCCTGGTGGCAAGGGAAAGCCTTCGGTCTGCCCCGGATTCTCGGCCATTTTTATTTCATCTGATAGTAATCGGCTTGATTCCGTGGTGGATATAGATTCATGCTCAGATACTTGGTTATCTGGAACTGGATTGGAAATAGACAAACGGTATTGGCCGGGTAAACATTTCTCTACGGCAATGGGGTTGAGTAATCTATGGTTGGTCAATCCTCTGGGCATATACCACGACACACCAGTCTTTGGATCCTGAATGGCACTAAAATCAAGCAAGAAAAACCGAGGTAGGGCGACACCTGTGAGCCGACATTTGCGTACCGGCGTACTTAACGCAAAGGCATAAGGATTTTTGCGAATTGCTATTTGCATCGGGGTCAGATTTTGGGGAGGTTTTTTCTTGGACTGACGATATTTGTCTCTTGCTTCGTAAAATCCTTGATCCAATAAGGGAGATAATGGCAGAGCATCATTCGACGACTGGAAGACAACTGTGTCTGATTCTGAAAGTGATTCGTCAATACCATGCTCGATTTCCCAAGGCGGGGGGTCGAAACTGCTGGTATCTAGCCAAGATGGTTCAGCGCAGGAACTGTCACTACCCAATGAAGAGGGGAGGGATTTAGAGGGAAAATCTATATTCGGTTCTAGACTAGGGTTTGACTCCGTATTTCGCATGCTAGTTGTCTTTTCTGGTCGTATTTGTGATTGTCGCCCTATGTCATCCTCTACTCCATTTGTACTCTTTCTGCCCAGCTTATCTGGGACTGATTTAAGCAAAGAAGCTTTGTCATTGTTTTCACTGGGTATGCTCGTATGGAGGGATGAGGCTGTAGCATCTCTTTGGGTGATATGTGGAACGTCAGAAGGCCTTTGTCTCGAGGAGTATGATCGGGGAAGATTGTTAGTTGGACGCCCAAGTCGATAGCTGGACGTTTTAAACGATAAAGAAGCTCTGGCTTGATTAATCATTGGAGTTTTCGGCTTGGGTAACAGGCTTGACATTTGGGGTCGTTCGGCTCACATTTCATTGACACGTATTAGGGGTTTTTCAAATATACGTTGCGCGTACGAGATTTCAGCACTACATTTTAGACAGATACTCTTGGAGAAGCGTTCGTGATTGTGGGATACCACGTAAACATGGAGCTTTAAGTAGATCGGTGTACTTTTACCTTCTAGGGCAGTGCGAGTGTTCAGACAGTGCTAGACGTGATGTGGAGCTGTCCGACCTTGGTCTATGATACTATTAAATAAATGGACTCATTGAATATTTGAATAACTCAAAACACCAAAACAGCACGCTCCAACGAAGAGATCAATGCCTGCACACTACTTTCCAGAAAGCTCGTGCTGTAATAGTTAATGAGTTATAGACGTGCAACGATATCAACTCACTCTGTAGCCCAACCAAATGATTACATACATGTATGTTCCTGCGGATGAAGATGTACTAAATATTGGTTTATGGCTTCTCATCTTTCCTAAATACTTCATATCTGGCAAGATTCTCCCAGGTTTTTGCAGACCTTCTGACTACTCCAAAAAGCGGGCTCCCACTGTGTGTACCAGGGGCCCTCGCTTTAAATCTACCACCACGGATCAGATTGAAGCCCCTAGTGTTAAGAAACAAATTGAATAACAAAGTTCATGCTGATGCAAGCAGAAGGAGATATGCCATTGGATCCTGATACTGTGGTTATCAGCTTGACCTACTGTGAAGTATTAGTAGCGAGTGAGAGAACATCTGTTTAACAAATATAATTGGTCACTTTCTCTTGTTAACTAGAAAGGATGGGTTGTCATGTTTGAGTGAAGTTAAAAATTAATAGTTTTAGAAGTCTAGAAAAATAATCTTGACTACTTTGATCAGACACTGATACATCATGGCACACAGCAGTGGTAAAGTAAATTGGATTCAGCTATGTGTGACACAAGTAATTGATTACTGAAATTTTACACCGAGCTCAAGTATACATGTCACCTATGATTCATAACGTGGGGTTTTTCAAACACATATAGATTCAAAATGACCTGCCAGCTCCCTACGACCCAGAGCGACGAGAGTTGCACCTTAGTTCTAGACGACTTAATCCGTTCTTTCTAGGGTTACCTTAACTCTATTTTACACTTGTCTATCATAGTATATATCTATCTTCACGAAGTTAATCCCCAAAATATTAGTTGGTTGTACGCCTTTCTGGATTTTGAAGTGAAATTATTTTCATCCACGCTTAGACACATCTTCGAAGAACAAAAGGACATTGCAACGCCAAAATCCTCGAGCCAATTTGGAAATTTTACCAGAGATATCAACATGTAATCGAGAAACTAGTTTAGAAATTGGATCTTTCGTTTTTTCAGCATAGATATTTTCATTTTTCCACCTAAAGAAATTCATATGCACGCATTCCCCTTCCCTTTGTCATAGCTATTAGGCTGAATACAATATGATTTTCTTGAAAATAATCTCCTCTCTGTGGATAATATTTTTTTAAATAATTTTTGCATATGCAGCCTGAGGCTATGTGTTACGGCGCGAATGTAACTGTAGGATTGGACGCCGTCTTCGAAGGGTGAATAGGGGAAACAAGGACGCGGGATAAAAGGTTCGAACGAGACACCTAACAAATGAGAACAAGGGAGAACAAGTAAGAAGGATATAAGATTGCAGAACTAAGGAACGATTTACATACTCCGATCTGATTCTTAAAGGTTGCCGTCTTAGTAAAACCTGGCTTACTCGGCTATCAACAGGCTACATGTTAACGACAAACTGTCATCTATCGCGTGGTACCTTCGTGCACTATCAGGTTGTAGACTTGAAGCAGCGTGTCACAGACACGCTGGTCGTGCACAGATTATGAACGGGAGCTCGGACACTGATGAATATAACCCGAGACCACACATCCGTCTTCTGCCTTACCCTGGAACGCACTGGCCTTAACACTATGACGCGAATGATTATGGAAGATATGTATCTGTCGCAGAATGACTCGATTGACGTTTGGAACACTCATACTCAGATTTCATTTGCGGATTCCACTACGAGAAAAACGCCTTAGAACATCAGTCGTCCTCTCTCACTCGATAGTGGGTCTCGGTATAAGTATTGAAAATATTCATTGAAATTCAACCATTTACATTTGCAAAACTTACCCCTGCACGCAAAATGACCTGTAAGGGTAAGTGTTGCAAATATAAAAGTGCAAGTTACAATGAATATTTTCAACTCTTATGCCGGGACCCACTATCGTGTTAGAGAAGTTATACTGTATAACAGTTTTCTTTGTAATTCCTTTATATCGGGTAAACTATTATCCGATGATAGATACCAACTTCGTGGCTATAGTTTAGGGGAGAGATGTAATATAATCAATCGAACCTAATTGAACAATTGTTCTCATTACGTACTGCAGTACTCTCATAACTTCAAGTGAACCTATTGGCTTGTAGTGTATGACCTTTGTCATACCAACAGTAAATTTGATAAAACTATAATTTAGTGGCTGTGCATCTATGATAAAAAAACTGATTGCGTTAACTGAAGTGGGGTAGAATGGTGATAATGAAGAGTGAGTGGTAATTTCACGAACAACGTAAAACCTGATAGTTCAGCCGAGGACGAGGCTTGGAGCACTAACCCATTTGACCGGCCTGAAAATATTATGTAAGCGTAATTAGTTCTTAAAATCGACAGGGGTAGACTGTAAGATCAGCGTTTATAAGGATATTCAATACTACAGGCCCAAGTCCATGATATTGCATTAGAATGACAGGGGTTTTTAGTGGGGGAATTAAAATATTCCATCTCAAATAGGCAGCTATCTTCAAATAAAACTCTGATTTGTATGTGAAAATTGCTTTTCATTTTATCGAACCATAGTGAACGATGTTCTAAGATTCTGAAATTCTTATTTTTTTTTGTTTCGAATTTGGATTCATTTAATTATTTTTTCAAATCTTTACTGTGATACGCCTGTTTATGCTACGAATTCTATCATTAATCACACGACTTTAGACAAAACACAGAAAAACAATCCGAAATTTAGGGTCGGATGGTGCAGTGGTACACTATCCGGGCCGTTCTTCCAAGTAGAGTCTGGGTAGCTTGGACACATGGCCCACTTGAGACAGGAGAAAGCTGGTTCGAATCCAGCAAGACCCTCACACCACTTCTCTCGCGGTGATACTGTATTCGTAGAATGACGAAAGCATGCTCAGATAGCCACAGGTTTTTCTCGCTTTTCCCTGTGGTGGGTATTCACGGAAGAGGGTACATGTCGTAAGGTGTTATTCTCGTAGTGGTATCTGCAAATGAAATCTGAGTATGAGTGTTCCAAACGTCAAACAGAGTTATTCTGCGTCACATACATATCTTCCGTAATCATTCGCGTCATAGCCTCAGGCTGCATACGCAAAAATGATTTAAAAAAAAAAAAAATCCGAAATTTAGAAACCAGTATGCCCCCCATTTACATCCAAAACTGCCCGGCATCTCGAATGCATACTGGCAAGAAATGGCGTAAGATATTCATCAGCGATTAAGTCTCAGCTAGCTTGGACTATTGCACGAATCCTTGAAACTGGCAGCCGTTACCCGTTTAATTCGGGGAAATAAAACTGCATTTTATCTTTCATAATATTCCAGACATTTTCAATAGGATTTAAATCTGGGGAGAAGGGAGGCCATTCCATCAACTCGATGCCCGCTCCAGCAAGTTCATCTAACACCCAGCCTCGATGAGCAGGTGCCGAGTCTTGCATGAGTATTAGGCCCGGGTGCTCTCTATGATAGTTGATAATTGATGGCACAATCCTTTCACTAAGGCTAGCTTGGTTAATTTTTCCCCATCTTTTGTCCCATATTACATGTGGACCTTTTTGAGATCCCATAAAAGATCCCCAGAACATCCAGCCATTCCCCTTCAAACATCTTATATCTACACAACAGTCTTCAACCTGTTCATCGACCTAAATAGCGCATTAGAGCTAGACATAATTTAGATAGCTTCAGTATTTACCAATCTAGTCACCCAAGTGTTTTTGTGAGGGTTACCGGTAGCCCATGTCTCATCGGTCCAGAGAGCTCGACTCCAATCATCCAAAGACCGGTTTATGTGTGTTTGGGCAAACTCAATCCTCTTCGTTTTGTTAAGGTCACTCAGTACCGGCTTAGAGCGAGCCCAGCGACCAGAATATCCCCTATTGTTGAGAGCCCTTTGAATGCATCTTTGACCAACGTTTAATTCCCTAAATGGATCTAGTGACAGATCCAGATAACTCATCCGTCGAGCCTCATATGAAGACCTCACAAAGGCCACCAATTGGTCTATCTGTTGACTTGAGAGTACAGGCGGGCGCCCAGTCCAAACACTTGCACTCTCACTGTGTCGGGCACAAGCGTGTTGAACTTTGTGCCAGGATATCCCTAGATCATTGGCAATTTGTTCGATTGTTTTGTTCGTATGTTTTCGCAATGTTTCAACGCGAATACAGTCTTCCGATGAAATACAATTTCGACAGCGCTGCGATAATAAATTAGTGGTTCTCATTTTTTTTGGTCGAAGTTGGTGGTAGGATGTAATTATTTGTACGTGGGGAGAAGATATTTGGGTATTTCAAGAATAAAAGTTTTCCAGTGCGGGGAAACAATAGCATTGAACGATTGGATAATTGGATAATTGGGATCTAGATTTGATTTGATTTCAATTAACCCGTTCAGGAAACCCAAGGGCCCATGCAGGTGTCTAACTATTATATATACACAGGAGGAAACCTCGCGGTAAAAACCCCCCAAAATTGCAATCTGGTATCTTTCTGGTTTTCAGTTTACCTTCAAAAAGTGCCTTACACTGTACGTCCAGTGTGTGATCCGTCTCACCCCTTCCCTGCTCTGTGCATCATTAGCCGCATGGTTGCCTCAACTTGACTGACAAGTCGAAACTGTTCTAGGTATCCTTCGTCTAGTATCCACTTTGTGATTCTTGCCACATCTTCTGGGCTCTGAATCATGGCCTGATAGGACCTATCTTTTACTTTTCGCAGGAAATCCTCTCGTCCCCTCGCCCACTGCGGACACGTCATAACCATATGCCTAACGTTCTGACGGATACCCACACTGGCATTTTGGGCTGTCAACTCCAGGTACTTTTCTTCTGTACAGATAAGAATTGAGCCCGACATGTTCGCTTCTTATCTGTATGGCGATACTACTTTAGGCCCTGCTAAGGTTCTGGTGGATTTGAACTGGTGCATCCCTGTAGTTCATTGTGAATCTGCCTGTTTTTTTATCCATGGTGATGTTCGCTGCTTTCTAATGGGATATAGATTTAGGGAATCGGTATTTGTACCTCACCCCTAGCTGTAGCCAATCAGAAGGGCAGATTACAACCAATCAAAAGAGATAGGAAAATCGCAAAATCCAAAAAAGCATGGACTGTAGAATGACACCCATGAAAATCGTCAAAAACTCTGTTCTTTGAAAAACTTGAAAAATTGAACTATTACTCATTTAAAGGTCTACGTAATTGAGGGCCACACGTATGAAGCCATCATCGTAGTAGATCTTCTATCCGGAAAAACCCCTCATAACAAATCATTACACTACAAGCGCAGCAGCAACAGACCAATATGCCTATCCCAGCACCCACCAATGCGCGTTACAATTCGCTTGACGAAGCCACAAAAGCAGCAAAAGGCTTTGCTTTGGCAAATGGCTATGCTCTGAAGACTCAACGTACTCGGAAAATTGGAAACAAGGCAGGAAGTGAAATCAAGAATAGAGTTTTTGACGATTTTCATGGGTGTCATTCTACAGTCCATGCTTTTTTGGATTTTGCGATTTTCCTATCTCTTTTGATTGGTTGTAATCTGCCCTTCTGATTGGCTACAGCTAGGGGTGAGGTACAAATACTGAAAAGGTGAGGTACAAATACCGATTCCCTAGATTTAATATCTCTTTTGTAATAAGCATCAATTTAAATAGGCCCCTGTCACGCTAATGCAATATCGTTGACTTAGGCCAGTACTCTATTGCAGGGATAAGAAGTGTAGCCCCACATTCTGTGTAATTTACATGGGCTATCCCTGACATTCCGACTTTAGCGCTACAAAAATGGCTAGACTAAGGCAATAAGGCAACCGAGGCATTCCTTCTTCCTTGAACCTTCTCTCTTATGTTCGATAGTTGCACAGCATCCTCGTACCACACTAAATCGGTTGACACGACATATCGAATAACCTATATCCTCACGATAAACTGCGAAGAAAAATGAGCACCCCAGCATCTCCCACTACTCCAAGATCACGGAGCCAGCTTTCTAGGGATCAGCGAGTCCAGATATACACGTTACGTGGCCTTGGTTTTACTCATCTCGCCATCGGTAATCAACTCGGTATCACCGAAAGAAGGGTACAATATGCCCTTGCAAGGCAATGTCTGACGCCCAAAAAGCGAAATGGCCGACCTCACGCCTTGAACGTTCAGCAGGAAGTTGAGCTTGAAGAGTTTGTCACGTCTTCAAGTGAGGCCCGCCAGATGAGCCACCTGGAGCTTGCTGCTAAGTTTTCCCACTGGAATTGTGGCCAAATCGCAATCAAAAGTGCTCTTGAGAGAAGAGGGTTCAAGCGTTGCATTGCTCAAGCGAAACCTACTCTAACGTCTGCACATATGAGGAAAAGATTAGAGTGGGCGGAAGAACACTCTTCTTGGACACCTGAACAGTGGTCCCAAATTCTTTGGTCTGATGAGACTTGGGTCACTGGTGAACGTCACACAAGAGTATGGGTTTCGAGGAAGGTGAGTCCAGATCTCAGCCATGTATCAACTGCATCAATCTAATTATTTAGCCCGAGGAGACATATTATCACACTTGCCTGGTTCGAAAAGGTCCTCGAAATCGTGGTTGGATGTTCTGGGGCTCCTTTTATGGGAACCAGAAGGGCCCTGCCCTCTTCTGGAGTAGGGATTGGGGCACTATAAAAGCGGAGAGTTACTGCCAGAGGATTGTTCCTTTAATCCACGCGGCAACACAACTAATTGACTCTCACGGCCCTCTTCTCTTTATGCAGGATGGTGCTCCTGCCCATTCTGCTCAACGTACGAAAAGAGAGCTGTCATCAAGGGGGGTAGATTTCATAGTCTGGCCGTCATATTCCCCAGACCTGAATCCAATTGAGTCAGTGTGGGATATGATGAAATCCCATATTGAAGAGCACCACCCAGAATTTGATTCTGGTAATTCATCTGAGGAAGTGCTCCGTAATGCAGTCCTAGAGGCATGGGAGTCAATTTCTCAGGAGCAACTGGCTACGCTTGTAGAGAGCATGCCAGAAAGGTGCCAGGCAGTCATCAGAGCAAGAGGAGGTTCGATTCCTTATTAATGATGCTTAATTATTAGTAAAAATGTATTTAATACTTGATAAAAGCTAGCACTTTTGAATAGAATATCATCATTTCAACGAGTTACAGGGATCTCCTACACTTCTTTTATCACGCAAAATTTCCCATACAAATAAGGTTCAGCTATTGTCGGATTTGGTATGGTCAAAATATTGCAGCCAATGGCATATTGTATAATCCCTGTCAGATCTTGGCATTCAGGGGTTTACTTCACTATTTACCCCTGCAATAGAGTACAGTAGAACCCCTCTTAGTTAATAGTGGGTCCTAGTATAATTACTGAAGAGATTCATAGTAATTTTACCGTTTATATTTGCAATACTTACCCCTGCGTGCAAAAATGACCTGTAATGGTAAGTGTTGCAAATATGAAAGTCCAAGTTACAATGAATCTTTTAAACATTTATACCGGGATCCACTATTAGCTAAGAGGGGCTATACTGTAGTACAGTCATCCCTCTCTAACTCGATAGTGGGTCCCGGTATAAGTGTTGAAAATATTCATTGTAACTTGGACTTTCATATTTGCAACACTTACCCTTACAGGTCATTTTGCGTGCAGGGATAATTATTCCAAATGTAAATTGTTGAATTACATTGAATATTTTCAACACTTATACCGGGACCCACTATCGAGTTAGAGGGACGACTGTATTTTGGTATTAATATGATGCGAAAATTACACGTGACTAAGCTTTAGTTATCAGCCACTTGCACATTTCACAATTTCAAAAGATATAAAAATACCGGATAAGCCAAATCCGATCAGAAATCATCACAACACCTTAAATCACCACTAACATTATAGACTCACAGGCTCTCGAAGTAGCTGATTTGTATGAAAACTGTGCACTAAAACTCTACATTACCGACAATGTGTTTGCCCAGTTTCTCATTTCCGCATGGCCTTATTTTCAGCTACTTTTTCTGCGTCTTTCTGGTCACTTTCACCAGGCCTCCTTTATTACAACATGTGAGGCTCCCATCTCATATAACAAGCTTCCGTCCCTCTTTGCGCTTTTCAGCTTCGTCATACTCTTGTATAGCAGTTACTTCAGTTTAATCTGCATTGCAAAATTGAGAATCCGGCTCCATTTTATGAATGACCTAATCTTACGTCGTTATTTTGAAGAAAGTATCATGAATGCATACCTCACAACCAAATATTTTGCGTATTTTCTTTATGTGAACATGGATAGTTAGAAGCTATCCAATGCTAAAAGATTTTAATTTCGAGTAGAACTAAGTAATCATGTAAGAGATCTTGATCTGTGTAACTCTGTCGTCAAATAGAGGTGCACTTATGCACTCAAAAAGCGTCTATAAAATATCTATATGTGGTAGCTGCATATCTCAATACAAAATGAAATCAAGATCAAAGGTAGGGTAGTGAAGCATACAGTTTCCAGTCACATGCTGCACGATCTGGTAATTTGCTGATTAATTAGGGGTGGTATCTTCTAAATACTCTCATCATCATCGTGGAACACATTGTGGTGTTGTGAAAATAAGCTCTAGGGATCGATCGATTAAAGAGTTTGCTTATTTGCAAAGCTTAATGATTATGGTGTATTCATGAGCTGAAGAGGGAGTCGATGGAATTAAGAGTGATAGGAGAGCTGTAGGTATCTCATATAATTGCATCTAGTTAGATATCATAACTGTGCACATTAAATAGTTATCATCAATGGGAGCCCCAGGTGAAACCAATATAGCTTCTGTAGCCCAATGCTCTTCCTATCTCGATAGTATTTGCCTAAATAACGTTTCGCAGCTTCCCAACTGATGAGTGATTATACTCATGGTCCTTTGATCACGTGATATAGATGACTTAATTGCCTAGGACAATCTCTCTTCTCCGAATTCCCCGAAGAATGTAAAATAAAGGGGTGTTTTGGTCATGAAATCTTAAGATGTGGCAATCATGAATCAGGTCGTGGATACCTAGTTGCTGTTGAATTTTAGAGTTTGGTTGTTTGGTGTACTCGAGCTTCTTATTTTGGTTCTGACCAGTCTACTTGATCCTGTATTTGTCCTAGTGATGTGTGTGTAAAAGAAATCTTTAATCTCAAACGCAAAGGTGGCTGGAAGAAGTAAATAATTAGCATTTGACGAAATTTTCACGCGAAACAAAAACTGACCCCCTTGTTTCCAGTTATTCTCATAGATTGTGATGCTTCTGCGCCAGGTGCGAGAGAAGACTCCGAAATCGCATTCAACTGTAGTCTTTGTGTCTTCGGTACAGCAGCCTGTAAAATTAAATTTGAGACCGAATTATTGGAATCAATATTTTTGAACTTGGCCAGAACCTGGACAATTCCTTCATTATTGCGCTGCAATTGAAGAAAAATCCTTAGTCCATTTTTTTCATAGCAAGTATGGGTCGGAAGGCTGTTGCTTGTGTAAGCAACTCCTGATAAGAGTTCTGTAGGTAAATTAGTGGGGTTTTGTGGATAGTTTTGCGAAGTTTCGGAGCCGCCAAGTAAGTCAACTATTGATGAAGATGGTGCGTTGGGTGCATGTGGAGATAGCAATGACGTTGGCTGAGTTGTAGAACTTAAAATGTCGGCAAGTAAGTCCGCATTGTTTTGAGAGACAAACGAAATAGTATTTGCAGGAGCATTTACATCACCCATGAGATCGAAGAGAAGATCTTGTTCAACAGGCTTGACGCTTCTCGACTTGCGGCGGATTGATTTGCTAGATCTTTTTGCTGATTCGCCCAAAACTCTAGATTCCTCCTTAATCTGAGGAGGCGGCATTTTTTCAAGTACCCCCCTTCGGATAGCATTATGGCCAAAAAGATTACTATATTCGACAGCTCTCTGTTGTATTTCGACATCCAAACTAGAGGAGTGAATATTCAGAATCCTTCGAATTCGGTCGACTTGTCCGGGATCAGTAAACCTAGTCGTCAATTTCATTAACGATGTGATAATGTATTCAGTTGCAACCTGTGTTGCATAGCTACTGTTTAAGATGGACGAAAAAAGATCAACAACTTGCTTTTCGTTTACTTCTTGAAATTCTTCTTCAGTTTTCTCACCTCGTAAAAGGGCATCGCCGTACTCTCCAATACACCAAGCACCGGCTAATGTTAAACTTTCCTGCGTAATATCTTTATTTAAACTGACATAAAGCTTCTGTACAGCATATGCCTGAAGTTCAGGGGTAGTTGCGATCAATCTAATAAAGGAGGATAAGATTTGCTCTTTGACATAGTTTCCTGCCAAAGATAACACACGGAGCATAGTATCGACATGCCATCGTTTGTTGGGTGAAAACCGATCAGCTGCAACACCTATCTGGCTTGTCATAATTGGTTTAAACTCGTTATCGGCTACTTCTAAGAAAGCGAGTAGCTCTCTTATTAAAAGTCGAATGTTGCTTTCGTTTATTAGCGTAAAACTTAAATCCAGAGCTCTTCTTCGAATACTGATATCGGGATCTCTTAAGCATTCAAGTATAGTATTACGGTGTCTTTGGACCGCATTTGGCTCTACCGCAACAACTTTGATCAGAGTGTTTAATGCAACATAGCGAATGTTATTATCTCGATTAGAGAGAAATTTTCCGAGAATATTAACACCAAGGACTCTTAGCCCCGAATCTGCCTCAATGTCTAAAATGGTCAAAACTGCTTCATAAAGTATGGAATTCCCAACATTTTTTGTTGAGTCTGTATTTGTTGCAACTTGGGCGAGAATATCATTAATTTGTTCGCTAGTTTGGGGATCTCCACGGCCGAGTACTCTTAGTAGTTGAAGAATCTTGACCTGAAGGAAAGGATCTGTAACGCCAATCACGTCATGTTCCGGCGTATATCCTGAGCTAGCAAGAGCTTTTAAAGTCCGGACAAGAGTCCCAGTTAGAGGTCTGAATTTTTCTACAATTCCTTCTTCCACACCCTCCTCAACGTCGTCAGCTTCGCAGAGACTTGTGACTAGAGTTAATCCACATAGCAATACACCATGGTTACGATCAGAAATGAGTGTGGCAGCTTTATCCAAAAAATGTTCTTGTAAATCTGGGGCTTTCTTACATATCCGCATGGCGCAAAGGGCCGCCTTTCTTCGAAGATAAGGGTTTGCGGTGGAAAGAAGAGTTTCAATCTCTGGAAAGAGATCTCTTGACATTTCGATAGATGCAATGTTTCCCAGTGTACAAAGTGCTAAACCAACGATGTACTGATTTGAGTGGTTAAGATCGCTATCATGTCGTGAGCACCGCATTTAATTGGCATACAAAGATACTCACTTCTTTAAGGAATTCGTTACGAGAGTAAGCACTTCTTGGTTCTCATCTAGCAGTAACATAGTTCCTAGATACCCGAGACGTTTATCTGCAAATCGGGGAGACGCCAGCAGCTTCAAGCATTCTATCTGACCAAAGTGAGTTCTTTCCCCGAGAGTAAAGAGATATAGTAATTTCGCAACATTATTACGCCTGCGACCCATTTAGATGTTTTCTTGATTAGTGAAGAGCTGTTGTCTTCCTACCTCACATTCGAATCGCCACTCTCTTCTCTGAAGCTAGCTCGTATCGCTGCACTCTCCTTTTGAACAACTGCCCTCTCATCCGCAATGGTCTTTGAAGCCCGAACATTACGGATGAACTGCTTCACTGAAAATTTTCAGCTCTGCCTTAGTTTAACAGGACAGGAGCTTGACATACACGAACTCATATGAGCAGCCTATGAGCCCCACGTTGGGCTGTATTTTCCTAACAAGCCAGTTCTTAGGTTACCTTTTTAGACAGCGAACAAATCTCGCTGATTTTTGAATCTTTCTTAGTTGACAGCCCAAGTCATATAGGCCAAATTTCACTGTAGTTGCCGTGACGGGTCAAAGGTACGCTTGTTCCCGACAAGCGATGCTTGGCAAACTCGGCTACTATCATCATTAAGCCCAGATGCCCCGAAACCCTTAATCCCTGTAATTACAGCTGCTAAGCTGTACTGTTTATAGACTCCTTGAAACAACGATCAACTATTGTAATATAGATGCTGCGCTTTTAATATTTGAACATGACATGTTAAAGAAACAGACTACCTAAGACATCCTTAGGCGATGAAATATCTTGCAGATGTCAACTTCATCAGATTTTCAGGTGAAAGAAGATGATGGTACTATCCACCATGAAGGAAATCTACGACTTCGAGCTCCCAGGCCAGATATTGTTGGAAATTCTGCCTCTGATTCTCTGACTACGAAAGCCCAGTCAAACGAGACTAGAATTGAGCTGTCCAGGTAGAAACCTGTCTCAGTTTGCAGAACAAAATCTAACTCAACAGTTTAGACATCTAGATACCACATATCCTAAAGTTTTGCCTACTCCGGAATACAAAATAACATCTAATAGACATTATGCTCGAGCTCAGCGCCCTAGAATTTTTCCTACCATAGAGTATTCGTCCCGAGTCTCTCATTTCGATCCAAAGAGTGACCATCGTGACTTTAAAGGGTTCTATGTTCTTTTCTGGATTGCTTTAAACATCATGGTTATAACGACCATTGTGAGAAATATTAAAGATACCGGGTATCCTACTAGAGTAGAGATTTGGCAATTGTTCACAGTAAAGTTGGGAGAGCTAGCGTTAGCAGACGCACTCATGATCCTTACAACCGCACTAAGTTTGCCATTGCACCGAATTTTCAGAAGTAAAATTGGAGCTAGTCTTGGACTAAGATGGGCAGGTGGTGGTATGGTGATCCAGAGTATTTACGAATGGCTATGGTTTACTTTATGGGTTATGTAAGCTAGCTACTTAGCCTACGAAGCCTCCTGTGTAAACTAACTATTGCAGTGTACCTTTTATACAGTCTTGGACATGGACTGCTCAAGTTTTTTTAACGCTCCACACATTTGTTTTACTCATGAAAATGCACTCGTATGCCTTTTACAATGGTCATCTCAGCGAGACAGAGCTAAAACTTCGAGCCGTCGACCAACAAATTGCAGCTTGTAAGGGATCGTCATCTCATGGTTCGGACTCTGATAAAATTTCGAATATAGTATCATCTAACACAAAGAGCTCTAATGAATCAGAATTGCTCCAGCTCCACGAACAGCTTACCGTTGAACTTATCTCTCCTGCTGGATCTGTTACATATCCAGATAATTTAACATGGACAAACTACTTTGATTATCTCTTGTGTCCAACATTGTGCTATGAACTACAGTATCCCAGAACTCTTGGGGTTGATTGGATAGAAATGGGGAAAAAGGCACTGGCTGTATTTGGAATTATCTTTCTTCTTACTACCACTTCAGAAGAATTTATAGTTCCCGTACTGGCCGACTCAGCAATACGTCTAAAAAATGCCTCTACCGCGGAGATGGCTCTTATCTTAGCTGAAACAATATCTCTGCTTTTATTCCCCTTTTTGATAACGTTCCTGCTCGTGTTTCTGATAATTTTTGAATATATTCTTGGTGCATTTGCTGAAATAACTTGTATATCTATTCTTGATCATTGAAGTAAACAGCAGCTAACTCTCAGCAGGCTTCGCTGATCGTCATTTCTACTCTGATTGGTGGAACAGCACAGATTGGATGGAGTTCTCTCGGAAGTGGAATATTCCAGTGCATCATTTCTTCCAAAGACATGTCTACAAAGCATCTCGTCCCCACATTGGCCGCCGGATGGCTACTATTATAACATTTCTAATTAGTTCACTCGGGCACGAGCTCGTGATGGCTTGTATCACCAAAAAGATTCGTGGTTATGGGTTTTTAGCACAGATGAGCCAGTTGCCTATCGTGTTATTACAAAGGACGAAGTGGGCGCGGGAAAGAAAATTGCTGAATAATATATGCTTCTGGTGTTCGACCATACTAGGACTGAGTATGATGTGTTCGTTGTACGTACTATGTTAAGCGATGAGCTCTTTCGCCAAAATCTCACGAATACAATTACATAATTACTTCTTGTGTTACGTCTATTGGCTGCATCCTATTGCTCTCCTTACCGCGGTAAGAACGATGTAGAAATATTACTATTACTTTAGGAAGCATTTTCATAAAAGAAAAAAATATGATTGCAGAGAAATCAGATATGTATAAATATCAAGAAGCACATCCACAGATTATAGACCATATAACGATATTCTAGTTGAGCCGTTCACGAGTTATGTACGTCCTTAGGTACTCGTGGAAGTGTAGTGTTTCTGCTTGCAGCTCAGAAAAGCATCATAAAGTGCGCGCCACAAGCGGACTCCAATCTTCAGATTAGATCTCAGCAGTATATATTCAAATTTCAAATGGACAAGTATCACAGGTACCGGTAAGCAACAGGCAATAGTATCAGAAACTTACAAACACCCCGGGTAGTATCTAGATAGAACGTAGTCATCATGACCACAAATTCAAGAGGGCACTGTTTGATCCCGAGCCATGCAGAACGTAGTCCACTACTTTTTACAGCCAGTCACTCTTTCGGCGTCTGCCGATGCATGGTCTCCAACGCGTGACCATTTGCTTTGAGATCAATCTCTGGTCTGAATCAAGTCAACGATAGTGAAAAAGACAAGCCCATGCTGTGATTTTTGCATAGCTCGGCGTCAATCGTTTCATGCGGGATGAAGCAGTGCACTTCCTCCAAAGGGTCAGCAGGTCGTGGCCATCAACACGTTGACATCCCGAACGCGGACCCGTTAGAGAAGTCGGACGTCAGAAGTGAGGAGTCGGGAATCGGTCTTGTTCAATCACGGTACGTTACGAACCGCAGTGTCGGACGACCAACCGACTCAGATGAGGTACAGTATGTAATGGGTGAATATGCACGCCAGATGTCGGCCTGCACTGTCGCGATGTAAGAGTAGTGTTCCACACAATCGAGACTAGATTACAACTGATACGCATTCATACATGGGCTCTGATGACCGGCTGTACGAGCACATATCATATCACGCCCATTCTTCCAGCAGGTTCCATTCCAGTCCCATGAGTCCGAGTATCAGAACGTGTATCGGCACGCACCGAGATCACGGACCTGCACGTCTCGATGCAATACCGTACAGGTCGTACAAATGACACTGGCCTCTGTTAAACCAAGCATTCGCACCCCTTCCTTCCCCCTGGGTTGGGCGCGCGAAGAATAGGGAGGATCGCAGGTTTTCGTAACTCTGTGGTGCGCGGGGTCCCCTTCGTAGAGCGCGACGGGTTCGACGACGGCCCTGGCTACCAATCAAAACATACACCCCTGGTGGGCCTGAAATCTGCATTGTGTGCGCGCGAGATTGGTCCTTACCGAGGACAGGGGTCCATATGAGCTGGGCACCGTGGTCCGTAGGTGGATGGACGGATTTTGCTTCAACCACGACAGGGTCGTATGGGGTACTACAGCTCGTTCCGGCGACGACGCTGCCAGTTCACTGCCTTGATTGAACGGCATCTTGGTAGGAACTCATATTGTGCTTCATGGGACTTGTGCTCGAGATGCACCTCCCATCACCTCGGCGCTCCTGCTGACGCTGCTTTAACTCCAGCCAACATTGTGCAGGGGTTCGCGCCGATCAGGGAAACGAAATGAGCGTGACCAACAAGGCAGAATAGAGCTACAGTCGTCCCTCTCTAACTCGATAGTGGGTCTCGGTATAAGTGTTGAAAATATTCATTGAAATTCAGCCATTTACATTTGCAATACTTACCCCTGCGCGCAGAATGACCTGTAAGGGTAAGTGTTGCAGAGATAAAAGTCCACGTTACAATGAATATTTTCAACACTTATACCGGGACCCACTATCGAGTTAGAGAGGGACGACTGTGTATTGATACCAGTACGAGTATATCCAAATACTAGCGGTATATTTATGTACGGCACTGCAGGGGCTGGAATTGTTAATATTTAACATTAATTTTGTTCGTCAGCCAGTTAAGCTATCTTTTAAAAATTAATAAAATTATTATCAGCTTGTGACAGTGTCTACCCTACAGTAGTTTACTCTAGTTTCAAGGAACGTACGTGTAACTTCATCTTTTCATCGAGTCAACGTTCAGTAGCGCAGCGTGATAATCTGTGTCCAGTTTAATTCCATCTTACCACGCTAAATTCTAACCGGCTGTCTTTCTGAACTTTACTTCATGTCGACTTGATGCACTGAAACGGAGATTTCTGAACCTAATCTTGATGCACCGTTTTATGAAGTTGGTAGAGAAGACAGAGGGTCGGATGGTGCAGTGGTACACTGTCCGGGTCGTTCTTCCAAGTAGAGTCTGGGTAGCTTGGACACATGCCCCACTTGAGACTGGAGAAAGCTGGTTCGAATCCAGCAAGACCCTCACACCACTTCTCTCGCGGTGATGCTGTATTCGTAGAATGACGAAAGCATGCTCAGATAGCCACGGGTTTTTCTCGCTTTTCCCTGTGGTGGGTATTCACGGAAGAGGGTACATGTCGTAAGGCGTTATTCTCGTAGTGGCATCTGCAAATGAAATCTGAGTATGAGTGTACCACACGTCAAACCGGGTCATCCTGCGAAATATGCATGTCTTCTGTAATCGTTCGCGTCATAGATTCAGGCTGCATACGCAGGAATGATTTTTCAAAAAAAATCGTCTGGGCCGTGGTCCCGAAGAGGGTCTGGGTAGATTGGACACTAGCCCTACTTGAGGCAGGAGAAAGCTAGCTCGAATTCAGCAAGACCCTGAAGCCTCACACTTGCGCGGAGACACCGAAATCTTAGAACGATGAAAGCATACTCGGGTAACTATGAGGTTTTCTCAAATATCCCTGAAGTGAGCTTTTACGGAAGAAGCAACATGGCGTAAGGGTTAGATCCATTTTGGTATCCGCAATTTAAATCTGGGTATGAGTGTTGGAAATGTCAAAACTTAGGCCTCCTACGGATGTTAAGTATCTTTCGAAAGTGCCAGTGTGTTGGCAAGTAAGGTGTCAAATTAGGTTGAACTAAATAAAAAATAGAAAGAAGACAGTTAGAAGTCAGTGATGATAACCTTGGAACGGGCAAGACTGAGAACATAGTGTGACAAAATTAAGTCACCTTGAGGACTAGATTAACTTAAGTTTTTGGAACCAGACTGACTTTCACACTGTTCGTTCAGAAACCTAGTCTATGGCAATATCATCTACTAATTATACCTTGCATATTCTCGCATCCACTCAGTTATACCGAGCCTACACTCAAACAGCCACAGCATGAAAATTAATAGCGGGCTGCAAAGAGGCAAGTATAACTCCAAAAAACGTAGTCAAGATAAAACCTGCCAGCAATGACTTCCAACTCATTGAAGGCTAGTTTAACCATTTCGAATTAATAACGATAAATCCGTATGAAGCAATTCATCATGATCACCGAGTTTCGTTCAGAGCTATGCGACGTTGGCTTTTAATCTAGTAGGTGCCTGTACTTTTACGTCGAATCCGATGATTGACGGGGGTGTGGATGAAGTTTAGTCTATCACCTTCGATTATGGATATAGTAGCATCGCAAAATTCCGCTTGTCGATTCGAGGCTTGATGTACGAAGTTGTTTATTGCTGGTGACGAGCAGATTATCACTCCGGAAGGGCGTCTTTGGGAGTCGCTGAACTAGGTAGGAAGTACATAAGCCTTCTCTTTCTAGTATCTTCGTAACTGTTCTTTCAGTCTTGGATTTGATACATTCCTTCTTGAACGTCCTCTTGCCGCGAAATTTCGTGTATCTTACTTGTAACCCACAATCTTGGCACATCTCTCGCAATACCAAAGGTTGTATCCAAAACTAACCATACCGGTGCCTTCTTCATCAAAGTGCATTCCGTGGGCTATCACCTCGACACATTTTGTACAACGGCAGCAGCGCATATACACCACCCGCGGTTTGTTGGAGGGCAAGTTCAAGATGCGTTGGCCAGCAAATTTCGAGTTTCCCTGCACAGTGCCCGGGGGGTGAGTCTTCGAAGAACTCGCAGAGTCTGCGTTGGAGGAGGAAGCGCCTGAAGATGAGCTGGCTTGGTAAGACATGCTTTAAAGTGATAAATGATCTGAAGAAAATGTTGTAGACTTTGTTGAAACTTGTGAATTAGAGAGGGAAGTCAAGCTGATCTTGAAATGGCATTCCAGAGTGGTGAAGATCAACATAAATATCTTAATTTCAGAGGCCCGTTCAAGCTCGGTCTATTGCACATGTTTAGAATAACAAGGGGCAGCTAGGATGGCGATAAATTGTCGACCCAATTTGGGATTTGAAGGAAACTTCCGTTCAGGGACCGTTGGGTCGAAATCTGAGTGTTAAGCGAGAGTAAAAAAGAACGTGCCGCTGTCCGATAAAGGTTGCATAAACGACGGAGGAAAGGGTCATGTGGGGTACGAGCAAAATGAAGATACATGTAGCAGAGAAGAAGATTAAAGTGATAGGTAATTATCTACCGCTAATATATCTGAAGTTGCTTAAGCGAAAATAAATCTGCGGGAGGATATTATCATCTACTTGTGCCATCAATTAATGAGAAACAAGCAATATATGTACATACATGTATATGCTGTTGGTGTTATCGTTATCATTTCTTAGTCTAACTTTAATGTTTCCAAACACATTTTTTCTCCGTACACAGGAGTGCCAGCGGTCATTAGGAGTAAAACAATTCATGTAATTACAGCATCAGCCTTGACGAGAGGTCACTCTTCGTCCACTTGATCAATGTTTATTGATCTATCAACATCAACCAAGTAAAACCTATTTAAACCTACAAGATATCTCTATCATCACCGGCACCTAGAGAAGACTGTTGATACGCAATTGAGCATTTTTACAGCATCTACATGTCAGTCTAAAACATGGACGAATTATAATCATTACCACGGCTTTCGTGTCACGAGTTATATGTAAGTAGTTGCATTGTGTAGACCGATATTTGAGTATTGTTCAAAAGTGATGGATGTGTACTAGTAATACGTATATTTATCATTACTCGTTCTTTTCCTAGTACTGACAATAACAAGTAAAGCAGTGGTTACTGTCCGCAGGAGAAGGTTAGGACGAGGCTACCGGTTCAAGCGTGAGTTGAAAGAATATATTACTACATGTAGTAATACAGTAATCATCTTCGTTGATAACCCATTACCTCTACACACATCCCTATTCAATTTTGGACACTGTTCCATCCCCCATTTCCAGTAAGTCAATACACATTTCCACCTAGCAGGAAAAATTACGACGAGCGCTTGGGCCCTGACGATCTGTAAGTAGCGTCTGTTGATCACTAAAAAAACGCCAAGTGCTTTAAGGAAACAAAACACGCATACACTGCAAGATTGTTTTAATCTAGAACCAAAGGGTCGCAGTGGATCAAACATCCTTCGAATCTTCACCAACTCAAAAACGTGGATTTTGAGGCATGTGTACAATACTCTGAAGATCTATTATCCACTAATCAAATGATCATCCAATTTCCATTTAACTCGACGTCAAGATGAGATGACCACACCGAGTATGAGCTTTATTTGACATGCACGATGAAAGAATGATGGATTTTTTTTGCCACAAACATGGTTGTCGATTATATGGCCTAGGAATCGAAGTGTTTTATTGGTCATTCATGCCCAAAATATTTGAGAAGATTATGCCATTGCACGATAAATGAGCGATAAATCTGTTACTATAGTTAACTAGTTGACCTAGGCTATTTCAAAAATTGTCATCTTTAGGAGTATTAGGATTCCAATCGATGTAGGCGTCTTCAAAAATTCAATCAGATTGTTCGACCCATAAAATATGTCAGCCGCTTGTATATAAGTTCGGCGACTACGATATGACCATCCTCATGATTATTGTAAGCGATGACGAGACTACAATACGGAGAGCATATTTGCAACATCAACGGCTTAGCTGAGACACTTGTTCAAAAATCTGCAGTGTTATGGGTTTACTATGAAGAGAAAAAAAAGGCTCTAGCTGTGAGCTTCTCGAGCACTATTAATAACGCACTCGATTAACAAAATTTCTTCGGTGGGAAATTTAAAAAGTTGTGGTCAATAATTAACACCAACAGCTATACTCGGCGGAATCAGCCGTCGTATTTCGGTCCATATGCTGCTGTTGGAAGAGCCAGTAATATACCAAATTTTCAGAGCACAAAATCGATTTAATGACGGGCATCTACACTGTAATCATAGTGAAGTTTCATACTTCTTAATTGCTGCCCTTTCATTTACCAGATCATCTTGGTGGCTATTTTTGAAGCTTAAAATACACGAAGTGTAGCTCCTCAAAAAGTAGATTTTACATGATGTGTGACTATGAGCCTTCTTCATAGCACTATTTGATTCGTTTCTCCAGGCCTATTTTGATGAATACTCCGCCGCCAAAAAGCTATAATTGAAAGCAGCTTGTAGGGAAGTAGAGGTGGCAATAAGAAGGCAATATTTTTGTCTAAAACGATCAAAAAAGTATCTACTATATGGGGATCTTGTGTAACTTCAAAATTGTAACAAATTTCTCCCAAATACAATGAGAATGTGCTTCATAGGCTCTCGATGAGTGACATATTCGCTGGATTGTACAATTTATACGTGTCATTAATTTGTGAATTACGACCGATATTATGATTAAATAATCTTTTACACTAAAACGTTAGGACTCATGCGCAAAAAGGGCCTTTTTTTTTGACTTGTTTGTTGCAAGATATGATTCCGTCTGGCAGCACACTGGAGCATGAAGTATTAAATTTGATGACCCGCTACACAAGATTACTTAACTCGTTACGTGATAGCTTCATATTTGTTTCGTCGCTGATGAATAGCTCATCTAAATTAAAGGAAGTAGTGGAGCTATACAGGGGATGATAATCATGGAAGCCGAGAAAAATCTCACTTTCTGTCTTTACAATTATACGAAGACAACTCACAATACTCAGCTCAACTCCTCTCGCTTTTTTCTTCCCCGACAACGTGCTACATCCACTATTTCAGAAACAATCCTGAAACCTCAATTTCTCGGCTGGACTAAATGACGGACGTCGCCTTGAAATTGTCCACATGATTGAGTGCCAGATACTTGCTCCGGTTGAAAAAATTTCAACTTTCTACCATCTGAGTTGTCATATTTGGCACTTTATCTGGTGCTGGCTAATTTCATCGGTTGTCTTCTGTCTTTCAACTCGAATCCCCACCAAAAAAGATTTAATTCGCGTTCATTTGAATAGTAGCTTTGTCTAAATACTTTGAGCGCAGCAGTATCACAAGTCACGATTTACGAAAAGAATCTTTGGATAAATCGCTGCCACTATCCATGAATTCCCTAAATATTGACTTTCATCGATGATCATGCTTTATTAAAACATCATGGGTGAATATATTGTTATCAGTGATCCTATCTTACTGTGGAGAAATTCCGAAACGCTTAGACAAATGTTGCATGATCAATTTCAATGAGCACTGATAGTCTGGTGCAATCTCTATCATTTCGTCTCAGCCCTGGGACCAATGCAGATGATAGACCAACATAGCAACAAAACTACTTCTTTACAGTACCAAAACTAACAGGATTACATGTTAATTAATTTCGGAACATTGGTTTAAAGATTGGAAAGTTGTGCCTTGTAAAAATATTTCGGAATCAGTCTTACCTTGGGTGTGAGGAGAATTAAAGTATGAAAAAGCTTTACGTCTTAAAATGCATCTTCGATTCTGCCGCTTGAGTCGTTGCGATCCAGGCCGGATTTTACTTTCTCCATAATGGGTCCGAATGTTTCAGTTCTAATGGATATTTTACTCTGACCTTGCCATAGCTTAACATAGCTGGTTCACAAACTAGATTAACTAACTGATTGATTTCTTTTGTCTCAGTCACAGGTCCTGTACCCAAGAGAGTGATACGGGTAGTTGGACCCTAAAGACTAAGTGTTATATACAGTTGTCCCTCTCTAACTCGATAGTGGGTCCCGGTATAAGTGTTGAAAATATTCATTGAAAGTCAACCATTTACATTTGCAATACTTACCCTTACAGGTTATTTTTCGCGCAGCGATAAGTATTGCAAATGTAAATGGTTGACTTTCAATGAATATTTTCAACACTTATACCGGGACCCACTATCGAGTTAATGAGGGACAACTGTACATGAAGTTTTTGATTGTTAAAAAAACAAAGAGTTAAAAGAAACACAAGTACCTAGTGGTTCACGCCCCTTATTTCCCCCATTTTCTTTGTCACTAACCTCCACGTAACTGAGAGTTTTTTCTCCTCACAAACCGACTCGCGCCGGATACCATCATCACGACCGAAGCCGCATTCGCCGCGAAAAGGAAGCGCAGTCAGCTCAGAAAGTGGTGGCAGTGCTCATCAGAACCTAGTCTTGGCACGCGCTCAAAGCTCCTGCCTCGGTTGTATAATGTATACAGTACTATGACACTACGATAAAATTCGTCTCCCTGTCAATTAGAAGTGGATCTCATGTAGAGTATCAGGGTCAATTAGTTTTACTTGTATGTAGTATTGCATCCGTAGATATTGTTGCTAAGTAGCGCTAATTGTGTCTGATTCGTAATAATACTTCGGGCTGCAAAACTACATGCAAGTAAAACTAACTGACCCTGATACTCTATATAAGATCCACTTTTAATTGACGGGGAGACGAATTTAATTGTAGTGACATAGTAGAGCCCCTCTTAGCTAATAGTGGGTCCCGGTATAAATGTTAAAAAGATTCATTGTAACTTGGACTTTTATATTTGCAGCACTTACCCTTACAGGTCATTTTTTCGTGCAGGGGTAAGTATTGCAAATATAAGCGGTAAAATTTCTATGAATCTCTTCAGTAACTATACCGGGACCCACTATTAGCTAAGAGGGGTTCTACTATATATGGAGATTGCTGGGGCATAGTGTTCTATGATTCTGGTCTGGTGTAAGGATCCAAGGAAACGGATGACTAATGCAGCTTGTTAAGAACTGGCTATCGCGAGAGTGCATTGTTTTTTTTTGAAATTTCTCTTACATTTAAATTAGACCCCGAGCGTTCTTCTAGAAGACACGCGAAGTTTTCTGCGTACGAGCGACCTCAAGGATCTGATTATCTTTTCACACCTTCGCTTACTCCAGTCTCCGTCCTCCGTCTTAGTCGTTAGTTTTCAACCCCACATTAGTCATCACCTCTACACTAGGCTTACGGGTTCCTCAACCCGACGTGCCTTAATCAACACATAATTTTTACTGGTCACATGAATCAGCGTGGATTTCATTTTGTCCAAATTGAAAAAAAAGCTCATGGAATAACATCGACTTAGTTTAGATGCTTACAAGTAGGGTTTCTTATGTTCACAAACTCAGTGCTAAAATATTTCAAAAGAGGGTTAAGAGACTAGGGATACAGATTTTCTTTATCTTTTAAATAAATTGAGGTTCTGTTACAATTTTTTATCTGTAATACATTGTTGTAGGATGCTTTTTTTGATCCAATATTCTGGGCATGGTTTTTCGTCTTTTTCGATGCTTCCATAAGCTAATACCTGTGAGCTTTTAGCATCATTAGCCTTACATATCTGAATGAGCTTTTCATTCCCACTTTATTGCTGTTTCTCAAGATTATCAAGATAAGCAGACGTCGACGATGCAGCATCATCCGGATAATTAGATGTCATACCATCACCGGAATCGTCAAGCTTATCATCCTCATCTTTCGACTCACTGTCAGTATCGATGTCAGGATAAGTATTGGATCCAACAGCGTTATTGTTTTTAGATATTTCAGGTGCTTCAACCCTGTAATCTGGACGAATAACAAGCTGCTGATGCACCCAGAATGGACTATAACTCTGACGACGGACTTCAGGAAAAAAACGAAAAGAGTCCGAGACACAATTAAACATGCTTGCAGATTAAGAATCGACTTAATATGAACCTTCTAAACCCACAAGTCCTTTTGAATGGATCGGCGTGGTAGTCGACCAAGTCTTCGGGATCTACTTTTGAGATCTGTAAAGACTTCCACTCGCGCGTGAAGTTCTTTCTCCAAGCTGGCCTGGCGGCACGATGATTTCTGGAAAGGAGAGCTTTCATCTACTCCAGAACTGTAAGCACTGCGTGTGTTGCTATGATCCAGTAGACCAAATCGATACGCGAAAGGTTGAATCTATGCCCGTCAGCCTCTCATGTGGAACCTACAAAGGAGCTAGCGACGTCATCTAGTTTTTGGAAGTCGCAAACATCATCAAGATTCAATTAGAAGCCCAAAGCTGACGGGTAGCTGATCACGATAATACTCGCATTTAAAAACCAATAATTTTGTATGTGCTTAAATAAATCTGTTAGACCGAGACCCGCAGCGGAAGAGATAAGGACAAAATAGTACAGGCTGATTCCGAGTCATGATTTTTCGCCTAAAGTTATCTAATTCATCTAAATGAGACAGAGCAAGTTTCTTCGGATGCTTTGCGCAGGTCTTTAATCTTTTACCTTGATTTTTCATCGGGTAATCGCTTTTAGATCATAGCTCATACATATAGGGCAGAATTCTTTCAAAAATTCCATGTCATACACAAGTTTCCAAGTGAGAGGTTTTGAAAATAATAATTCGGGAGATCTGTGTGTTTTGTTGTGGAGCCCCGACGCCAGCAGTATGCAAAATCTGAAGCGCGAAAATTGTGCAAAACAAACAGCGTAACGTAATAAATACATATATTTTTTTTAATTACTCATAAGGTCGTTCAGATGCACAGCACACGATCCTAAGGATCATGTACCGGTCAGCACAGCCTATCTATGGCTACCCGACGCGTCAGTCTCCCGAAAGATTCTATTATGGTTTGAAGCTAGCGGAGGAAGGGATGTTGGTTACTGGATCTGTTGCAGTACAAAGAGGATGGTGTATACTGATGATGAGAATAGATATAGAACGAATAATGAATGCGTATAGTAATTATAGATAATGTGTCTAGATACATAATATGAGGAAAAGATATCTTATATACAAGAGGTGTGTATTAGCAAACTAGTCCCCTGTTTCCATAATAAGATCATGGAATCTTCTAGTATCAACTTGTATCGTTAGGATCAAAGCTTCTATCAAATTCTCTAGTGTTCCAACATTGCTAAATGCGACAGTATCCTTCACTCACCTGATAATCCTCATGATCTCAGCCGAGCCAGCACAACAGATTCCAACCAACTACATGTCCCTTCCCCTTCCCCACCCACACCCCATGAGAAAATCCCGAGCCAATTCCATCTTTCGACCATCTGTCCCGAGTCACTGATCCCGCGGTTTCTGAATTACCAACTGCCCTCCTTGAAAGCCAATTCAGATGTGACTCCTCGACCGGAAACCCCTGAAACCAACAACCGATCGACTGGGGTGGTACCGTTCCACGAATGTAATTTGCCAGCTGAAGGAGCGCCAGCAGTCTTGAGCATAGGACGGTTTGGAAAAATTGAGCTATTCCGGTATTTAGGGTGTCGGCGGCATTTTTCCAAACCTTGCTCTCGCACACGCACAACGCACCACAGCCAAAATTACTCAAGCTTCCTCCTCCAAAACCCTTTTCTTCTTCTCACGCATCTCAATATCCATTCATCCATTTCTTGTTGAGCTTTCTCCAGATCTCTTCCCAAAAGTGACCCATATGTCACATTCCCCTTTCCAAATTTGTGCTCCTCGGCTTAAATCCTCCGTCGGGTTTTCAAAACATCGAGAGCGTATAATTGGGTGTTTATTCAGGTAGACGATAATAATATTGTTTTCGGGGGTTTCAGAGGAATGGGGCTCTAGTCTTTAAGATATTTGGGTGTAAGAGAGCTGGGGATGGTTGGGTCCGGGTCTTGTCGCAGAGTTATTTGACCGGCTGAGGAGCCATCGACCGAAAGTGCCTTGCTGGTCTCCAACTTAGAATGAGTCGCGACTCTTGGCTACTCCAGATATGCCAATATACTGGGCGTTTACAGCCGGAATTTGGTGAAGGTGAAGAATACGACTTTGCCAGCCTATTGAATGCATTAGAAAGCAAAATCAATCTTCTGGATGCACGAGTGACGTGACCAGTATACGGAGGTACAGCCCATAAGTATTATTCCATGTCGACCAGGGGGGGCTTGGCCACCACAACGCTTTCCTTAATTAGGCAACATCGCGAGAAAGCACCTCGCACCCATCCCTACTGTGTTTTGTATGTATTCCGATGACAACAACATCAACGCAATGGATTGTTTACTAAGTATTAGTTATTATAAGAATAGGAATTATTTTGCATTTTGTATTATGAGTTGGGAATCATTGAATCAATGCTTTGATCATTAGAACTCATACAAAACACAGTAGGAATGGGTGCGAGATGCATACTCGCGATGTTGCCTAATTAAGGAAAGCGTTGTGGTGGCCAAGCCCCCCCTGGTCGACATGGAATAATACTTATGGGCTGTACCTCCGTAAAGGTGTGGTTCTATGGGTCACGTGCCGATTAGCACAGCCTACAAACTAGCTACCCGACGTACTGGCAGCCATCACACCATTCTCATTGAAGCTTCTGACAATCCCTACAATTCGATCCCACTAAGTTTATATCCATTAAGTGCACTTTAGTTTGGTCATCGCGCTCGTGATGGCCAAATCACAACAACCACCTCCCCTGGCCCAGCGCGTGGCAAAGGGTCGAGCTACCTGGGTTCAAAACTTCCACAACAAGTTTTGGACATCTGTCGAAGAAGCTGACCCTCTTATCAAGTCCTTCGTGCGCGAGCAGATGGACGCGTTCCTCTTCGCAGTTGCTTCTGGGCAACCTATGCGGCATGACACACCGAGACAGCCCAAGCCGGCGAGCTCCTTACCCAAACCCAGCCATAACCTTCCTTCCCGACCTCCCGTTCCAATCACAAATCAACCTCGAAATTGGGCAGCGACCGCCGCAAGCCCACCCGCCTCATTACCCTCGGCTCCAGCTCAACCTAGTACCAAAAATCGACCCACTCGCACAGCTGTCCAAAAACCTGCTGTGAAGTCCAAGGGCCCTAAAGCAAATTTCCGCCTGACTGAAGATGCCCCTCTCCTTAGAGCAGACGTAACATCAGTCAAAGCTGCCTTCATAAAAATCGTCCCTGGCCTTAAAGACGGTATCGCTTCCGTTTCCCGAAACTCTAGCGGATTCAGCATGACCTTTTCATCCGAGGAATCGCTGAATCTTGCGATGAAACATGCCGATTCCATCAAGGCCTCTCTTTCAGGAGCCTTACATCAGGTAGAGGACCGGTATGGATATGTCGTCAAACGCATTCCCGCACCATCTTGAATCCCGTGTCCAATCTGGTTTCCTCAACCCTTGATGACGTCAAGACCATTGCCCAGGCACAGACGGGCGTCGCCCCATCCAGTGCTCACTGGTCGCAGCATGAAAATAGCCACGATCATTTTCATACGGCGGTCATCTTCTTCCCAAAGGAGGTTCCTACATTCCGAATAGTTGACAGCGCGCCATCCCGGCGATATGTTCCCAACCCCAAGGTAGTTCAGTGCGAAGCTTGTTTCGGGTTTCATCAATCCTCTCGCTGCCGGATCCAGGCTTTGTGTGCCTTCTGCGGCACTCCCCGCCACCAAGGAGAATGCTCTCACCATCGCCGATGCATTAACTGTTTAGGACCACATCCTGCAGATGATCACACCTGCCCCATTCGCCCTCGTCCTTACAAGGGCAAACTTATTCAGCTTTCCGATAAAGAGGTTACTGAACTTCGCACAAACAACCGCAACAAGCTCCGTAAGACACGGCGGGCTGAAGCTGCTACTGCTGCTGCCACAGCTGCCTCAACTGCCTCCGACCCCGGCAACACCACCCCTTCTGCTAGTCAGAATAGATTTACCTCCCTCGAAAATTCCTCCTCTGGATCTATGGATGTAGATTCGGAAGAGCAAGCTCCCATTAATACTCTTAGTCCTACTCTCCATGAACAATAGAGCATACTTTAGGAGTACCCCCCCGCCTTGTCTTCGCTTCCTTCAAGCAAACGTTGGACGTGGTGGATCTGCGCACCTTATTCTCTTACAAGCCGCATTTCAGGGTAAGTACGACGTCATCTTTGTCCAGGAGCCTTGGACTAAAGTTATAAACTTCAAAAATGTTACCAAGTCTCACCCGGCATATGTTATCTTTACTCCTCCTGATCGGGACTGGAAGCTTGCGCGTCCACGCGTACTAACCTACGTCCGGAAAAAATCCAACCTCCGTCCTATCCAGCTGGACAGCGGACCCTCACCAGACACTGTAGCCCTCCTTCTTCAATGTTCTCCCCCTATAGAGGTTATCAATGTCTATCGGCAGCCTCAAGCCCATATGCCTGAGAGTCTGGACCCACTCCTAAGGTGGCCGGTCAAGCCGAACTCCATAATCGTGGGAGATTTTAATCTTCATCATGAGTTATGGGAGCCAAATGTATCTCGCTCGTCCGGAGTTGGCAGCTTTGTCGACTGGATTGATAATCATTCCTTAAGGTCGGCTTTACCATATGGGGCTCCTACCCATCGCGCTGGCCACGTCCTTGACCTAGTTCTAACAAACATGGACGGACTCTTGGCCCGCGTGGACCCCGGGTCTCATTCGACTTCCGATCACGAGACAATATCTGGCCTAGTTCATCTCTCTTCAGCTCAAAGGCGCTACCCGTCAACGAGGCTGCCTAAACTTACCCCCGAAAAAACAGAAGTGTTCCGACAAGCACTCATAGCCACTACTCCTCCTGTTCTTCCCTTCGAGAAACCTACCCCCCAGCTGTTAGATTCGGCAGCTTCCTCGGGCATCGCTGCCCTATCAGCTATTCTACTTTCAGTTAACCCACCGAGGCCCGCGTGTGTGCCATGTAAGGATTATTGGAACCAAGAATGCTCTGACCAACGCCGCCGGTATGTTAATGCCCGTAACAGTGGTGATCCAGACCTTATCAGCGAGGCACACCGTAACTTCCGCAAAACCGTTAAGCGAACCAAACGAGAGTACCAGCGCTCTAAGCTAGATAGTGTGTCTTCAATTTTGGAGGCCCATAAAGCGGTTGGATGGCGAAGATTCTCCAGTCGCTTCGGTCCTCCTCCAATTCTATTTCAAGGAGTCACGTACAGTACCCCGACTGAGCGTGCTGACATCTTTTTCCGCACGAAGCTTGCCCGCTTAATCAGACAGCCGGATGTCTCCGTGTACACCCCTACCTGCGCATTGCGAGAGATTCCTGCGCCATCCTCCCTGGACGAAGATGAAGTGCGACACTGTCTTCTTGATACATCTTCCACAACCCCAGGTCACGATCATCTCTCGGTTGTTGCTCTTCGCCACGTCTGGGAAGTCGATAGATGGCGCACGTGGATTGTAAACTTGTACAGTCTCTGCTTGACATTCGGACATCATCCAAGCGTTTTTCGCCGCGCTGAAGTTGTGGTTATACCGAAACCTTACAAGGATGATCTGACTAACCCCGCCAATTGGCGACCAATCTCTCTCCTCCCTATCCTTGGGAAAGGGCTGGAACGCCTCTTTGCGCGTCGTTTCGCCTTCTGGGCGTTGTCGAGCTGCGTTATCTCTCCAACGCAACTTGGAGCTCTTCCTGGAAGATCGGCTATGGACCTCGTTGAGTGCCTTGTTCACGATGTCGAGAAGGCATGGGATATGAAACAGGTGTGTACTTTGGCTACTCTTGACGTCGAAAGCGCTTTCGATAGCATTCAGCCTGGCCGCCTGTCTTTACGGTTGCGCGAACAGGGATGGCCAGTACCGTACGTTAACTGGGCTGCATCTTTTGCTTCAGACAGGAAAGCTCGCCTCCGAGTGGACGATTTTGTGGGCGAATTTTTGGACATTCCGCACGGGTTGCCTCAGGGATCCCCTGCTTCACCCATACTGTTCCTCCTCTTCCTTGAGCCTTTATTCAAACTCGGCTTCCCCACTTATGGATATGTAGATGATGTAGCGATCCTGTCGGTCGCTAAGAATCTAGTCGAATCTTCGCGCCTTACTGTTGCTAGGGTTGATGCAGTCACCCAGTGGTGTAATAGGAATGGACTCTCGTTAGCTGAAAATAAGATGGAGATTCTGCATCTTCATAGGACCCGTCAGCCCTCTCCTTCTTTAACCATCAACGGCATCGTGAGGGATGCAAACCCAACGGTAAAGTGGCTAGGCGTTCTCCTTGACACCAAGCTTTCCTTCAAAGCGCATGTACAAGTATGGAGTGCTAAGACGCAACGGATCAGCGCGCACATACGTCAGCTCGGCAACACCAATCGTGGTATACCCACCGCCTTTCTTCGCACCGCAGCCCTGGCTGCGGCGCTACCTGTACTTTTGTACGGTGCGGAGGTCTGGTGGCGCGGTCATACTTATAGCCGCCGCGGTCGCCAAACTTCAACTCGGTCTCAACACCTCGTAGATTTGGTCTCTAGAGCCCTCGTCACCCTAGCCCGAGCAATACTCCCTGTATACAGAACCACCCCCACTGCAGCTCTTCTGAGAGAAGTTTGGCTCAAGCCTGCTCCTATATTACTTGAGGAAATGCGCCTCCGCTCTGCCCTTAGGCTAGCTGCCGCGGACATCTTTCACCCCACGGTTAGAAGAGCAATCGACTCCCGGGCACACACTCGCCTCACCGAAAAGCTGAAGCTCGTTCCGCCCTTCCCTCGCCCCCAACTCTTAGCACCCTCCTACAAAGCCCCTTTTAACCGCTCTCGAGCAGACTTATCTGCCGAAGAATTTCTCGAGCGTATCAGAGCACTGCCATCATGGGACATTCTTGTCTTCTCAGACGGCTCAAAGCAAAAAGATGGGTCTGCAGGGGCAGGTGCCGCTGTTTTCCACAGGGACATCACTCTAGCTGAAGTGAGAGTGCCTCTCGGGCCCGATTTCGAGGTCTATGATTACGAAATTATCGGCGCCCTAGCTGGGCTTAGGGCCGCTGTAGCGGCTCCTTCAACGCACCTTGCAACCAATATCCACGTAATCTTGGACAACCAAGAAGCAGCACAACGCCTTCTGGATGTCTCACCTTCGAAGTCCTCCCAAAGAGAAATTTTGGAGTTTCGAGATCTCGCGTCACGCTGGCCTACGAGGAGGATTCTTCCATTGGCGGCTCCTGGCAAAGTCAACGTAATGTGGTCTCCTGGCCATATGGGAATCCCAGGCAATGAGCTGGCTGATAAG